>JARQOD010000004.1:268492636-268692840 GCA_033576555.1 Oophaga sylvatica | reverse complement strand
ACTCTCATGGAAATTCTTTTGGGACAACCAACCAACCCCCCCCACTTTAAACCGGGCCCCATCCCTATCCGGTTAGCAAACCGCTGGCCTTCTCCTGAGGAGGGACAACCTCTCCCTACGGGTCCCAAATCTGCTGCATCGCTAAAAAACAAGTCAACACCGGACGGGGGCCCCGCTGTCCTAAAAAAAATCGAGGGTGAAACCCAAAAATTACAAAAAAAAACGGAGACATCAAAGTGCAGAGCTCCCCCCTTTTTAAGGCAAACCACAAAGGCAAAAAAAGAGACCCATCACCCTGACGCAGCACAAAGCTCTAAAAGTCCCAATTCGGTTTTTTTCCTTTTTTCCATTGGTCTGAGAAAAAATCCCGGGGGAGAAAAAAATTAACCCCATTTTAAAAAACAAAAAGTCCCCCCAAAATCTGGAAACAAACTGGACCCCTGTCAGCACAATGTTTCCGGAATGCCGTGTAAACAACCACGTGCTGAGGAAAACAACGGCCCAAAATTCGGGGGGAAGGCAATTTGGGGTAATGGCACAAAGTATCTTTTGGAAAAAAAACCAAAAATTACCCAATGGTGGTCTTCTTGAAAACAGAAGAGGGGAAAGAAATCCATACGATATGGGTCCATGGTCTCTTGGGGGCCGGCAATGGCATCAACAAACCACAAGCGAGAGAAGGCTTGGCGAGAGAAGTCCCCAGGACTGCACAAATTCCCTGACATCGCGGACAGGTAGGCCACCAAAAAGGGGACCACAACCCCAAGTCCTGGTCCAAAAAAATTCGGGGTTGCCCGCCAATGCGAACAATGAACTCAGCACCATTTTTTTTTCCTTGGTCCGGGACAAACTTTTTCCAACCCCGGGCAGCGCTGGGCCTATCCTCCTGACACCCCTCCGACAAGTCTCAAATTGGGGATGGGGAAAGAACTAACCCCCCTTTTAAAATAACAGAGGGTCAAAGTCAGGGGAGTCCGCAAGGAAACCCCGGGGGCACCCCCTTTTAAATTCTTAGTGCCAAAAAAAAAAAGGGAAAAACCCAAAAAAAAAATGTGAAAAAAAGGGGCCCCCTGGCCTTTTGGGATTGAGTCGCTTGGCAATTCCAGATAACCTTTTAGGTCCGAAGGCCACCACCATTTTTTCTCCCCCACCAATTCCCCCTTTTTAAAAGCCCCCTTTTGGGGAAAATAACTCCCTTTTCCCCGCATAATTACTTTAGTAGGGAAAAATTTTTTTAGAGAAAAAGGCAAAAGGGGGTTCTTTTAGAGGTTCTGGATCTTTTTGGGAAAAAGGGACCGCCCCAATTTCGAGGCATCAACCCCCACCAAAAAGGCGAGAAACATCAGGCTGCCGTAAACAGGAGCAAAGGGAAATTTCCGTTAAGTTCCTGAAACGAAAGCTGCCTCGGGGGGCCAATTTTACCACACAAACCCTTTTTTGGGAAAATCATTAAGGGTTTTTAAAATAACAGAGAAATTACCAAAAATTTACGAAAAAAAATTGGAAAACCCCAAAAAAAATTTTGAAGAGCCTTTTTAAGAAGTGGGTTTGGGGCCCAATCAAGGGGCCTGAACCTTACCGGGTCCTTTTTAATAACAGATGGGGACAAAATGAATCCAGAAATAATTTCTGTACGCCAAAAAGACACTTTGACCCTTTCACATACAAGCATTCTCTCTCAAAATCTGGAATAATTTTTAAAATTTTTTCCATGAGAGTCCCAGTCATTAAAAAAAAACAAGATATCACCAAATAAACAATAGAAACTTGTCCACAAACCCCTAAAAAAATGTTTTTATGGGGGCTGGAAAGGGAAGGGCATTAGTGAGCCCAAGGGCATACAAGGACTCCCAAAAACCCTTTTAGGGGGAAAAAAAGCCTCCCATTAAACCCCCCGCTAATGCGAAAAGGTTTTACGCCCCCCGGGGCAATTTGGAAACCCAAAGTACTTTTTTACCCTGGAAAACAGGTCAAAATAAAGGGAAAGGGTATTGATTTTTTACAGAATTTTGTTCAAGAGACGATAACAAACAGGGGCCTTTTAAGAACCCCCTTTTTTTGGCCACAAAGAAAAAACCGGCACCTAAGGTGGGGGATGGTCCTGAATGACCCTTCTCCAATGATTCCCCTTATATAAGACCGCATAGCTCATGTTCAGGTACAGACAATTTTTAAAAAAGGGACCCTTAGGGGGAAATTTCTACCTGGGACAAATTTAAAAGCGCAGCAACTCCTATGGGGGGGGAAGGATGCGATTTCTTTCGCTAAACCCTCAGAAAACAAAAAAAAAAAGTCAGGAAATCCTCCCTGGGGAGGCGAAAAAAAAAGGAGTGTTTTCACTAACAAGGGGCCCCAACGGGGTTCAGACACAAAAATTTTAACCAAAACGGTTAGAGACTGTAACCCAAGGGGAAACCCCCCACAAATGTCAGCTTATATAAACCAAAAATTTTTTAGCACTCCTGGTGATCAGTTCAAACCCCCCTTACACCTGGTTTTAAAAATGGGGTTTTTTTTCACCAAAGGGGAAATCGATCCCCCTAAAGGGGAAAGACTTTTTTAGGGTATAAGGAAAAAACCCACAACGTTTAGCAAATCATAATCCATCAGGTTAAAACTCTCCAAATCAAAAAAAGCCGAGCAAAAATGAGGACAAGGCAATCGAGGACAGTTAAAAAAACTTATCTAAAAAACTCCCAAGCAAGGGCGTGCAAAACGTTTCCCCCCCCTTAGGGCAGACGAAAAGCATAAGGGGGATCACCACAGTAAAACTAACCCTTTTCGCATTCGAAACTCATGCGTTCCCCCCACACCACTCCATCACACTGCAGGGCCACATGGCTCACAAGGCAACACCCCCACGCATATTTTTCCGCTCACCAAAGTCTGTCTTTTTTAATCGCCAATGACATAATCATTGAGACCGGGGGGCCGGGAACCCCCCCATAAATCCTTTCATTATCCGACAGACCCTTGGGGAAAAGGGCCGCCAAGCGTGTCTTCCATTTGGTCAGGACTGCCCCCTAGGAATTCTGACAAAACCAGCGTCATCAAGCCCCTGATTTTAATGCCAAAAGGTTTTTTTAGCTTGATCTGACTAGGCTCACGTACAAAAACCCCAAAACCTGAAAAAATGCTCACATCCCCCAAAAAAGGACCCCGGGGTTTAGGGAAAAACCCAATCCGAGGACCCCCGCGCAGGGGAGAGATGATAATTTGAACCGCGCCTGCGTTTCCTGAGGATTTTTTTTTAAGGGGAAAAAAAATTTTTTCAATTATTTTTAAAAATTTTGAAATTTTGCTCGACCCCCCAAAAAAAAATCTGGCGGGGGTCCGGGGTTCCCCCAAAGCACCTGCAAGTATGCAGCAATATCAACCCAGGGAAGCTGATCCACACGGGCCCAAAAACTGTGCAAACTCCTTGGGAGAAAAGATCCTCCCCAGCACCAGAATACAGAGGAAAAAAAAAAAAAAAAAATAACCCCAAAAAGAAAAAACTCTGACAACTTTTCTCCCTTAAAATTTTTTTTTCCCTTTTCTTGAGACCTAAATTTTTATGGCGGTATACTTTTGTTACGGTACTGAGGAGTCGGGAAAAAATGAAAAATTTAAAAACAAAAACCCAAAAAAAAAATTGTCTTATCGATAGCGAATGCAGACACGCACAGCGGCTACAAGGGAAACTGGAAAAAGGGGTTTTCAGACCAAAAAATTGTCCCGCAACCCTGATGGGAAATATTCCCTTAAAAAACCAATCGTAACACCTTTTTCCCATCCCACATACCGCGAACCACCAAGGGACCCTCCAAACTCCCCAAAAACCCATTCACAAACCGTGACATCCCCCAGGAAGTGAACGGGCGGGGTGCCGGAACCCCAAACCCCCTGCTCTCGATTTTTTCATGTACAGAAAAGCTCAGCTCCTATCCTGACAGAACATGCGGGGAAAAATAACTTATAAACATCCATATATTATATATAAAAAATAAAAATATTTTTTATATAAAATAAACAACCCTTCTACCCCCCCCCATTGGGGGTTCTTTTTTTCCGCCATTCTGGGTTTGGGCCCGGGGAAAGTTTGGGGGTTCTGCGCAGGATTTGTTGTTCCCGGCATTGCGCTTTTTGGACAGAGAGTCAATGTTGCTCCGGGATCTTTGTGCGTTTTCCCCCCCCAATAGGGGTTAACCCTCCAAGTGATCATCACCACGGAATCACTGTTGCCTTCCCTTCCACTTTTTCCCCCATTTCCCTTTTTTAAGGCCCTGGTTTTCCCCCAGCTTTTCATATTCATTCTTTCTGATTTGCGTCACTTGTCACTGCCCATCTTTACATTGCTGTTTTTCTGCCCCAATGTCTAATCAAAGGGGTGGGGTAGGTTAGATTTTTATTTCCTTCTTTCTGATGTTGTTTGTCACCTGTCACTGCCCATCAATTTCATTGCTGTCTTCTGATTTTTGTTACTATCAAAAAGTGGGGTAGTTGCCTTTTTCCCCACAACTTTCTCGGGTTTTCCCACCTGGGGGGGTTTTTAGCTCATGTGCTGTGAATGTTCCTTTATATTGGGTTTTGTGGAAAATCGTAACCTGTTCTCTTTGCATTTTGCAACGCCATATGTGTTGGACTTTTCTGAGGTTTTTTTGCAAAATTTGCCCCTTTGGGGTCTGTGGGTTTTTTCCTGTTTTATGGTATTAGTGCTTGCTCTTGTGTCGCTAATTAGTACCGTTGTGTTGTTCAGAGTCCACTTTTCCGCCTTTGGAGGATTTCTCCTGTCCCGCCCCTCCATTATCTGTCAATGGTACATCCCATGCAGCGGCTTGTCTTGCCAGGGCGCTTTTTGTTCCTATTTTCCTTTCAGATCTGTTTTTGTTGCTGTCTTTGGGTTTCTCTCACATCCATCTTTGGTGCATTTTCTGATATATTCGGTTTTCCCTTTTTTTCTTCGGATGGGGCTTGGATGTTATCAATCCTAACCCCTCCCCTTTCTGTTGGTGTAAATTTTTGGGGGCAGACTTGGGTGGAACCTCCTGCTTGTGGAAGCTTTATGTTTAAACTGCAGCCCCCCTCTTTTTTGGCCCGCCACAAGCCAGCGGTATCTGTTAACTGGCAGGGATATGCAATGAGGGAAGGTGGCTCTTCAGCCCCGCTTACCCTTTGATGGTTTTTGGGTGTTTTGCTTTCCTTCTTTCCCCATTATGGTTCCTTCCCTGTAATTCCAAGGTCTTGAACAGTCTCGACATCTGCTATTGCCATGTGGTACCCCCACTCCATCATCTTGACTCCTTTGGGGCCCCTTTTTTTTACAACCAGCCCATATCCAGTCGGAAGGACACCCCCCTTCTTGCTGTAATCCTTGTGGGGGGATCATTGAATGATGTCTCAGTTTTTTTTTTTGCATCGCTTGAGTCCCATGAAGGAATGCTGATGGTTTTCCACTCTTGAATTTTTAACCATAGCCAGACTCGAAAAAATTGACTGGGGTATTTAAGCCCTATGCAGAACACAAAAGTGGACAGTGCATCCCTTTGGGAATGCGCTTTGATGGTCACTTTGCATTTGTTTTGGGTTTACTTCCAATTTGTTTTCCATAGCCCCTTGTTTCCGGAAAATTCAAAATTTTCCCGTTGACATTGTAGAGGCCAAGCATTACAGATCCTGTTTTTTGGGATTGAGTCTAGGCTTTCCTGTAGTCAATCCATTTGCGAGATTGGTTTGTCTGGGGCTTGTTCTTGATGACGCTCTATCTACTAGGAGTTGGGCTTAAACCTTGGGGTTGGCCCAATGCCTTTTGAGCTCGATATTGTTTAAAGGGTTATTGGGAGTTGGATGGAACTGTTCCTTTGGAGGGGGGTTATGATTAGCATGTTTCTTCCCTGTGTTAGCCCCCAACTGTTGGGCCTGTTCTAGCATTGATTATATGCTTTTTTCCTGTGTTCATGACCCTGTTAATTTCTTTAGCGTAGGTGTGAACCTGTTGTTCGGGCTGTCCAGCCTTCATGTTCTTTTCCCCGTTTTATCCTGCTTTGTAATGGGGACTTTTTTTGCTCTGGGGGTTTTTTTCATTCTCAGTTTGCAGCCACAATGCACTGGGGGTTTTGCTTTTTTTCCTTCTCCCATATGCTCCACCAGTATTTTTCAGTCTTGCTTTGGGAGTTGCTGCCTTTGGCTGTTACTCCCCGCAGTTGGGGGAAAACCCCGGAGGTTTTTTTGTAGAACAGGGTATTTATCTTTTGGCCTCACTTCTCTAGTGTTCTCATAGTCTTTCACCAAAGCTGTGAGCCTTTTTTAGCTGTCTTAGGGGTTCAGTTGGAGTCACCTTTTTTTTTCCAGCTTGGTTTTATTCTTGATAAAATACACCCTTTTTTTTTTTCGTTATTTGGTGACTTCCCTTTAAAACCCTTTTGTTTTTTGCTCCGTCTTCTTTTCCGGGGGGCAGTACTCTGTTGTTCTTGCTTTTGTCAGTTTTTAGTTTGATTTTGTGGTGTAGCTTTGCAGTGCCATTGCATCTTCTAGCTCTGTCTGGTGGTTTTTTTTGCTAACCCTTGGCAGTCTCTGGGGTTTGGGAGGTTTTTTGTTTTCTAAGATCTTCTTTTTTAAACAGCTGCAGTCTTTCTAGTTCAAGATTGGGGGTGGGGTTTTTGGGGGGTTCACAGTTTTTTTATAGGTTAGTTTTCCACCAAGTTGTGATAATATTTTCTCTTTTTGACTTTGGGGAAACATTTGTACAGTTTTTTTCTCATCTTTGGACATGGGGGCTTGTATCCTCAAAATTTCCTCATACACTTCCAAAAATCTTCTCCATTTGGTCTGTTTTAAATAACTTTGTCAATCCAATTTTTTTTTTTTTTTTTTTTTTTTTTTTTTTTTTTTTTTTTTTTTTCCCCTGTATGGTTTGTTCCAATAGTCTTTATCATCAAATTCCCCCGGTTCCTAACATCTGACCGGACCTTGAAATCAGGACGTGTTCGACACTCTCATGTTTTTGATGTAGGCACATATTGTTAGTATCTTCCCCCAGGGGCTACCCCTGGTAATTTTTCCAACAGGGCAGAGTTGATTTAAACCTCATTTTCCAATTCGAGTTATGCATTTTAACCACTGCGCTATAACCCACCTAAGGGGGTTTTTATATTTGGGCCTTTGGGGTGTTAATTAATTTCTTTTATTTTTTACAGGGCAGGTCAGGACTAAAACCCCATTTCGCAATTTTATTTTTCACTTAACTATTACACAACCAGTTAAACATAGCTTTTAAAATTTTCATTATAAACAAACAGGGGGTAACCCTTTTCGCCCGGGGGAACATTTTTGGTACATGGTCTCCCATTCTGGTATGTGCTGCCCCCCCCTATCCCGGGTTTCATGGCCCCTCATCCCATCCTGGGTTGATGGGAAAAAAAAAAACCCTCATCCCACGGTATGTTGGTCCCCCCCCCCCCCAAATTTATGCATGGCACCCCATTTTTCCCTCCGGTATGCAGGACCCCCACCCCCCCCAACCCTAGCATGGTCCCCTCACCTCCCAATCCCAATGCACTTCCCCCACCCCCAACCCCCGGTTTTATGGGCCCTCCCCCAAATCCGGGTCATGGGGCCCCCCACCCCCAATTTGGTATGAATGGTCCCCCCCACCCCCCCCAAATTGGAGAATGGTCCCCCCCAAACCCCCCCCAAACCTGGGGTTAAAAACCCCCCCTGCCCAATCCTGAGTGAAGGGGCCCTCAAAACCCCCAACCTTATGGCATGGTCCCCTCAACCCCCAATCCGTGTGCTGGCCCCACCCCCCAATCCTGAGGGGTGGCCTTCCCCCCCCAACCCTGATGTGCATGGTCCCCCACCCCCCAATCATGATTGCAGGTCCCCTCCACCCCCCAACCCTGATGGGCATGGCCCCCCCCCCCCCAATCCTGATGTGCGGGGCCCCTTACCCCCCCAATCCTGATTGCAGGTCCCCCACCCCCCCCCAACCCGAGTGCGGTCCCCTCACCCCCCAACCATGTGCTGGCCCCCACCCCCCCAACCCGGTGCATGGCCCCCACCCCCCAATGTGATGTGCATGGTCCCCTCACCCCCAACCGATTGCATGGTCCCCTCACCCCCCTCCTAGGCATGGCCTCTCCCCCCAAAAACCCATGTGCTGGTCCCCTCACCCCCCAACCCTATGTGCAAAAAAGGGCCCCCCCACCCCCAAACCTGTGTGCGGGCCCCTCCCCCCCAACCTGATGTGCGGTCCCCTTTACCCCCAACCCTGATGTGCATGGTCCCCCACCCCCCAACCCTGATGTGCAGGGCCCCCCCAAACCCCTCCTATGTGCGGTCCCCTCACCCCCCCAACCCTAAAACTGGTTTTTCCCCCCCCCATCCTGAGTACATGGCCCCCCCCCCCCCACAATCCGGGGGATGGGCCCCTCAACCCCCCAAACCCTGATTCAGGTCCCCCACCCCCCAACCCTGATGTGCAAGGTCCGCTCAGTCCCCAACCGTGCATGGCCCCCTACCCCCATCCTGAGTACTGGCCCCCCCACCTCCCCAATCCTTTTTTCATGCCCCCTCAAAACCCCCCAATCCCGATCGCATCCCCCTCACCCCCCTATCCTGATATCAGGCCCCCCCCCCACCGCTTTTTAAAATGCACAAATACCCAAAAAAACAAAAAAACCCTTTTTTACTCCCCCCCTTTTTTTATCCCTGTGCTCCACGTGTTCCTTCGGGGACGCCGAAATTTTTCTTCCAAAATGGGCCAATACACTTTTTTCGCATTGCGCGACCCCCACGCCACTCTAGTCTCCTCCCCGGGGAAAAAAAAAACACCCCGCAACGCCCCCCGGGGCAGGTAATAGTGGTAGGGCCCCAATCGCGGTATGCACCATTCCTCCGGATCTCCGGCCCATACAATATCCCCATCTGGTCCTCACTCTGTCTGGAGCAGACTGCGCAGGCGGGCCCCCCCTTCGCAGTCTAAAAAGGCTTCAGACAGAGTGACGCTCCAGGTTTTAAAATTTTAGATAATACTGTATATACACGCTCAAAAATAAAGGGGAAAAACTCAAAAACACATCGAATCTAAAGAATAAAAAATTTTCATTGAATACTTGGTTCGTACAAAATTTAATGGATGACAACAAAATAAAAAAAATGCTCATCTCTTGCATTTTTTTCGCACCTTAGAACAAGTCAAACATATAAAAAAAAGGTGTCTTCAAAATTTCAATTTCTCTGCAAAATCAACCCCCCAAATTTCTTTTTTTTAAAAAAAAAAAAAAAAAAATTTTTGATTTTTTGGAAAAAGAAAAAAAAAAAAAACGAAAACGGGCAAAAGTGATTAAAGGGCAAAAATCAAAAACTTGATTAAACTCATTAAAAAACAGCCAAACTGAATATGTTTTCTATGTCAAATGTAAATTTTACCAAAAACGGGGAAAAGAACGGGCTAACCCGATAAAACCCCCATTTCAAAAAGAAAAAAAAGTGCATACACAAGGGGGTCATGTCATACACATTTGGCACTTCAAACTGGAAATTTTTTTTATTGACCAAAAGAGGGGAATTTCATAGCGTAAATAAGAGCATTTAAAAACAAAGTTCCTAACCAGTATTAGATTGGGATCGCCTAAGGGTTTCCCCCGACTCTTCACTCGCACAGTCTGATTTTGAACCGTTGCCGAAACCTTCCGCATACCGTTTGGCGTGGGTCAGTAAGGTTGGTGGGCATTTCTTTGGGGCCACAAGCCCTACATGCGCCGGGGTTTGCCTGTGCCTGGTACTGAGTTGAATCCTAAACCCCCTTTTGAGCCCTTTTTTTCTGGGCTTTTGGGGCCAGGGTTCCACAAGCAGACAATGCCAGACCCGGGGGCTAGGTGTTCAGCAGTTCCTGCAAGTGAAGCATTGAAGCTATGACACCTGCCCGTTCCCCAGACCGAATCCAATTGACCCCTGGGGACAGCATGTCTCGCCCATCCCCAAACGCGTTGCACCCGACTGAAATATTGACGTTTTTTTCACCAGGCGGGGAGAAGATCTCCAGGAGAACTTTTTCAACATCATGAGTAGCCCCCCAGCATTGAAATTTTGGTCAAAAGCCGTGGAGGCCCAAATACTGAGCATCTTTGACTTGTTTCCCTTTAATTTTGTCTTGTTTTTTTTTTTTTTTGACTTATTTCCCTTTATTTGGGGGGTCCTCTCCAAATCCAGGGCCTTTTTTTGTTAAAAAATTTGATTTACATTTGGTTTTTTTTGTGATTACTTGACAGACATTTTAAATTTTTTCAGAACAAAAAATTCAAGAAATATTTCATTATTTAGATCTAGGATGTGTTATTTGAGTGTTCCCTTTATTTTTTTGAACTAATTTTTACCGTAACATTCCCGCGTCATGTTCCCCCAACGCTTTATCATTTAATAGCCCTCGTTCTGTACGTTATATAATTTGGCGTTAACGGTTCATGCGCAATTATGGAACACCCATTTGTACACTAACTAAAGCTTGTTTAAAACTACTTTTTGTGCCCCCCCCTTTTTCCTATAGATGTAAGCTTGTGACGGGGGCCCCTTCCCCTTTTGGATCTGTTTTGATCTGTTTTTTTCATGCTGTAATGTCTATATTCTGAAAAATCCCCCCTTAAATTTAAAGTCTGGGGATATGTTGGCGGTATAGAAAAAAAATTATTTTTTTTATTATTATTTTTATTAAATTTCAAAAATGGGAGTTTTCCCCCAAAAAAAAAAAACCCCAAAATTTAAAATCTCTAAAATCAAAATTCAATCCATTTATTTAAAGGAAAAACTTTTACCCCTTTTTTTACTTTATAAGAGCAACTCTGTTCCACCTCATTTTAAGGAGGGAAAATGATCTTAACGCAGAATTTAATTTTTTTTTTATAATAATTAAAGAAGGATTTTGGTACCGTAAACAAATACCTTAAAACCAAATGGATTGAATGTTGAATTTAAATTTTTAAAAACGCAACATATCAATAATATGTTAGGGCGGGAACGCCCCAAAAAAATGTGGAAAGGGGGTTCGTAGCCGGGGGCCACCGTGCGGGGACCCCGCGGGGTATAAAAGGGGGGCAAGAAGTGAACTCTGTTACCTTTCGAGTTGCCAAAATAAAGCCGTAACCGCTTGGCAATATGTCGAACTCTTTTAATCCACAGCCCCCTAGGTGCCGCAGCGCTATATGGCATGTGTTCAAACCCCACAACAAACTAGTCGAAAAATAAACCGCTAGGGGGTGTCTAGCGTTGAAAGCGAACCCGTCTCTCAGAGCCGCAAACAAACTTCGTGTCCTGTCAGGCACCCGGGGACCATGAACTTTAACGAACATAAAAGGATCATGCGCTAATGTCCCCCAGGAGCACCCGAAATCATGGTCTGAACCCACCCCCCATCGCAATCAAACTCCTCCGGTTATGCCGCAATCTAGGGATCTAGGACACCGACCCTGACCAGCTAGCATCCCAAAACCCCCCGATTAAGTCGGGTTTTGGGGGTTTTTTTTAGCCGGGCCCCCAAACCCCAACACGCAGACCACACGGCGTAAGATATAAGTTTGATTAGCGCATGGCGGCCCCCCATGCCACCCTTTTTATAGCAACACTAAAGGCCGCCCAAAAACAAGGCCAATGAAAACTTTCCAACACATTAGTTTCTTTGCCCTTTCCGGGGCCCCCATAGAGTGCTGCAGCCCCTGAACATGGACCCCGCCCAAAATGAGGTTTTCCCCCGGGGGCATCCAAAGGGGGGAAACGCGGCTTCGCCCAAAACTCTGCCCAGTACTGGCTAAAAAGCAGACCAGGGAAGCACAGCGTCTCTGCACAGTACTGGAATGGGCAAACCGGGACCGACATCTCTGCTGAGCAGGCTCCACTGGGCCCGGGGAATAAGGGGGGGCCGCAGCAGGACCGGTTTGAACTCCCTTTGCGGGAAAATCAAACCCTAACATTCCCCCCCCCCTTTTTTGGGCCCGCTGTGCCAAAGGACGATGGCTGGGACGAAAATGTCGGCAGCCCCCCGGGCCTACCTCAGGCCCCATAACCCCTCCAATCCCCCAAATAAAATTTTTTCCTTTACCCCCTTGCCCCCAAAACAATGGTTTTCCCCCTCATGATGTCGGAGTTAACCCGATGTCCCGGCGATACTCGGAAAACCGGGAAATGGCCACGGGTTTCGGAGAACACGTAAAGGTGTCATGATCCAAGGCGAGTCGGAACTAGGGGAAACCCCCGGGTTCCCCTGCTAAAAATTTTTAAAAGGGCCCAAAAAGTGGGTGCCAATTGGGGTTTTACACGTACCTGATGTTTGGCAGAAAAAGCCACACGGGGTCACCCAAAAAATTGGGGGAACGAGGCGCCGATGGGCACGGCCGAAACCTCATCCTCTCTTTGGGGCCCCCTGAATGGCACCGGGGGGGGGCCCCCAAATGCCCTGCCCCCCCCCCAGCTGCCACCCTGGAATCGCGGAAGCAGGGCATGGGCAGGGACCCCCCCGGATCTGACCGTAGTTCAGGGAATGGGGTTTTCCGGTGGGTCACCAAGCATTTTTAGAAAAAACCACCCACGGTGAAGGATGCCCAGTCTCCGCCTGGCAAGACAAAATTTCCGTTGTGACAAGGTCGGTTTTGGCCCTCACCCAACCCTTTGTCTCGGAGGTATGAAGGGGAAGATTCAACTCAATGCTGAAAAAACACATGTTTCCCCCAAACCCCCGAGCGCAAACGGGGACCTCGATCACTGACAATTTTGTTGGCATACCGTGTAGGCGGAAAATATCCTAATGAAAATGTCCAAGGCCCGGCGACGGAAAACCGTGGAAGGGGGCTAAGTGCACCTTTTTTAGAAAATGGTCTTATCCCCCAGATATGGTGCACCCCAGATTGGGGGAACCCCCTCCAAATCCATCCGACCTTTTCCCCAAGGGCCCCTTCCACCGGAAAGGGGGAAAAAACCCAGCTGGCCGGTCGGGGGGATTATTCTTGGCGCGGAGAGCACGCCGAAAATTCCCCGACGTCAGGGCCATCTGCGGCCACCAGTATGTCCTCGCCAGAAAATCAAAAGTCCTTTTTGTCCCAAAAAAGCCCCCCCACCCGGGGTGAATGTGCCCAAAGTATTGGGCGCAAATTGAGGGGGAAAAAAGTCTTTCCCGGGGGCACGACCCAAGCGAAACCGGACCCCCCGTTTTTGGCTTTCTGGGGGGCAAACCGGGGGTCCCCTCCCCCCCCCTCCTCAAGGACACCGGACGGGTAGAGTTTGCGCGAATGTTCTTTCCCCGGAGGGAAAAGGAGGGTAAAATGGAACCGGGGGAAAAAAAAAAGGACCATCTGGCCTGAGGGGGAAATTGCCGCTGGGCTGTCCAAATACCCAAGTTTGGGTCCGTGAATATTGGGGAAGGGGGGCGAGCCCCCTTCAGAAGATGTCTCCACTCGGAAAGGGGCCCAAATTCATACCAGAACCCCTGCCCCGAGGAATAATTCCCTCTCGGGGGGGAAAGGTCTTGGAAAAAAAGAAGCGGGGGTGCTTCCACCCTGGGCACCTTTTAAAAAAAGGGCTGCCCAGCCCAACAAAGGGGACCCCTTAAGATAAAGGGGGTTTTGACATCGGGGCGATGTAAGAGGGGGGGACGGGGGGGAAAAGCGATTGAGGGGGAGAACGCCTTTGAACCCCTCGACCCAACTTGGGTTAGCTCCTTCTTGGAAGGGCTACCAAGGATCCAAAAATTAGAAATGGGGAAAAAATTGGCGAAGTATTTTAAAAACCCCAAAAGGGGGCCCCCACCGCCTTAAGGGGGGGGGTTCTTGCCAACCCCTCACAGCCTTATTTGGGGGGTCCATAGCCAATCATGGGGGAGATGAATACCCCGGGGAAAATGAAATCCTGCTAAAAATTCACTCTCCAACTTCGCATTAGGGAATTTGCTCGCAAGAGGCGAAAACCTTGCAGACATCTCTCCGGGGGGGGCCTTAGAAAAGATAAAGCACCAGAAGACTACCACCGAGGGGGTCAACAATCCCGGAAGATCTCATTCACAAAGTCTGGAAGACAGCTAGGGCGTTACGAGCCCAAAGGGCATTACCAGATATTCTAAGCCCATCCCCTGGTGTTAAATGCCGTCTTCCATTCGTCCCCCTCACGGATGCGAATCAGTTATACCCACACCCGCAGGTCTAACTTAGTAAATACCCTTGCTCCCCAAGCCTGTCAAAGCTCAGAGATAGCGGCAAAGGATACTTATTTTTCACGGTGATAGCGTTGAACCTCTATAATCAATGCACGGACGTTAATTTTCTCCGTTCTTCTTCTGCACAAAAAGAACCCCGCTCCCCTGGTGACACCGACTTCCTAATGAAACCCCTTGCCAAGTTCTCCTGAATAATTGGGACAGGCCTCTTCTCAGAAAGAGAGGGATAAACCCTTCCTCTAGGAGCTCAGCTCCAGGCAAGAGGTCGATAGGACATCATAGGGCGAGAGGCGAAGAGTCTCCCGCAGCCTTCTTCCGAGAAAACGTCGGCATAAGACCAATAGACCTTGGAAGAGGAGAGAGGTCTATGGTTCTCAGTGGTGTTGACCTCATGCTGTCCCCAAACATCTGCCTATACATAAATTACCCCCAACCCAGAATTCTCCCTGAAGACCACTCAAAGGGGAGAGTGGTGGCGAGCCATGGTAATCCCAACAAACCCATCTATACCCTCAGGGAGGATAAAAAATGATATATTCCCGATGGGAAGGAGACATAGACAAGGTGAGTGGGACAGACTGATGGTGATTTTGTGAGGCAGAATTGCTCCGTTCAACACCCGAAACTGATACTGGTTCAGCCAGCAACACCAAAGGCATGGTGTGGGCGAAAGCAAAGGAGGATGACATAAAATTCCCCTCTGCCCCAAAAATCCACACAAAGTTTTGACGGGTAGGGTGGTAGAACCATGGTAATTATGCCCTTGAGGAGCACTTTAGGGGCAAAACTCATGGCGTCCAGTGACCCTGTTCCTACGGTTACTGGGCGCGACCGTTTATTCAGCCGCTGTGGACATCGGTTGGCAAAATGTCCCTGCTGCGGGAAAATATAACAAATCGGGGGATGGACGAGTGACCCAGATTTAGATCCTGCAGGAGCAACCTCCTGAAGGTCGGGCACCTGAACAGGCGACTCCAGAGGGTGGCGAAGGTAGGAGTCAACCGACACTCTGCCTACACTGGCACGTTCCAGCCTCCGCTAGTGGAAACGGAGGTCGACGCGGGTGGAAATAGCGATAAGCTTCTCCAGTGTGGCAGAATCTCTCTGGTAGCCAAGGCGTCTTTCACATGACCCGCCAGTCCTCTCCAGAACACGGGAATGAGGACTTTATCTGGCCACTCTAATTCCGAGGCCAGAGTCCGAAATTGGACAGCAAAATGGCTGACCAAAGCCAACCCTGGGTACTTGCCAGCAGTTTGAGCGCCGTATCGTGGGTGACCTGAGGTCCTAGAAAAACCTTTTCAGAGCCTCCAGAAAATGAGAAGCGCTCTGCACCACACGGTCGTCGTGCTCCCACAGCGGCGTTGCCCACTCCAACGCTCTGCCTGACAGAAGAGCTATCACAAAGCCCACTTGTGCCCGATCCGTGGGGAAACGTGCAGCCAGAAGCTCGGGGTGTATGGAGCACTGACTCACGAATCCCCGACATTGCTTGCTGTCACCAGCAAACTTGTCTGGAAGCGGGAGGTGGGACAATGTAGGGACAGAGGTAGCAGAGGACAAACTGGCTGCAGCTACGCTAGCAGCCTGAACAGCGACAGCGGTAACATCCACAGCTGAGGTTGTGCGCTCAAAAGCCACCAACCTACCCTCCAGCTGCTGGATGTACAGCTGTAAACGCTGTTCATTCCGCCATTTTACTAGCTAGACCCTGGCGCTAATATATGTTAGGATCTGCGGAACGCACCAAATATAAGATGTGGAGAGGTGCGTTCGTAGCCCGGGGTCCACCGTGCAGGCGGAGCCTGCTGCTAGTAAAATGGCGCAAGAAGCGAACTCTGTTTATCCCACAGAGTTGCCAAAATAAACGCCGTAACGCGCTGTGGCAATATGTGCGAACTCTGTTAATCCACATAACCGCTAGGAGTGCGCAGCGCTATATGGCGATGTGTGTGCGAACTCACTTAACACAACTGAGTCGCAAAATAAACACGCTAGGGCGCTGTCTAGCGTTGAAAGCGAACCCTGTTAAGTCACAGAGCCGCAGAGACAAACTTCTGTGTCCTGTCAGGCACCCAGGTACACAGTGAACAGCTAAGCGAACATAGAACGTGATCATGCGCTAATGTCCTCGCAGGAGTCACCCGCAATCTATGGTGTCTGAACGCCAGGGCCCCGAATACGGCAATCAAACTCCTCACCGGTTATGCCGGCAATCTAGGGCATCTAGGACACCGACCCTGACCAGCTAGCATACCAAACTCCTCACCGATTAAGTCAGTATTCTAGGGCTTATTTCAGCCGGGCCCTAACCACACACACGCATGACCACACTGGCGCTAAGCATATAATGATTGATATTAGCGCATGGCGGCCCAGCCATGCCAACCCTTTTATAGCAACAGCTACAGGACCTGCCAGAAACAAGGACCAATGAGAAACTTTCCAAACACATGTAGTTTCATGACCTTCCTGGCGGACCAATAGGAGGCTGCTGCAGTACCTGAACATGTGACCCCTGATCTCCAATGAGAGATCTTACCCTGGGCATGCTCAGAAGGGAAACGCAGGACTTCGTCCCAAAGACGTCTGCTCCAGTACTGGCTATAATAGCAGATCCAGGAGAGGCAGCAGCAAGTCTCTGCACAGTACTGGAATGGGCAAGACGCTGGGGTCGACGTCTCTGCTGAGCAGCTCCAATGCGGGACCGGTTCGAGACTCCCCTTGTGCTGCAGCGGAACTCGAACCCTAACATATATACAGTACAGACCAAAAGTTTGGACACACCTTCTCATTCAAAGATTTTCTGTATTTTCATGACTATGAAAACTGTAGAATCACACTGAAGGCATCAAAACTATGAATTAACACATGTGGAATTATATATTACACTTTACAAAAAAGTGCGAAACAACTGAAAATATGTCTATATTCTAGTTTCTTCAAAGTAGCCACCTTTTGCTTTGATTACTGCTTTGCACGAAGAAAACGTGAACGGATGGACTCTACATGCCTAGTTCCCACCGTGATGCATGGAGGAGGTGGTGTGATGGTGTGGGGGTGCTTTGCTGATGACACTGTTGGGGATTTATTCAAAATTGAAGCGGTGAGCGGTCCAGCTCACCTCAAACCATCTCGATTGGGTTCAGGTCTGGTGACTGTGAGGCCAGGTCATCTGTCGTAGCACTCCAACACTCTCCTTCTTGGTCAAATAGCCCTTACACAGTCTGGAGGTGTGTTTGGGGTCATTGTCCTGTTGAAAAATAAATGATGGTCCAACTAAATGCAAACCAGATGGAATAGCATGCTGCTGCAAGATGCTGTGGTAGCCATGCTGGTTCACTATGCCTTCAATTTTCCCCCGCCAAAGCCGTGCTGGCGTCACTCATTGGCTGAGCCGCCCGCCGGCTTAGCCAATGAGCGGCACGGGATTCAAATCCCACACAATGCGGCACCGCTCACTGGCAGAGACGGCGGGCGGCTCAGCCATTGAGCGGCACAGGATTCAATTCCCTCGCCATTGGCTGAGCGGTGCCGCCTGGCTTTGCTATGTGTGTGTGTGCGAGACTATGTGTGTGTGTGTGTGTGTGTATGCAGGCATCGTCCGATGGGACTACAAGTCCCATCCGGCTATGCCTGCTACACTGTCAGTGAGTGACACATAAGCCAATGATGGGACAGTAGCAGTCCCATCATCTGGCTAATGTGTTGAATGTAAAAAAAAACCATACATTACATACACAACATACAGAACATACAACATAAAACACAGAACATACATATAACACAGAACATACATATAACATACAACACATAACATACAAAAAATACAAATAACATAACATACAGAACATACACATAACACATAACATTCAGTACATACAAATAACATACAACACATAGCATACATATAACACATAACATACAGTACATACATATAACATACAACACGTAACATACATATAACATACAACACATAACATACATAACATACATATAGCATACAACACATAACATACAGAACATACATATAACACAACATACAGAACATACATATAACACATAACATACAGTACATACATATAACGTACAACACGTAACATACATATAACACATAACATATAACATACAGTACATGCATATAACATACAACACATTACATACATATAACATACAACACATAACATACAGTACATATATAACATACAACACATAACATACAGAACATACATATAACACAACATACAGAACATACAGTACAGACCAAAAGTTTGGACACACCTTCAATGATTTTTCTGTATTTTCATGACTATGAAAATTGTAGAATCACACTGAAGGCATCAAAACTATGAATTTACACATGTGGAATTATACATTACACTTTACAAAAGAGTGTGAAACAACTGAAAATATGTCTTATATTCTAGGTTCTTCAAAGTAGCCACCTTTTGCTTTGATTACTGCTTTGCACGCAGAAAAGGTGAAGGGATGGACTCTACATGCCTAGTTCCCACCGTGAAGCATGGAGGAGGTGGTGTGATGGTGTGGGGGTGCTTTGCTGGTGACACTGTTGGGGATTTATTCAAAATTGAAGGCATACTTAACCAGCATGGCTACCACAGCATCTTGCAGCAGCATGCTATACCATCCGGTTTGCATTTAGTTGGACCATCATTTATTTTTCAACAGGACAATGACCCCTAACACACCTTCAAAATGGGGTCACTTGTGGGGGTTTCTACTGTTTAGGCACATCAGTGACCTTTCCGGTTGGTCCCCGAACCTACAGCGCTGTGATTGGTCAGTCAATCTGACTGACCAAACACAGCAGCGATCGGGCAGAAGAGGCTGAAATTTCAGCCTCTTCTGCCCGATCAGTGCAGGAGCTCAGCGCTGCAGTGGCCGAGCTTCCTGCACTGAGAGCCAGGAGCGACGCCCCCGCCGCCCCTGGCTGTTAACCCCCTGACTGCTGCAATCGAGCGCGATCGCAGCGCTCAGGGGGCAGGCAGAGGGTCGGGAGCTCCCTCTGCCTCAGATCGGCGCCGTGCAATGTATTTGCAGGGCCCGATCTCTGCCTTGATAACCCGGGGGTTGTCATGACAACCTCCGGGTCATCTAGCTACGGAAAGCTGTTGTGATCATGGTCACAGCAGCTTTCACTATAGGTACAATGCATTGCAATGCTGGAGCATTGCAATGCATTGTAACTGCAATAAAAAGTAAAAAAGTGAAAGTCCCATAAAGGGACAAGTTAAAAAAAAACATTTTTTAAAAAAATTGTAAAAAAAATATTAAAAAATAATTTTAAAAAATGCCCCTAAAAAATACACATTTTCATGTAATAAAAAAAAAACAAAAAACAAAAAAATACACGTTTGGTATCGTCGCGTCCGTAAAAATCCCATCTATAAAAGCATAACCCTAGTTAACCCCTTCAGTGAAAGCCATAAAAAAAACACAAAAAAATAGTAAATTATACTTTCATCATACCGCTTGGAAAAAGTGCAATAACACGCGATCAAAAAGTGGGATATAAATAATCATTGTACCGCTGAAAACGTCATCTTGTCCCGCAAAAAACAAGCCACTATACAGCATCATCAGCGAAAAAATAAAAAAGTTATAGCTCGCGGAATAAACTGATGCAAAAATAATTATTTTTTCTATAAAATTTTTTATTGTGTAAAAAACGCCAAAACATAAAAAAATATATAAATGAGGTATCGCTGTAATCGTAGTGACCCGAAGAATAAAGCTGCTTTATCAATTTTACCACACGCGGAACGGAGAAAAAAAAAAAAAATTCCTGAATTGCTGGTTTTTGTACATTCTGCTTCCACAAAAATCGGAATAGGAAGCGATCAAAAAACGTTATATGCCCGAATATGGTACCAATAAAAACGTCAGCTCGTCCCGCAAAAAATAAGCCCACAGATAACTCTGTCGGACGAAATATGGAAAAATTATAGCTCTCATAATACGGCGATGCAAAAATTTCTTACAAAAAATTCTTCCAAAAAAAAGCGTCTTTTAGAATGTGACAGAAGCTAAACATGAAAAAAGGGTATAAATCTGGTATCGCTGTAATCACACCGATCCGAGGAATAAAGTCGCCTAATCACTAATACCGCATTGAGGAACGGCGTAAAAAAGAAAACCAATTCTTCACCTTTTGTGGATTTGTTCATTCTGCCTCCCAAAGATCGCAGTAAGGCGATCACAGTGGTTCCCCCCCACATATGGGATATCAGCGTACTCAGGACAAAATGCACATCAACTTTTGGGGTCCTATTTCTCCTGTTACCCTTATAAAAATAAAAATTTGGGGGCAAAAAGTCATTTTTTGTGGAAAAAAATATGATTTTTTTATTTTCACGGCTCTACGTTATAAACTTCTGTGAAGCCCTTGGGGGTTCAAAGTGCTGACCACACATCTAGATAAGTTCCTTGGGGGGTCTAGTTTGCAAAATGGGGTCACTTGTGGGGGTTTCTACTGTTTAGGCACATCAGGGGCTCTCCAAGCGCGACATGACACTCGCAGACCATTCCATCAAAGTCTGCATTTAAAAACGGTGCTCCTTCCCTTCAGAGCTCTGCCATGCGTCAAAATAGTGGTTCCCCCCACATATCGGGTATCAGTGTACTCAGGACAAATTGCACAATAGCTTTTGGGGTCCTATTTCTCCTGTTACCCTTATAAAAACAAAAATTTGGGGGCAAAAAGATTATTTTTGTGGAAAAAAATATATTTTTTTTATTTTCCCGGCTCTACGTTATAAACTTCTGTGAAGCACTTGGGGGTTCAAAGTGCTCACCACACATCTAGATAAGTTCCTTGGGGGGTCTAGTTTCCAAAATGGGGTCACTTGTGGGGGGTTTCCACTGTTTAGGCACACAGGGACTCTCCAAATGCGACATGGCGTCCAATCTTAATTCCAGCCAAAAAAGTCAAATGGCGCTGCTTCCCTTCCGAGCTCTGCCATGCGCCCAAATAGTGGTTTACCCCCACATATGAATATCAGATACTCAGGATAAATTGCACAATAACTTTTGGGGTCCTGTAACCCTTTGGAAAATAAAAATTGGGGGTGGAAAGATCATTTTTTTGGAAAAGATATGATTTTTTAATTTTACGGCTCTACGTTATAACCTTCTGTGAAGCCCTTGGGGGTTCAAAGCTCTCACCACATATCTAAATAAGTTCCTTGGGGGTCTAGTTTCCAAAATGGGGTCACATTGTGGCGGGTTTCCACTGTTTAGGCACACAGGGACTCTCCAAATGCAACATGGCGTTCAATCTCAATTCCAGCCAAAAAAGTCAAATGGCGCTGCTTCCCTTCCGAGCTCTGTCATGCGCCCAAATAGTGGTTTACCCCCACATATGGGGTATCAGCGTACTCAGGAAAAATTGCACAATAACTTTGAGATCCTTTTATACTTTGAAAAATAAAAATTGGGGGTGAAAAGATCATTTTTGTGGAAAAAATATGATTTTTAAATTTTACGGCTCTACGTTATAACCTTCTGTGAAGCCCTTGGGGGTTCAAAGTGCTCACCACAGATCTAGATAAGTTCTTTGAGGGGTCTAGTTTCCAAAATGGGGTCACTTATTGGGGTTTCCACTGTTTAGGTACATAAAGGACTCTCCAAACGCGACATGGTGTCCGCTCTCGATTCCAGCCAATTTGACATTCAAAATCTCAAATGATGCTCCCCTTCTGAGCACTGCCGTGTGCCTAAAGATTGGTTTTCCCCCACACATGGGGTATCAGTGTACTCAGGAGAAATTGTACAAAAATATTGTGGTTCATTTTCTACTGATACCCTTGACAACATTTAAAAAATTGTGTCGAAAGAAAAATTTTGGGAAAAAAAGTTAAATGTTCATTTTTTCCTTCCACATTGCTTCAATTCTTGTGAAGTACCTAAAGGCTTAATAAACTTCTTGAATGTGGCTTTGAACACCTTGAGGGGTGCAGTTTTTAGAATGGTGTCACTTTTGGGTATTTTCTGTCATATTGACCCCTCAAATTCACTTCAAATGTGAGGTGGTCCCTAAAAAAATGGTTTTGTAAATTTTATTGGAAAAATGAGAAATTGCTGGTCAACTTTTAACACTTATAACTTCCTATCAAAAAAAAATGTTGGTTCCAAAATTGTGCTGATGTAAAGTAGACATGTAGGAAATGTTATTTATTAACTATTTTTTGTGACATATCTCTCTGATTTAATGGCATAAAAATTAAAAGTTTGAAAATTGCAAAATTTTCAAAATTTTTGCCATATTTCCATTTTTTTTCATAAATAAACGCAAGTTATATCGAAGAAATTTTATCACTATCATGAAGTACAATATGTCTCAAGAGAACATTCTCAGGATCGCCAAGATCCGTTGAAGCGTTCCAGAGTTATAAGCACATAAAGTGACAGTGGTCAGAATTGTAAAAATTGGCCTGGTCATTTACCTACAAAATGGCTTGGTCGTTAAGGGTTAAAATCATTTTTAATTAATGTGTGTTAGGGGTCAAGTTCCCGCTTCTGCACAAGGGGAATCTCAAACCATCCCTGCTGCGGTCTCCGGCCGCAGTGGACTCTGCTCAACAGAGACGTCAGTCCCAGCGTCTCGCCCAGTCTAACATTGTGCTGAGGATTACTGCTGTCTCTCCAGGTTCTGCTATTGTAGCCAGTACTGGTCAGCGGCGAGCAGACGTCTTTGGACTAAGTACTGTGTTTCTCCATCCGAGCATGCCCAGGGCAAGATCTCCCATTGGAGATCAGGGGTCACTTGCTCGGTTACAGCAGCGACTCCCATTGGTCCGCCAGGAAGGTCCTTAAATAGCTTGTGTTCTGGATCAGTTTCTCATTGGTCCTTTTCTGGAAGGTCCTGTAGCTGCTGCTATAAAAGGTGCACATGGCTGCTCGGCCATGCGCTAGTATCAATTGTGTTATGTGCTTTGCGCCAGTGTGATCATGCACGCATGTGGTTAGGGCTCAGCTGAAATAAGCCCCTAGAATAGCGGCACCTCCGATGAGGAGATTTGTATGCATGTGTTCAGGGCTTGGCTGAAATAAGCCCCTAGAATACCGGCTTCTCCGGTGAGGAGTTGCTTGTTTGCGTTGCTGACTGCTTGACCACGGACTGCTATCCGCACAGCAGTTATCTGTGTATCCCTGTGGTGTTAACATGACACAGTCTCTATCTCTGCGTCTCTACCTTTGCGACTCTGTGAAGTAATAGAGTTCGCTTATACCGCCATCTTACTAGCAGCAGGCTCTGCCTGCACGGTGGACCCCAGGCTGCGAACGCACCTATTATTTATATCTATCTGGTGCGTTCCGCCAGCCCTAAAAATGTGTGTGTGTTTTTTTTAACCATTTAATACAATATGATTAATAATGGAGAGTTGTCTAATTGACAACTCTCCATTATTAATCCGCTTAATGTCACCTTCCTATAGCAAGGTGGCCTTAACCCATTATTAACCCATTAGCCACCACTACAGGGCAATGGGAATAGACGGGCTAAGTGCCAGAAAGGGCGCATCTAATAATAGATGTACCTTTTCTGGGGTGGCTGGGGCAGATGTTAGTAGCCAGGGGGGCACAAAAAAAATGCACCCTCCCTAGGCTATTATTATCTGCCCTTACTCACTGGCTTTCCCTGTCTGGTGGCGAAAATACCGCTGGAGCCCACGCATTTTTTTTCAACGAATTTACACATTTAACTACCACCTACATGTATGAAATGTTGCACACATGCAGTCATGTAATTGTTAAATGAAACCATATTTCAAACTACATGAAATGACATGGTTTACTAAATGTAAACCATGTGTCATTTCATGCCGGATTTTGTAATGATTTTACAGAAGCAGGCAATTGAATTAGAGGCTATTCTGCAATGCAGAAGTGTAACACTATATATATATATATATATATATATAATATATATATATATATATATATACAGTACAGACCAAAAGTTGACACCTGCTCATTCAACGATTTTTCTGTATTTTCATGACTGTGAAAATTGTAGAATTACACTGAAGGCATCAAAACTATGAATTAACACATGTGGAATTATACATTGCACTTTACAAAAAAGTGTGAAACAACTGAAAATATGTCTTATATTCTAGGTTCTTCAAAGTAGCCACCTTTTGCTTTGATTACTGCTTTGCACGCAGAAAAGGTGAACGGATGGACTCTACATGCCTGGTTCCCACCGTGAAGCATGGAGGAGGTGGTGTGATGATGTGGGGGTGCTTTGCTAGTGACACTGTTGCGGATTTATTCAAAATTGAAGGCATACTGATCCAGCATGGCTACCACAGCATCTTGCAGCGGCATGCTATTCCATCCGGTTTGCGTTTAGTTGGACATCATTTATTTTTCAACAGGGCAATGACCCCAAACACACCTCAAGGCCTCCACAGTCATCAGACCTGAACCCAATCGAGATGGTTTGGGGTGAGCTGGACCGCTCACCGCTTCAATTTTGAATAATCCCCAACAGTGTCACCAGCAAAGCACCCCCACACGATAACACCACCTCCTCCATGCTTCACTGTGGGAACTAGGCATGTAGAGTCCATCCGTTCACCTTTTCTGCATGCAAAGCAGTAATCAAAGCAAAAGGTGGCTACTTTGAAGAACCTAGAATATAAGACATATTTTCAGTTGTTTCACACTTTTTTGTTAAGTACATAATTCCACATGTGTTAATTCATCGTTTTGATGCCTTCAGTGTGAATGTACAATTTTCATAGTCATGAAAATACAGAAAAATCTTTGAATGAGGTGAGTCCAAACTTTTGGACTGTACTGTATATATATATAATATATACAGTGCCTACAAGTAGTATTCAACCCCCTGCAGATTTAGCTGGTTGACACATGCGGAATTAACTTGGCATTGTGACATTTGTACTGTAGATCAGCCTGGAAGTGGGAAATGCACTGCAGCAAAAATTTTTGTTTTAATTTTTTTTTTTTTAAAAACGTTAAAAGTTAATTCAGAGTGTCATTTATTATTCAACCCCTCAAACCACAAGAATTCTGTTTGGTTTCCCTAAAGTATTAAGAAGTAGTTCAGGCACCAAGAATAATGAGCTTCACATGTGTGGATTAATGATCTCTTTTGCCAGCCTTTTCTGACTATTTAAGACCCTCCCCAAACTTGTGAACACCACTCATACATGGTCAACATGGGAAAGACAAAGGAGCATTCCAAGGCCATCAGAGACAAGATCGTGGAGGGTCACAAGGCTGGCAAGGGGTACAAAACCCTTTCCAAGGAGTTGGCCCTACCTGTCTCCACTGTTGGGAGCATCATCCGTAAGTGGAAGGCTTATGGAACTACTGTTAGCCTTCCACGGCCTGGACAGCCTTTGAAAGTTTCCTCCCGTGCCGAGGCCAGGCTTGTCCGAAGAGTCAATGCTAACCCAAGGACAACAAGGAAGGAGCTCCGGGAAGATCTCATGGCAGTGGGGACATTGGTTTCAGTCAATACCATAAGTAACGTACTCCACCGCAATGGTCTCCGTTCCAGACGAGCCCGTAAGGTACCTTTACTTTCAAAGCGTCATGTCAAGGCTCGTCTACAGTTTGCTCATGATCACTTGGAGGACTCTGAGACAGACTGGTTCAAGGTTCTATGGTCTGATGAGACCAATATCGAGATCTTTGGTGCCAACCACACACGTGACGTTTGGAGACTGGATGGCACTGCATACGACCCCAAGAATACCATCCCTACAGTCAAGCATGGTGGTGGCAGCATCATGCTGTGGGGCTGTTTCTCAGCCAAGGGGCCTGGCCATCTGGTCCGCATCCATGGGAGGATGGATAGCATGGCCTACCTGGAGATTTTGGCCAAGAACCTCCGCTCCTCCATCAAGGATCTTAAGATGGGTCGTAATTTCATCTTCCAACAAGACAACGACCCAAAGCACACAGCCAAGAAAACCAAGGCCTGGTTCAAGAGGGAAAAAGTCAAGTTGTTGGAGTGGCCTAGTCAGTCTCCTGACCTTAACCCAATTGAAAACTTGTGGAAGGAGCTCAAGATTAAAGTCCACATGAGACACCCAAAGAACCTAGATAACTTGGAGAAGATCTGCATGGAGGAGTGGGCCAAGATAACTCCACAGACCTGTGAGGGCCTGATCAGGTCTTATAAAAGACGATTATTAGCTGTAATTGCAAACAAGGGTTATTCCACGAAATATTAAACATAGGGGTTGTATAATAATTGACCCACACTTTTATGTTTAAAATTTATTAAAATTCAACTGAGCAACATAACTTTTTGTTTTGTAAGATTTATGCTTCTGTTAATAAATCCTACTCTCGTTTGCAGTTTGAAGGCTCTAACTTATTTGCATCTTATCAAACCAGCTAAATCTGCAGGGGGTTGAATACTTACTACTTGTAGGCACTGTATATGTATGTATATATATATATATATATATATATATATATATATATATATATATAGGATTATTTGCTTTTTAAAATGATGTGTACAGTTTTTTTTACAATGTTATTTTAACATGAATTTTTACATAGAGAGATCTGCTCTATGTAAAACCTCATATTAAAATCGCATTGCATACGCATGGAAAACGGATGGAAAACGGATGGTGCGGTTAAAAGTCGCTTACAAATCGCATGACAATCGCATGCCAATTGCATAGAATCTGACCGTTTTTTCCATCCAGAAAACGGACCGCATTTTTTCTCAAAAATTGGTATGTACCCTTAATTAACACGTACATGTATGAAATGTTGTACACATGCACTCATGCAATTGTTAATTAAAACCATATATCAAACTACATGAAATGAAATGGTTTACTGTCTGTAAACCATGTGTCATTTCATGTTTGATTCTGTAATGATTTTATAGAAGCCGGAAATTGAATTAGCGGCTATTCTGCCATGTAGAAGTGTATGAACTATATTATATATATATATATATATATATATATATATATATAAGGATTATTTGCTTTTTAAAATGATGTGTACAGTTTTATTTTACAATGTTATTTTAACATGAATTTTTACATAGAGAGAACTGCTCTATGTAAAACCTCATGTTAAAATCGCATTGCATACGGATGGAAAACGGATGGAAAATGGATGGTTGGATTAAAAATCCCATACAAATCACATGACAATCGCATGCCAATTGCATAGAATCGGACTGTTTTTTCCATCCTGAAAACGGACCATTTTTTTTCTCGTGAATGGGTATGTACCCTATATATGTGTCACAATGACATGTATATACAGTACAGACCAAAAGTTTAGACACACCTTCTCATTTAAAGATTTTTCTGTATTTTCATGACTGTGAAAATTGTAAAGTCACACTGAAGGTATCAAAACTATGAATTAACAGATGTGGAATTATATACTTAACAAAAAAGTGTGTAACAACTGAAATTATGTCTTATATTCTAGGTTCTTCAAAGTAGCCACCTTTTGCTTTGATGACTGCTTTGCACACGCTTGGCATTCTCTTGATGAGCTTCAAGAGGTAGTCACTGGGAATGGTTTCATTTCACAGGTGTGCCCTGTCAGGTTTAATAAGTGGGATTTCTGGCCTTATAAATGAGGTTGGGAACATCAGTTGTGTTGTGCAGAAGTCTGGTGGATACACAGCTAATAGTCCTACTGAATAGACTGTTAGAATTTGTATTTTGGTAAGAAAAAAGCAGCTAAGTAAAGAAAAACGAGTGTCCATCATTACTTTAAGAAATGAAGGTCAGTCAGTCTGAAAAATTGGGAAAACTTTGAAAGTGTCCCCAAGTGCAGTTGCAAAAACCATCAAGCGCTACAGAGAAACTGGCTCACTTGAGGACCGCCTCAGGAAAGGAAGACCAAGAGTCACCTCTGCTTCTGAGAATAAGTTTATCCGAGTCACCAGCCTCAGAAATCGCAGGTTTACAGCAGCTCAGATTAGAGACCAGGTCAATGCCACACAGAGTACTAGCAGCAGACACATCTCTACAACAACTGTTAAGAGGAGGCTTTGTGCAGCAGACCATCATGGTAAAATAGCTGCTAGTAAACCAATGCTAAGGACAGGCAACAAGCAGAAGAGACTTGTTTGGGCTAAAGAACACAAGGAATGGACATTAGACCAGTGGAAATCTGTGCTTTGGTCTGATGAGCCCAAATTTGAGATCTTTGGTTCCAACCACCGTGTCTTTGTGCGACGCAGAAAAGGTGAACGGATGGACTCTACATGCCTGGTTCCCACCGTGAAGCATGGAGGAGGAGGTGTGATGGTGTGGGGGTGATTTGCTGGTGACACTTTTGGGTATTTATTAAAAATTGAAGGCATACTGAACCAGCATGGCTACCACAGCATCTTGCAGCGGCATGCTATTCCATCAGGTTTGCGTTTAGTTGGACCATCATTTATTTTTCAACAGGACAATGACCCCAAACACACCTCCAGGCTGTGTAAGGGCTATTTGACCAAGAAGGAGAGTGATGGGGTGCTACGCCAGATGACCTTGCCTCCACAGTCGCCAGACCTGAACCCAATCGAGATGGTTGGGGATGAGCTGGACCGCAGAGTGAAGGCAAAAGGGCCAACAAGTGCTAAGCATCTCTGGGAACTCCTTCAAGATTGTTGGAAGACCATTTCCGGTGACTATCTCTTGAAGCTCATCAAGAGAATGCCAAGAGTGTGCAAAGCAGTCATCAAAGCAAAAGGTGGCTACTTTGAAGAACCTAGAATATAAGACATATTTTCAGTTGTTTCACACTTTTTTGTTGAGTATATAATTCCACATGTGTTAATTCATAGTATTGATGCCTTCAGTGTGAATGTACAATTTTCATAGTCATGAAAATACAGAAAAATCTTTAAATGCGAAGGTGTATCCAAACTTTTGGTCTGTACTGTATATATATATATGTATTCTATGTGTATATATCTATTCTTTCTTTTGTGATTTTAAAACTGTCATTTGGATCCATTATATGTCGGTTTTGCAAGCCAGCGAGAAAATCTCGCCGTACGGATGCCAAACGGATGCCATATACGGATATTTTTTTATAAATCGCATCCTCGCATTGCACACGAATGACATACGGATCACTGTTCAGGGGACTTTTCTGCGTATTACGGCCGTATAATACGGTCCGATTTTTATACGTTGTGTGTGACTCCGGCCATAGACAGATAGATAGATAGATGGATAAATAATAGATAGATAGACAGATAGCTAGATAATATATAAATAGATAATAGATGGATAGATAGATAATAAATAGATAGATATATAATAAATAGATGATAGATAGATAGATAGATATAGATAGATAGATAGATAGATAGATAGATAGATAGAAGATAGATAGATAGATAGATAGATAGATAGATAGATAGATAGATAATAAATAGGTAGAAAGATAGATAGATAATAGATATATAGATAGATAATGGATAGCTAGATAGATAGATAATAGATAGATAGATAGATAGATAGATAATATATGACAGATAGATAGATAGATAGATAGATAGATAGATAGATAGAAGATAGATAGATAGAAAATAGATGGATAATAGATAGATATTACATAGATAATAGATAGATAGAATGGTACATAAATAGTTAAAGACCCATGCGCACACACACAAAAAATCTTCACGCAATAGCGTTAATTTAAAATAAAAATGGGAAAAAAATGGCGTGGGCTCCCGCGCAATTTTCTGTGCCAGAGGGGGAAAGCCGATGGCTTGGGCCAATATTTCTAGCCTAGGAAGGGGTTAATACCCATGGAGCATCCCAGGCTATGAATATCAGCCTGCAGCTAGCCTTTACTGGCTATTAAAATAGGGGGACCTAAAAAAAAATTGACGTGGGGCCCCCCAGTAATTTTTAGCCAGAAAGGCTACGCAGACATTTGCGGGCTGATATTCATTGCCTAGTAAGGGGCCATGGACATTGGCGCACCCCCTGGCTAAAAATACCAGCACCCAGCCGCCCCAGAATTGGCGCATCTGTACGATGCGCCAATTCCGGCACTTAGCCCCTCTCTTCCCACTCCCCTGTAGCGGTGGGATATGGGGTAATAAGGGGTTAATATCACCTTGCTATTGTAAGGTGACATTAACCCCTGTTAATAATGGAGAGGCGTCAATAAGACGCCTATCCATTATTAATCTTATATTAATAAAGGGTTAAAAAACAACACACGCATAAGAATGAAGTATTTTAATGAAATAAAACACAACATGGTTTTCATCTCTTTATTACACGCTCAGATCCAAGCGACGCCCTCGATCTGTAATAAACGTAAAAAAATAAAACAACCGTATACTCCCTGTCCGACGCAGTCCAATTAATAACGAATGTCCACGACGGTCTCACCTATAGAACAGTAACATCAGGTGATGCCACTGCTCTGTAGGGCCTCCCAGTGATGCACTGACAGGAGACAATGGCTCCTGCAGTGCATCACCTAGTTCATTCTCTCACTTTATGGCAATTCTGAGTGGGAATTTTCTCATCCAGCATTGCCAGTGAGAGAATGGACAGAAGTGATGTCATTCTTTCCCGGCGTCTGAGCGATACACACAGTGGAGGATTACCTCCACTGTCAGTGTATCGCAGGGGTGGTGTAGAGTGCTGACATCACCCAATGTCAGTGTTCTACACCAGAGATCGTCGTGGGACACTCGATAATAACTGGACTACGGCGGACAGGTGATGTATAGGTTGCTTTATTATTTTATTTTTATTACAGGAGACGATGGCATCGGGGAATAAGTGATTGGTGAGTATGTACTCTATGTTATGTGTTGTATGTTATGTGTATGTTCTGTATGTTTTATGTTGTATATGTTCTGTATGTTATGTGTTGTATGTTATGTGTATGTTCTGTATGTTGTATGCTATGTGTATGTTCTGTATGTTATGTGTTATGTGTATGTTTTGTATGTTTTGTGCTGTATGTTATGTGTATGTTCTGTGTGTTATGTGTTATATGTATGTTCTGTATGTTATGTGTTATATGTATGTTCTGTATGTTATGTGTTGTATGTTATATGTATGTTCTGTATGTTATGTGTTGTATGTTATATATATATGTTATGAGTTGTAAGCTATATGTATGTTATATATGTAATGTATGTTATGTATTGTATGTTATATGAATGTTATGTGTTGTATGTTATATGTATGTTATGTGTTGTATGTTATATGTATGTTACGTGTTGTATGTTATATGTATGTACTGTATGTTATGTGTTGTATGTTATGTGTATGTACTGTATGTTATGTGTTGTTTGTTATATGTATGTTACTTGTATGTTATATGTATGTACTGTATGTTATGTGTTGTATGTTTTATGTATGTTACGTGTTGTATGTTATATGTATGTACTGTATGTTATGTGTCATATGTTATATGTATGTTAAGTGTTGTATGTTATATGTATGTACTGTATGTTATGTGTTATATGTATGTTCTGTATGTTGTGTTATATGTATGTTCTGTATGTTATGTGTTGCATGTTATATGTATGTTATGTGTTGTATGTTATATGTACGTTATGTGTTGTATTTTATATGTATGTTATATGAATGTTATGTGTTATATGTATGTTATATGTATGTTACATGTTGTATGTTATATGCATGTTCTGTGTTATATGTATGTTATGTGTTATATGTTGTATGTTCTGTATGTTCCGTATGTAATATATGTTTTTTTTTACATTCAACACATTAGCCGGATGACGGGACTACTACTGTCCCATCATTGGCTAATATGTCGCTCACTGACAGTGTAGCAGGCATAGCCGGATAGGACTTGTAGTCCCATCGGACGATGCCTGCATACACACACACACACACACACACACACACAAAGACGGGCGACACCGCTCTTCCAATGGCGGGGGATTTGAATCCCGCGACGCTCATTGGCTGAGACACCTGCCGGCTCTGCCAATGAGGGGCGCCGCTTTGGCGGGGATTTGAATCCCACGCCGCTCATTGGCTGAGCCGGCAGGTGGCCCAGCCAATGAGCGGTGCCGGCAGGGCTTAGGCGGGAGATTTGAATCCCGCGCCGCTCAAAGCTGCGAGGCACCGCTGCACACGTCATCCCGTTGCCCACAGTGTACGTCCTTGCTCATTTGTGAAAAAAAGGCGCCTGCAAGCAGCGAAACCCAACTTTGGCGCTCGGGTCGCCGAACGCTCGGCCGACTGAACGCTGTGGTCGGGTTTCGCTCGGCAATAGACTTTAGCGAATGTCGGTCTTTTTTTAATCTGACCGAACTGTTTCGCTCAACTCTACTAATCAGACAAGGTGGTTTTCTGGATTTGTTTTCTCATTTTGATTCTCTTAGGCTACTTTCACACTTGCGATTTTTAGCGCTGCGCATCGTGCGCTATTGGTCGCATGCGCAATGTTTCCCTATCATTAACATGGCGGGCGCAGTGTCTTGCGCTTGCACGCGCTCATTAGCGTTTGGTGTGCGCTGCGCATTTTCCAGGTGTGCGCCCAGACACGCTAGACGCTACATGTTGCATTTTTTTTTCCGGCACACCTATTTAAAAATGTGCGTGCGCACGTGTGCGCACGCTATGCGCAAAAAATTAACATTGGCGTCTATGTGGGCGCTGGCGTGCGCGTGCCTGTGCGATTGTCAGCGCTTGTGAAGGCAAGCGATTTTTTAGTAAACATTGTCTAGACACTTGTCCAATTACCCCTAGACAAGATACATTGTTTGTGAGGAGTCTAGATAAAATGATTATAGATAAAGGAAGGTGTCAGTGCCACACAGACCCCTACTCAGACTGCCTGGAGACATCCCTGCTGATAAAGAGACCTGAAGATACAGCCTGGATCCCTATAAATAGGCCTGCAACAGCGTGCACCATACTACACTGCCTGGAGACTGGAGCTGGACACTGGACGATCCATCTTGGACCCATACACTGCCTGGAGACTGGACCTGCAGACTGGAAGATCCACCTTGGACCCATACACAGCCTGGATATTGACTGGAGACACTGTGCCTGGACTCAAGATCGATCCAAAGTGCAAGAATGTGAGTATTATTTAAACAAATGACAGGCTGTCCTTATAATGCAATATGTGCTCATCATTATTTTTGATTTTTTCAGCATGTCTTCTGGATCCGAATATTCACCATCCCGGCAAGAACTGGCGGAAGCAGAGCATGATGTGAGTATCTTCCTGCCTTTGGGTAAGTATAGCTGCTGAATCTACAAATGTCCTAATTCTGTTCCTTTTTCAGACATCATCGTCGGACACGGCCATTGAGGAGTCTCAGGAGCAGTCGCAGCCGAGTCAAGTCCCGGTGGCGAGACGGAATGTAAGTATATAGCCTTTTAATGTATTTTTCTTTTGTACGCCTATTGTTATTTTCTTTATAAAAAATATACAAGATTGTAATTTTTATTTTGTTTCTTCTAGGTTCCACAACGCGACGACGACCTGTATGTGGACAACAAGGCCCTCATCTGCCAGGTCCATGAACGTGTCCCGTTGTGGGGACAGCCGTGATCCGCAGTACAAGGACAATGTGGTGACCCGGCGTCTATGGAACGAGGTGGCCGCAGCGTTGATGGATGGCTGGGACAGCGCCTCTCCAAACCTGAAAAAGGCGTTTAGTAAGTATTTTCATTCTCTGTACTGCTCACTGTTGTAACTGATGGCACTGATGGGTTTTCTGGCAGATATATTCTACCAGCAAAAACAACAGTGTCATGTGGTTCAACAGTGTCTGCCTTGTTGATTCTTGAGCTATGTGATTTGCATTCTATTCATGTTTTTATTGCCCACTGACTCTTGGTCCTCATTGTACTGTTGTTTTTGATGGTAGAAATATTCTACCAGCAAAAACAACAGTGTCATGTGGTTCAACAGTGTCTGCCTTGGTGATTCTTGAGCTATGTGATTTGCATTCTATTCATGTTTTTATTGCCCACTGACTCTTGGTCCTCATTGTACTGTTGTTTTTATGGTAGAAATATTCTACCAGCAAAAACAACAGTGTCATGTGGTTCAACAGTGTCTGCCTTGGTGATTCTTGAGCTATGTGATTTGCATTCTATTCATGTTTTTATTGCCCACTGACTCTTGGTCCTCATTGTACTGTTGTTTTTGATGGTAGAAATATTCTACCAGCAAAAACAACAGTGTCATGTGGTTCAACAGTGTCTGCCTTGGTGATTCTTGAGCTATGTGATTTGCATTCTATTCATGTTTTTATTGCCCAGTACTGTTGTTCCAGATGCTATTGTTGTTTTGCTGGTGGATATATTCTAACAGCAAACACAACAGTTTCATCTGGGTCAACAGTCACTGACCTGTGGTTTCTTCAGCTATATCTTGTGCATTCTATTTGTTTTTTTATTGCCTAGTCACTGTTGTTCCAGATGCTATTATTGTTTTTGCTGGTGGATATATTCTAACAGCAAACACAACAATTTCATCTGGGTCAACAGTGACTATCCTGTGTATTGTATAGCTTTTTATAATGCTGCATTGACAGTTTGACATTTTCATTCAGGTATGTGTGTTGAGACTGATTTTGCCCTGACTGCATTGTATAATTGTTTTTTTCTTTTTCTCAACAGTGAACAAAGTCCGCACACGATGGCGCTCGATGAAGGACCGCTTCAACACTGATGTTCGAGCAGAGGGACAGGTTCGCAGTGGTTCTGCAGCAAGGGCCAGAAAGAAATATCGCTACTATAGCGAGTTGGCGTTCCTGAGACCGGTCCTTGCCAGCAGAGCGTAAGTTGTTTGTGTTTTTACATTTTTTTTTTTTTTTTTTTTCTTCCACAGCTGATGCTTCTTGTTAAAGCATTATAGTAATGGTTTTGTTTTCTTTCCACAGCACCTGGAGCAGCACCATGCAGCCTGTTCCTGAAGCGGTCTTTCCTCGGACGACCTTGGACTCGTCCCAGCCATCCGACAGCCTGGAAGCAACTTGCAGGTCAGCAACACGGACAGCTGGTGACCAGGAAGCTGGTCCATCAGGTCTTCCCCTCTCCCAGGTCTCTGCCACTGGTTACGCGGGCACTTCCCGCCAGCGGCAGAGGGCCATGGAGAGGAATGTCTTGCCCGAGTTTGTTCACTTGAGCGAGGCCTTTCAAGGCAATATGAAGACGCTTGGAGGCTCAGTTGGAAGCGGTTTTTTACTTATGGAACGTGGTTTTACCCACATGGATCACCGCTTCAACAGTGTCGAACAGCGTCTTGATCGCCTGGAGGCCGACCTCAACAGACCAGCGCACCATTTTTTCAGTAAAATTGAACGGGGCATGGCGGAACACCTTAGTCCTGAGCAACAGCTGAGTGTGATGCAGGCCTGCAACACTGCTTACTTGCAGGCTATGCAGCAGAATCGGTACGTGCAGCAGTCAGTGGTTGCATATCCAACAGTGCCACCACTGATTCGCCACACATCACTACCGACTTCTGCTGCATACCACTGCACGGCCACCAGCATTCCGAGTCACCACTACACCACCACAAGTCCGAGTACTGTTGGACACTCCTCCGTCGCCACCAGCATGGCAAGCGCTGCTCCTGTGTGGAGCAACACCCCCACAGACACTGCTCCACAGTCATGGACTCAAGCCACCGCAGTACCTGCTTGGGCCACCGCACCCACTTCTCCTTCTAGGAGTACTGCCAGCAGTCAGCAACCATTTGTCACTGCACCCACTTCTCCTTCTAGGAGTTCTGCCATCACTCAGCAACCATTTATTGTTACCGCACACACTTCTCCTTCTAGGAGTACCGCCACCAGTCGTCAACAATTTCTGGCCACAGCACCCACTGATCCTATGAGTATGAGTACCGCCACCAGTCAGCAACAATCTATTTCAAGGGCACCCACTTCTCCTCCTTGGAGTACCGCCACCAGTCGTCAACAATTTCCGGCCACAGCACCCACTGATCCTATGAGTATGAGTACCGCCACCAGTCAGCAACAATCAATTTCAAGGCCACCCACTTCTCCTCCTTGGAACACCGCCAACCCTCGTGGTACTCAGAGCACTGCCAACACTTCCACCGCCACTGCCACCACCGAGCATGAGAGCGGTGACCCACATTCACTCTTTTTTGGGTCAAGGCCACGGTCAAGTAGCTCAAGGCGGACACAGAGAAGTCGGTCCATGCATGGTACTCCTGTCCCCAAGAAGAAACAAAGAAAATCTTTGTTGGTCCATCCACCCTCTCCTCCTAATGTGTCTCAAACTGGCTCTAATTTGATGTCTGATCTTCCTTCACCCTCTACTTTTGTTGCCCCTTCCCCTCGAACCCCTTCATCGCTTTCCAGCCGCTCTTCATCTCTGCACACCCCCAGAGTATCGAAATCACCATCAAAACGTCCGTCGCAATAAACATTTGTAATATTATCTGGACAAATCACATTTATGTACAACTACAGTGGCAGTGACTATAATGGCATCTTTGACACATATTGTACTAATCTGATTTTTCTACAACTTCTGGGGCAGTGACAATTAAACTGGTAATGTTGTACACATATTGTACTAATCTGATTTTTCTACAAATTCTGGGGCAGTGACTATAATGGCATCTTGTACACATATTGTACTAATCTGATTTTTCTACAACTTCTGGGGCAGTGACAATTAAACTGGTAATGTTGTACACATATTGTACTATTCTGATTTTTCTACAACTTCTGGGGCAGTGACTATAATGGCATCTTTGACACATATTGTACTAATCTGATTTTTCTACAACTTCTGGGGCAGTGACAATTAAACTGGTAATGTTGTACACATATTGTACTAATCTGATTTTTCTACAACTTCTGGGGCAGTGACTATAATGGCATCTTTGACACATATTGTACTAATCTGATTTTTCTACAACTTCTGGGGCAGTGACAATTAAACTGGTAATGTTGTACACATATTGTACTAATCAGATTTTTCTACAACTTCTGGGGCAGTGACTATAATGGCATCTTTGACACATATTGTACTAATCTGATTTTTCTACAACTTCTGGGTCAGTGACAATTAAACTGGTAATGTTGTACACATGTTGTACTAATCTGATTTTTCTACAACTTCTGGGGCAGTGACTATAATGGAATCTTTGAAAAAAGGCTTAAGCACTCAACTTAAAAGGTTTATTAGTAGTATCTCCAAACGTTTCGGTCAGAAAAGACCTTCATCAGTGACTACTAGTGTTGAGCGATATTGCTCGATATCTAAAAATATTGTATCGAAATTGTATCGCCGATAGCACTAAATATCGTCGATATCCGATTCCGATTGCGGAAGTCCAATGTAAGTCTATGGGAACAAAATATCGAAACAAAAAAAAAACCCTTTCTTACGTTGTAAACACAAAATATACACACATAGAATACATATATATATATATATATATACATGTCATTGTGACATATATATACATATATTTATAGTTTATACACTTCTACATAGTAAAATAGACTCTGATTCAATTGCCGGGTAAAGCCGTGACATACCCCATAGAAGTCGACGGGCTCGGTGCCGAGTACCCCCAAAACCTCTGGCTCTGTGCGACTCAACTTGGGCGTCACGAACAGGATTCTGTAGCTCGCTATAAGCAAGTCCTGTGTGCCTGAATTGAACTGGTTTTGTGCTTGAGAATTGCTAAAATCATCAGAGAATGTATTTGCCATTTTTCCGCCATATCTGCGTCACGACGAGGCACTGGTGAAGAAGAAGGGCGTGCTCTTCATGGGTGTACTGTACACTCACTCAGTGACGCGAAAACGATGGCTCTAAATGGTACTGCAATGTAAGATCGTGCCCCACAGCTCTTCAGTTCCGCCTCCTCATCCTCCTCAGTGTGTGGAAACTAACACGAGGGTCCCGCCTCCCTACAAAAGAGGGGCCCTCTCCAGATGCTAATGATGACACATGTGACTTGGCAGAGATGGCTAATGGACACGAGCAGAAGTGTGAAGGGATGGAGCAGTCAGAGCTCTCCCCCCACGGAAGCGACCCGATCGCCACGGAACCACCGTTGGGCACCCGGCCTGGAAACCCTCCTACGCTGCAAGAAGCGGTGGATACCCTAAGAGGCCTGGCCCGGCACCGGGAGGAGGTCGCCAGGATGGAAGCGAGCTGGCGTGCCCTAAAACTAAACTTGGAGCGGCGCCAATCCCTCTTACCTGAAGTGTCTGTACCGGAAGGTGAGGCACCCGTTCTAGTAGAGGAGTCCTTGCAATGTGATCCGGTTGACGTTGTCGCAGTGGAGGCACCCGTTCCTGCAAAAACCGCAGCACCGTCAGCACCCCAGATCCCGCTGTCTGCCCCCGTCGCTGAGACAGAAGAAGCGACACCCGTCCTCATGGAGGAGGCCGCGCAGGCACCAGACCACTACCTGCCTGTACCGGAGCCCCGACTGTCATCTGATTTAGAGCCGTCTGCTTCCTCCGCAGGGGAGCGCCGCCAGGACTGGGGGGCGACAGGAGAGCTGCCGCAAACCAGACACTGTAAGCTGCAGTGGAGTGGTGGAGACATGGAGCAGCTGGTGGAGGAGAATTTCAACCGGCGTCAGGAGGAAGAGTGGAGACGTTGGGAGCGGGAAGCAGAGCCACAAAGGGAGCAGCGAGAATCCCAAAAACTTCGGCAACGTAACCTGGAGAAGGACCGGGCAGATAAGGACCGGATGAGAAAGGATAAAGAAACCCTGTGTGAGCCGCGGCGTAAGGGTGCAGTACGGAGCTTTAAATTGAAAGGTGGTTGGGGCTTCATCAAGGAGCCTGGACTTTATTTAGAAGTCTTTGTGAACCGGCGGGACGTGGAGGCTCACCTCCCAGAAGGACACCCGGGGAGGGACCTGTTGCCAGGAGACTTGGTGACTTACACCCGACACTGGGGTTACAATGGATGGTACGCCCTAAATGTTACCAGGTGCGACCCCTACTCCCCAGTGTGTCAGGAACCTGTGAGACCCTCGGAGCCTTCAACCTCCCACATCCAGGCCTCTGCAAAAGTGCCCACCCCACGCCGTAAATCTCCCAAGCCTCCCTCAGTGGTCTCCTCAGCAGCCCCAGCTATGGACATGATAAGTATAGCTGGCCCGTACCCGGCGCCTGTTAGGCCCCCTGGGGTTCGTTCAGTCCGGGACATAGGGTTCCAGACCCGGAGGGAGATGAAAGAGGTGGCCACACAGACCCAGATAGCGGGTCACGACTTGACTGTACAGGCCACACGACGTCATCAGGTCCTGGTGGTCCTTGGTGCCTCGGATGTTTGGCAAGCATCAGAAGAGTATAAAGGTGGTACCTGGAACACCCCTGCCAAAGAAGTATAAATAACCCGGACAGGGTCCCTGTATGTAAATAGTTAAATTGTTGATAAATAGTTAAATTGTTTATGTACCCGGACGGGTGAATGTTTATAAAAAAGTTTTTTAATTTAATAAAAAAAAAAAAAAACACAGTTTTCATTACTTTTATTACAGTCTCATCCTGCGACGCCATCGATCTCCTGTAAAAAAATAAAAAAAAAAAAAGTATACCACCTGACCGACGCAGTCCATAGTAACGAGTGTCCCATGACGATCCAGCTCTGCTACATCAGAATCCCGGCGCAGCACAGCTGATTACCTGCTTCCCCGGCGGTGACGTCATCGGACTGGTTTACGGCCGGGATTACCCTGCAGTCACTGCAGTTATCGCGAAAAACTGCATGTGACCGCCAGGGAGAAGATAATGGCGGCCATCAAGCAGTCCAGGACGTGACCGCCGGAGATCTTCTGCCAGGTAAGTGCCACTGACTCCTGACAGACCCGACCGACGGACACTCACAGTGACAGTGACAAATCCGATTCCGGTATTCGATAAGACGAAAATATCGAAACGAATTATCGAAAGGCCGATAGAGCTAATATCGGCCGATAGCCGATATTTGCATTATCGTATCGCTGAACACTAGTGACTACTGTAATCATAATATAAACGCATAAGAATATGTACAAACAAAATAAGAAACATTGCGATAAATAAAGTATATACAAAAAAGTGAGACACGGGTCACAGGACGGACAATAGAAAAAACGGTGGGTCAGCTCTGAGTATACCAAGACAGTCAAAATAGTATCCAAGAAGAATGAATGGGTAATAGTGCCATACCTTATTTTTATATAGAAGATTGTCTCCTAAAAAGGGGAGAGGTGCGTGCCCCAAGGAAAGTGTGCTGCCTGGATAAGAGTATAACATGGTGAGCATATTATGCCACAGCTGTGAGTCTAATGTGACTAATCAAGTAGTACTTACTTAAAGACAAACGTAGCTTATAAGAATGCTGAGGAGATTGAAGAAAATGAGCAAATTTGAGTAAATAAGGAATATCTTGTGCTCCTAAACAAATGGTATCCGGTCAATATATATATATATATATATATATTACCTCAGTAGAAATATCTAGTGACTAAGCTTGCGGTATTCACCGCTATGTAGACTGGAGCTGTCATTAGCAAAAAACCAAATCAGGAGCATAAAAAATCAGGGGCATAAAAACCATTGTAGGTAAGAGTTATCAAAAGAAATCCCTTGTAGTGTCAAAACCGCTATATTACCTCTGCCAGGACGCTCTGGCATATTAACTTTCTTGACACCTTGGTCATGAAAGACCCTGAAGGTAAACTCTCAACTGATCTTTTCATTAAGGACACAGATAAAAACAGTTTACTACATTACCAGAGTCTCCACCCACCTGCTACTAAAAAAGCCATTCCCAAATCTCAGTTTCAGAGGGTGAAACGTATCGTCTCTGATGAGGCTGTACAACGCCAACGCCTCTCAGAAATGACACACAAATTTAAGGCCAGAGGGTATCCTGTCTCTATCCTTGAAAAATCTATGGAACCTGACACAAGACCGATCAAGAAAGTTGACACACGTTTCCCATTTGTACACACGTATCATCCCATCACCAATATTCTTCATAGAGCCATACGTAAAAACTGGCACCTCCTTTCAAAGGCATACCCAGAGGTCATTGAATTCAAAGAGCCATTTTTACCATGTTACAAACGCCCACCAAATTTAGGTGACTCACTGGTCCAAGCAGATTTTGGATCTAAATCACCCTCAGTGACACAGCGGTTTCTACAAAAACCTAAATGTTGGACTTTTCCATGCTTAAGGTGTGTACAGTGCAATAGTATCATTAAAGGGGACAACATTTTCCACCCCCATTCCGGTAAGGAATTTAAAATTCGGAACTATTTTACATGCGACTCTACTTATGTAGTATATGTTATCAAGTGCCCTTGTGGCCTAGCATATGTTGGGGAGACCTCACAGACCATACGGGACCGAATATCGAAGCACAAATCTACAGTACGGTGTAAGAACCTCCTTCTTCCCATCCCTTACCATTTTTTTAATGCCGGTCATAATGTGTCCCAGTTAAGGTTCCAAATCATTGAGCAAATTCCACCCTCTCGGAGAGGAGGCAATAGGATCCAGCTTCTAAAAAAACGTGAAGCCTATTGGATACACACATTAGATACTATGCATCCGAGAGGCCTCAATAGGGAATATGAATTATTGCTTTTTTATAGCATGTTCAAGTGCTTAGAGAGAAATTTACATTGTCATTGAGATGTAACATATGTACCTAGTGCAGTAATGTTAATATATGTTCACTTCTCCAGCATATTAACACTTTCTCCTTTTCCCTTAGAGCCGTCTATATTAGAATGGATGGACCACTTATCACAAGTCACCACGTCACTCATTTCTGGGAGTCTCACTGTGACCATTATACTTCACGACAAAATAATGATTCACTTCACTATGTATGTTTCTTTGCCTTTGTCTATAAAATAAATGGCTTCTGAGCACTTCTCTAATCATTTTCTCCTGTTTTCTTCCCCTTCTCCCTCCCTGCCTTCACTATTTAGTGCCTCAGAGTTACCATGGCAACACAGCGCTGTATATAGTAGCGCTATACATATAATGCGATCCTAAGCCTTTTTTTTTTTTTTTATATCTCTGCTCAGTCACTTCCTGGTTGTGCTTCTTGACTGACAGCAGTGCTCTTAGTCCCACCTCTGCTCCATATAAAGGAACCCTCTGAGCCATTACCTCACTTCCGCCCCACATACTCTTGGAAATCAAATCAGCAGGCTCAGACAGCGTCCTGGCAGAGGTAATATAGCCGTTTTGACACTACAAGGGATTTCTTTTGATAACTCTTTCCTACAATGGTTTTTATGCCCCTGATTTTTTATGCCCCTGATTTTGTTTTTTGCTAATGACAGCTCCAGTCTACATAGCGGTGGATACCGCAAGCTTAGTCACTGGATATTTCTACTGAGGCAATATATATATATATATATATAGACCGGATACCATTTGTTTAGGAGCACAAGATATTCCTTATTTACTCAAATTTGCTCATTTTCTTCAATCTCCTCAGCATTCTTATAAGCTACGTTTGTCTTTAAGTAAGTACTACTTGATTAGTCACATTAGACTCACAGCTGTGGCATAATATGCTCACCATGTTATACTCTTATCCAGGCAGCACACTTTCCTTGGGGCACGCACCTCTCCCCTTTTTAGGAGACAATCTTCTATATAAAAATAAAGTATGGCACTATTACCCATTCATTCTTCTTGGATACTATTTTGACTGTCTTGGTATACTCAGAGCTGACCCACCGTTTTTTCTATTGTCCGTCCTGTGACCCGTGTCTCACTTTTTTGTATATACTTTATTTATCGCAATGTTTCTTATTTTGTTTGTACATATTCTTATGCGTTTATATTATGATTACAGTAGTCACTGATGAAGGTCTTTTCTGACCGAAACGTTTGGAGATACTATTAATAAACCTTTTAAGTTGAGTGCTTAAGCCTTTTTTCATTATTAGTACCCGGTGTGGGAACCTAGACTTTAAAGCACCAGTTTCATTCAGGTTGTGCTCACGGTTTTCTTTCATATAATGGCATCTTTGACACATATTGTACTAATCTGACTTTTTTACAACTTCTGGGGCACTGACTATAATGGCATCTTTGACACATTTAGGCCTAATCTGATCTATCCAAAACCTTTGTGTGAATATACATATATTATTTTTGTACTCCAAAAAACTAGTAATGTGATCGATACAAATGTCTTAAAAAAAAAAATTTGCAAATTAAAAAATTTGTTTTCCTCTTGTAAAAAATAAATGTGCCAATCTTCATTTAGTAATTTTGGTTTGCTTTGTGTTTATTTTGCCGCCTACACACTGCGCCGTACACACACTGTGCCGTACACTTAGCATTTTTGACTACACATAACTACAGGAATGACACATGTTTGTGTACTTCATGGAGATATGTTTACTCAAAAACACAAATATATTCCTATTTTTTTCACCAACAGTCTGTCTGTCTGCTAATATTGCACAGACTGAATAGAGGATGGTGTTGAGTGCAAGGCATATCTATTTAACCTTTCCAGATATACTAAAAAGTGAAATGAGTGTGGAGTGTTTTTTACATTATTTCACTTTATGATACAAGGCCATGTATTCTAGATATAGATTGTAATTTAGCACATCCTCTATTCAGTGTGTGTTGAAGAAAGTGAGGTGATGATGGTGAAAATACACTTTATATATGTACAATACCCTGGCCTTGTATCATTACTATCACACCTGGGCAGGTGAATAGACATGAGTTTTAACCAGCAGCGTTGCTTCAGTCTGCATTTATTTGAAGCATACTGTAGTGATGCTGCTGTTTAGAACTCATGTGTACTCACCTGCCCAGGCCTGATACATTCTGAAGTGACGATGCGTTATTTGGGGCATCACCACTTCAGCATGCCACCAGGCATTGGTATAGAACAAGATGTATAATCTTTATTACCTCTGCGTTCCAAATCAAGTCAGTGATGAAAAGACAAATTATATTTATAGTGACATGATCAGGACTAAAAATTTACAGATGCTTGTGCATCTCCAAATCAATTTTTGTAAACAGCAGTCCAGGTGACACAACTAATTGTTGTGTTATGTCCACCGTCACTGAAAATGGAAGCAAAAGTGGAGAGATAATCAAGGTTATACAACTTGTGTACATGTATAGTTAATTACCTAGTCAGGATTACAAATAAATTCATGATGCACCAAAAAATATGCATCATGAATTAACTGGTAAACCTGGCCATTTCATCATTGTTTTTTAATTTAAAAACAGAGACTGCACATGGTACAGGTATAAACAGAGGGATTTTATTAACATCCAAAAAAAAAAAAAGTTTATTAAAAACATACAGACAAGAACATTATTTTACACCATTTGATCTTGCCAATCCACCCGTCCTACATCTGAGATGAAGTAGGCCGCAAATTGGTCTCTCATTTGGCCTACTTCAACAGAAGACCTGAGAGGGTGCTGAGTGAACTCAGGCAATGGGTTAGGAGCTGCATCATCAAGTTCAAAGTTTGGGTGCTCTTTAGCCATGACAAAGTTATGAAGCACAACACAGGCCTTCACAACTTCATCCACTGTTTGTACTTTAAGATGAATAGCTGTGCCAGAATGCGCCATCTGGAAACCAATATACCGAAGGCACACTCTACAGTTCTTCTTGCCCTGGTCAGCCTGTAATTAAAAATTTTTTTGTTGTGGTCCAAGTCCCGACTGGAGTAGGGTTTAAGCAGGTGTTGGCTCATCTGGAATGCCTCATCCCCAACCGTTACAAATGGCATGGGTGGACCTTCGGTGTGGGGAAGAGCCCGTGGCATGGGGAAATTAAACTGGTTTCCATACAACCTCCGTCCCATGTCCGAGTTCTTAAACGCCTGTGAGTCATTCCCACGGCCAAATGCACCAATGTCCACCGCAACAACAACATACAGTCTGCATCCGCAATGGCCATGAGAACTGTAGAGAAGTACTTCTTGTAGTTGTAGTACTCTGAGCCTGTTCTTTTAGGTTTGATGATGCGGATGTGTTTCCCATCAACTGCTCCCAAACAGTTGGGGAAATTGCAGGTTGTCCAGAATTTGTCAGCTATTTCTAGCCACTTTTTGGTGGTGGGCAGGGGCATAAATTCGGACACAGAACAGTCCACAATGCCCGGCAGGTGTCAACAACAATTCCTGACAACGTGGAGATACCAATCCGGTACTGGAAGTGTAGTGAAGAGAGGCTCTCTCCAGTAGCAAGGAATCTAGAGAAAGCAAAAAAAAAATATTATTGTATATGTTTTTGCTAAACATTAATAAAAAAAAATTGCATAAAAAAAATTAAGCAGGTCTTTGTTTACTAGATGGCAGAACAATAATTCTGTCATCTTTGGAATAGTACATGGCATAAGTAATACAATGATGCAGGCATTGGTTTCTCAATATTACGTACCGTAATGTCACCAGGAGTCTTTCCTCTGGAGGAATCGCCCGACGGAGCTGTGTGTCCTGTCTCCTGATTAATTGTTGGACCCGAGCAAGTAAATCCATAAAGGTTTGTTGTGACATCCGGGTGTAGTCGTTAAATTTCTCCGGGTTTGACTGCAGCTCACTGTAGAGAGTGTGGTACGCTCCACGGCTCTACCGGAGTTCAACAATGGGATGTACCCACAAACGCCGCCGCTGCCGTCTCCGATGTATCTGTCTCTCCCTTTCTTCATGGCAAGCAACGGCATAAGCCCGAGCCATAGCCATGTCCACATCCAGGTTAAAGTTGAAAGTCTTCATAAGCAGATCCATGTTCACCAAGGCAAATGCAAGCAAATGTAACAAAAGGGCTGTGAACAGGCTCTATATAAATAGTTTCAATAAGACACGCCCACTGGTGTCCCATTGGTGGGTTCTGTTGCAAGAATTTTTCAAGGATTTTGATCATGTGTTTTGCACAGAAAAAACGCAAACGCATACAAAAACGCTTTAAATAGCATACAATCGCTGCGTTTTTTTAAAGCAATGCGCACTCTTCGCTTGCAAAATATCGCTGCGATTACACGCGTTTGCACGCGGTTTTTTTATGCGTTTTATGTGCGCTCGATACGCAGCGCTAAAAAACGCAAGTGTGAAAGTAGCCTTAGTCATGGTCTACCTATGATGTCAATTACAGGCCTCTCTCATCTTTTTAAGAGGAAGAACTTGCACAATTGGTGGATGACTAAATACTTTTTCAACACTGTATACATATATATATATGTGTATATATATATACACATATATATATATATATATACACACAGTGGGGAAAAAGCGTTTGATTCACTGTCAATTTTGCAAGCTCTCCCACCTACAAAGAATGGAGAAGTCTGTAATTTTTATCGTAGGTACTCTTCAACTGTGAGAGGCAGAATCTTAAAAAAATACAAAAAATCACACTGCATGATTTTTAACCCCTTAGTGACGGAGCCAATTTGCAGCTTAATGACCAGGCCGAACGCTTTAACGGATCCTGCTAATTCTGAGAATGTTTTATAATGACATATTTTACTTCATGATAGTGGTAAAAAAAATTTCTACCGTATGTACTCATGTATAAGCCGACCCGTGTATAAGCCGACCCCCTAATTTTGCCACAAAAAACTGGGAAAACGAATTGGCTCGCGTATAAGCCTAGGGTGAAAAATGATTATGCCCCCATATGATGCTCCACAGATTATGCCCCCATATGCTCCAGATTATGCCCCATATGTTCCACAGATTATGCCCCCATATGCTCCCATTTGCTCCAGATTATGCCCATATGTTCCACAGATTATGCCCCCATATGTTCCACAGATTATGCCCCATATGCTCCCATGTGCTCCAGATTATGCCCCATATGTTCCACAGATTATGCCCCCATATGCTCCATATTATGCCCCCATATGCTCCAGATTATGCCCCCATATGCTGCACAATTATGCCCCATATGCCCCATAGTATAGGCCTCATATGCTGCTGCTGCAAAAAAAAATAAAAATGACATACTCACCTCTCGTCGCTGGGGGCCAGGTGCCGTGTCCTGAGCAGGCGGTGACACCAGCGCGCTGTGGGGGACAGGTGCCGGTGTCACCACTCGCTCAGGACCCCGGCACCTGAGATATTTACCCTCTGCCTGATCATTCACAGCCAGAGGAGTCAGACCGAGGGAGCAGCGCAGCGGTGGAATGGGACAGGTAAATATCGCTATACTCACCCCTCCGCCAGCGCGGCCCTGCAGCCTCTCCTCTTCTCCCGGCGCTCTCCGCAGCACTTCCTTCCTACAGCGGTCACATGTTACCGCTTATTAAAGTCATGAATATGTGCATATTCATGACTTTAATGAGCGGTGCCGTGTGACCGCTGCAGGAAGTAGACGGAGATCGTGGGAGAAATAAGGGGGCTGCAGAGACTGCACCGGCGGAGGGGTGAGTATGATCCAACACCCCCGCTCTCCCCTCCCCCGCCGACCCCCACATATGACCCGCGTATAAGCCGAGAGGGGGACTTTCAGCCCTAAAAAATGGCCTGAAAATCTCGACTTATACATAGGTATATACGGTATATGATTTGCGTTTATTTATGAAATAAATGGAAATTTGGTGAAAATTTGTAAAATTTTGCAATTTTCAAACTTTTAAGTTTTATGTTCTTAAATCAGAGAGATATGTCACAAAAATACTTAATAAATAACATTTCACACATGACTGCTTTACATTGCCACAATTTTGGAACCAAAATTTTTATTTGTTAGGAAGTTATAAGGGTTAAAAGTTGACCAGCGATTTTTCCTTTTTACAACAAAATTTACAAAACCATTTTTTAAGGACTACATCACATTTAAAGTCACTTTGAGAGGTCAATATGACAGAAAATACCCAAAAGTGACACCATTCTAAAAAGTGCACCCCTTAAGGTGCTCAAAACCACATTCAAGAAGTTTATTAACCCTTTACGTGCCTCACAGGAACTGAAGTAATGTGGAAGGAAAAAAATTAACATTTAACTTTTTTTTACAAACATTTTACTTCAGCACCAATTTTTTTTTACTTTCAGTAGTGTAAAAAGAGAAAATGAACCACAAAATTTGGTGTGCAATTTCTCTGAGTACGCTGATACCTCATATGTGGGGGTAAACCACTGTTTGGACACATGGCAGTGCTTGAAACGGAAGGAGTGCTGTTTGACTTTTTCAATGCAGAATTGGCTGGAATAATTTTTAAGCCCGCTATTTTTTTATTTTCACAAGGGTAACAGGAGAAATTGGACCACAAACGTTTTTGTGCAATTTGTCCTGAGTACGCTGATATCCCATATTTGGGGGAGAAATACTGTTTGGGCGCAGGGGAGAGCTCGAAAGGGTAGGAGCGCTATTTTGGAATGCAGACTTTGATGGAATGTTTCTCGGGCGTCATGTTGCCTTTGCAGAGCCCCTGATGTGCCTAAACAGTAGAACCCCCCAAGTGAATGCATTTTGGAAATTAGACCCCCCCAATGAGCTTATCTAGATGTGTGGTGAGGTCTTTGAACCCCCAAGGGCTTCACAGAAGTTTATAACACAGAGCCGTGAAAATAAAAAATCATTTTTTTCCACAAAAATGATTTTTTTTTAGCCCCCAAATGTTTATTTTCCCAAGGGTAACAGGAGAAATTAGACCCCCAAAGTTGGTGTGCAATTTGCCCTGAGTACTCTGATGCCCATATGTTGAGGTAAACTATTGTTTGGGCAAACATCTGGGTTCAGAAGGGAGGGAGCACCATTTGACTTTTTGAACGCAAAATTGGCTGGAATCAGTGGTGGCGCCATGTTGTCTTTGGAGACTCCCTCATGTGCCTAAATAGTGGAAACACCTCAATTCTAGTTCCAACCCTATCCCCAACACACCCTAACCCTAATCCCAACCCTAACCATAATCCCAACCCTAACCCTAATCCTAAACCCTAACCCTAATCCTAACCCTAATCCCAACCCTAATTCCAACCCTAACACTAATTCTAACCCTAATTCCAACCCTAACCCTAATTCTAACCCTAACCCTAATTCTAACCTAACCCTGATGGAAAAATGAAAATAAATATATTTTCGTTATTTGATTATATGTCTCTAAGTGGGCGATAAAAGGAGTCTTATTTACTTATCAAATTTGCTGATGACACAAAGCTAGGAGGGGTAGCTAATACTAGAGAAGAGAGAGAGAGGATTCAAAAAGATATAAATAAACTGAAGCAGTGGGCAGCAACTAACAGAATGGATTTTAACAGGGAAAAATGCAAAGTACTACATCTGGGCAATAAAAAACATTACTGCAGCTCCACCATATGTGTAGCATATCTGCTCTAGGGTCTCCACACCTCCAGCAGGTATCTGGGGAGCCACGAAACATCCCAGACAGTCTATAGGGAGTAAGGTACCACCTATACAATATTTTCCTTGCATTTTCTAAATGATTAGTACATTTAGATTGGCTTCCAATAATTAAATAGGATGTCCTCCACTGATCTGGTATGAATGTGCAATTAAGGTCTTTTTCCCACTTTTGTAGGTATGTAGTTAGTGAAGACAGTGTGTTCTCCAGCATACAATCATAGCCCATGGATAATGCCCTAATTTGTGATGTCGGGTTCATTAGCATAGAATATAGTTTAGTTAGCGGAGCATGCACCTGTTCCTTCCTTTCAGTTAGAAAATGCCGGATCTGCAAATATTTATAGAAATCGCTTTTAGGGATATTGTATCTATCCCACAATGATGAGAAAGTAGTTAAAGTAGTTAATTCCTCTCCCTCATACAAGTCTCCAACATAGGCGACTCCAGAACATTTCATTTGCTTTGTTTTATAGCATTGTTACATTAAAAGTTATATTTTATGGGTATTAGTGTTTTTTGAAGAGTCTGATCACTAATCCAATCATTACAATTTTTGTGTGTACATTATTATCCAGATAGTCACCCTCTACCGACGCACATATCATGTCCAGTTTCAGCTGGGTGTCATGTGAATGTTTAAATGTTTGTAAACAGCCTAAAAAATAAAAATGCTGTATTTGGTAAAATTTTACTATATGTTTTAGTAGAGACAAAATATGCAAAAAATATTCTTTTCATAAAAGAAATTTGTTTTTAGGCTACTTTCACACTTGCGTTTTTTTGCGCTGCGTTTCGAGCGCACATGAAGCGCATTAAAAAAACGCATGCAAACGCTTGTAAACACTGCAATATTTATTCGCATCAGCATGCGCATTTCGACAAAAAAACGCAGCGTTTGTCTGCGATTTCATGCGTTTTTGCATGCGTTTTGCGTTTTTTTGGCGCATGCGTTTTCTATTTGTCACATTATCATCTCTGCCTCCATCAGCTGTCTCCTCATCATCTCTGCCTCCATCAGCTGTCTCCATCATCTCTGCCTCATCATCTCTGGCTCTATCATCTCTGGCTCTATCATCTCTGCCTCCATCATCTCTGGCTCTATCATCTCTGGCTCTATCATCTCTGCCTCCATCATCTCTGGCTCTATCAGCTCTGACTCCATCATCTCTGGCTCTATCATCTCTGGCTCCATCATCTCTGCTCCATCATCTCTGGCTCTATCATCTCTGCCTCTATCATCTCTGGCTCCATCATCTCTGGCTCCATCATCTCTGGCTCCATCATCTCTGGCTCCATCATCTCTGCCTCTATCATCTCTGGCTCCATCATCTCTGGCTCCATCATCTCTGGCTCCATCATCTCTGGCTCCATTATTTACAGAAAAATTGCGTGCGTTCAAAAGCGCTGACGAGCGCAAAGCCATTCGCATGCCAGCGCCCCCATAGACTGCAATGTTATTTTTTGCGCATAGCATGCGCGCACGTGCGCACGCGTTTTTTTTAAAGCGGTTGGGCAGAAAAAAAATGCAACATGTAGCGTCTGGCGCGTATGGGCGCACACCGGGAATATGCGCAGCGCACGACAAACGCACATGAACGCGTGCAAGCGCTAGACCCTGCGCCCGCCATGTTAAAGATAGGGGAACATTACGCATGCGTCCGATAGCGCAAGATGCGCTGCGCAAAAAAATGCAAGTGTGAAAGTAGCCTCAGCTCTATCATCTTATAATAAACACTTTATTTTAATAAAACATTAAATGTGCTTGGCATTCAGAAACTGCACACTAATTAATAGAAGCAATAAACACAAACATAGCACCTCTGAAGACCTTCCATCAATTAATTAATTATCATTAATCACTCCAATCCATTTGATAGCCATGCATATATATAAACTACATATTGACATATGAAATTGATGTATGCAACAAGAGGAAGCTGACTTTCAAAAGCGGCATGTAATTTATGCTAAGTCTTTTGCAGTATAGCAGAATCAAGAATTGCAAAAAGGCAGTAGATATATGAAGAGTAAGCGCAAATGCTCAATTATATAAATATGTACACGTAAATTCATATAGATCTTTACATTATGCACATTACGCATTATCTCAATTTCTGGATTTTGAGAAGTCTGTTCCATATTTTACATATGTGATATTGTACATAAATATGTAGAACACAACAAATTCCCTTGTGAGTCATGCAAACTCCAAGTTTGTTTCACTGCTTCATGATTCGTATTGTAAAAGGGTATATACCATTAAATGAGAGATTGTTTCTTCTTTCTGGAGAGAAGTAATTTACATACTTTTGTCACATGAAATAAAGCCAATAAGTAGAGCATATCCCCCCAAAATTGTATCATAGGTAACTCTTTCAATTAGCCAAAAACTGCACACTACACATATGATGGTTTAGTACACCAAAACAGCTGTCCGTAGATACTTAAAACACAAGAGAAAACTACAGTATATAGTGCCCATAAAAATAGATTTTATTTAAACATAATTAAAATATACATATAGATAGCATTAAAATATCCAGGGTGACTGCATTCCAAGCAGGGAAAGCCACTACACATAATACGGTCCAGTAACAGAAGTGCCAGTACAACACCAAATGCTTAGAGCCACTTAAGTATCAAGTGTTAAATAAGGGGTTATATCATTTCCTGTAAAAATCAGGCTATTAGTAAAACAGTACCAGGCAGCACTTACATGAGTAGAGAGTCTGTGTGTGGCTTCCCGAACGCCCCAATGCACGTTTCGTTTCATTGTCAGAAGGCCTCCTTTCTCAAGTCTAAAATACAGAGAAAGGCTATTTGGCCGAAATGTTCCTCTATTTTTGTCTCCTCACTGCTGTGATATTTTAAATATATTGGAATAAAGACTGGATTTTTATAAGGATCTCTATGCTGCCTCAGTTATTTTTGGATTTGTTGCTGTTTTTGAACCCAGTGGGAGGCCCTGGCGAGTAGTACATACTCATCAATGGTGCAAAGGAATTCTATACTGGATTGAGTAATTGCTTTCACCACATGTATTTGTCACAAGGACTTTAAAGTATGGGCTGACCCCTTAGGGATATCTCTTCTGCACGTCTAGGTGTGTGTCTAACCATCAGGTTTCAATGGCTCCTGGTCGACACTAGAGTGTCTACCTTGGTAGTTCCATGGGTGAGAAGGGCTCTCCTTAAGCTTTATTGAAAGGGAGGCAACAATACCTGACACTTGCAGTGGAGGGATCATGATATGTTTATTAAGGATCCTTCCCCTTTTGGGGTGGGGGCTTGCGAGAAACAGCATTTTTTTGTGTTAATCATTTCATTTTTTTGCAGAAAGTCAGAATCTTGGGACTTCAGAAAATAAATGTCTATATATTAGTGTTTAACTTGGCTAATATGTCAAGTCATATTAGAAAGCTTTTTGAAAAATTGCACATTGACTTATAGGGAACTATCTCCTATAGGTATACTTATCAAGATAGTTTCTTCTAGAAAGAGCTTATTTGCATACTTTTTTGCTAATGAAAAATTTACAATTAGACAAAATCTATAAGGAGAGCCAGTTGCTCAATACCCCCAGAGTCAAGTATTGCAAAGCATAGCTAGAAGTTATAATTTCAAAGTAATATTTCATAATGAAATAAAATGCATTCCATTTCATAAGGCAGATACAGTATATTGACAGTAGAAATGAGAAATTCTGTTGAAGAAAAAATTAAATTCTCCTTTAATTTACAAAAACATTGGATGCAAAATTGGGGCAAAATTTTGCTGAACTGTAACTGGAAAGAAAAAGAAATCACCTTGTTGCTTACCTATTCCGGTGCGCCAGTCCTCAGTTCGGACCCCTGTGCCTCTGGTCATCCATTTTTTGGTCCTTTTGTCATCCTCATCAGCAAGGTGAGTATTTTTTTTACACCATGTTTACATTGCTCTGGGATCTGAAGAGACCTCAGAGTAAAATTTGATTCATATCAAATACCTTTGAAGAAAATTTAATTTCCTGGCAAGCATACTGCAGAATACACATTTCAGTAGATTTGTTTATCAATAGTTAACACAAATAAGGCCTCATTCACATGACCAAATAAAAAATTGCCATCAGTGTGTCATCAGTGTACCCGTTTTTACCATCTGTGTGTCACCTGTGTGTCCATTTAACATCAGCGTGTCATCAATGTGTCCGTTTTTACCAACAGTGTGCTATCTGTGTGCTCATTTACCATCTGTGTGTCCATTTTTACCATAAGTGTGTCGTCATTGTGTCTGTTGTTTTTACCATCTGTGTGTCATCTGTATGTCCATTTACCATCAGTGTGTCATCTGTATGTCCATTTTTACCATCTGTGTGTCCATTTACCATCAGTGTGTCATCTGTGTGTCCATTTTTACCATTAGGGCTCATACTCACTGGAGTCAAAAACGGACGATTGCAAGCCGATAAAAAATCGGATTGCAATAGGACCAATGTTATTCAATAGGTGACTTCTCATTTGCGATTTTTTTTCTCAGCTGAAATCGGTCTGAAAAAAAAATCACAGCAAGCTGCGATTTGCAGCGAATTTGGCATGGTAATCGCTAAAGCAAGTCAATGGATGCAATAAAAAATCGGACATCATTCGCAACATGCGAGTGCTGCCCGATTTTTACCCACCAGTGTCCTTTGAAAAGCCGGCAATTCGTCCCCGGCTACTGTAAAATCACACTGACAGCTCACAAAACACTAGATATATACACATAGAATACATATATATATATATATATACATGTCATTGTGACACATATATATATATTTATAGTTCATACACTTCTACATACTATAATAGCCGCTAATTCAATTGCCGGCTTTTGTGAAATTACAGACCCGATATGAAATGAAACATGGTTTACATACAGTTAACCATGACATTTCATGTAGTTTGATATATGGTTTTCACTAACAATGACATGAGTGTATGTGTGCAAAATTTCATACATGTAGGGGTTAATTAAAGGTGTAAATTCGTTGAAAAAAATGGTGGGCTCCCGCGCTATTTTCTCAACCAGACAAAGCCAGCGAGTGGGGGCAGATAATAATAGCCTAGGGAGGATGCATTTAAAAGGCAAATTTATAATTAGATGCGCCCTTTCTGGCACTTAGCCGTCTATTCCCATTGCCCTGTAGCGGTGGGTAATGGGTTAATAATGGGTTAAAGGCACCTTGCTATTGGAAGGTGACTTTAAGCCAGGTTAATAATTGAGAGTTGTCAATTAGACAACTCTCAATTATTAATCCTATTGTATGAAATAAAAATAAAACACACACACTTTAATAAAAAATAATTTTAATGAAATAATCACACAGTTTTTGACCATCTTTTATTTTACAGGAAACTCCTTGCAAAGCCCTTGTTCTCCTGTAATAAAAATAAAATAATAAAGCAACATTATTCTTACCTATCCGGTGGTCTGTCAGGTCCCACGCTGTAATCCTTCACAAAGAGTTAACTGGCTTACAGCTAGCAGCACAGCTAATGCTGGCAGCTCAGCTGTAAGCCACCGAATGAAGGAGTTCCTCTCCCGACCAACAGGAGAGGAAGTGATTAGTGTGGGAAGCTAATTGATTGCTTCCAGGCTAATCAGTTCAGGTCAGCTGGGGACACCGCACAGCATCAGTGACGACCGAGGGAGTCCAGGCTGACCTGAAGTGAACTGATTTGCCTGTGAAGCAATCAATTAAGCTTCCCATACTAATCACTTACTCTCCTGTCGGCCGAGGAGAGGAACTCATTCATTCAGGGGCTTACAGCTGAGCTGCCAGCATTAGTTGCACTGCTTGCTGTAAGCCAGTTAACCCTTTGTGAAGGATTACAGCGTTGGACCTGACAGAGCACCGGATAGGTAAGAATAATGATGCTTTATTATTTTATTTTTATTACAGCAGAACAAGGGCTTCGCATGGATTACCTGTAAAATAAAAGATAGTCAAAAACTGTGTGATTATTTCATTAAAATGATTTTTAATTAAAGTGTGTGTGTTTTATATTTATTTCATACAATAGGATTAATAATTGATAGTTTTCTAATTGACAACTCTCAATTATTAACCTGGCTTAAAGTCACCTTTAAGGTGCCTTTAACCCATTATTAACCCATTAGCCACCGCTACAGGGAAATGGGAATAGACGGGTTAAGTGCCAGAAAGGATGCATCTAATTATAGATTTGCCTTTTCTGTGGTGGCTGGGGGCAGATGTTAGTAGCCGGGGGGCACAAAATAAATGCACCCTCCCTAGGCTATTATTATCTGCCCCCACTCGCTGGCTTTGTCTGTCTGGTTGAAAAAATAGCACGGGAGCCCACGCATTTTTTTCAATTTACACCTTTAATTAACCCCTAGCTGTATGAAATTTTGCACACATACAATCATGTCATTGTTAGTGAAAACCATATATCAAACTACATGAAATGACATGGTTAACTGTTTGTAAACCATGTGTCATTTCATGTCGGGACTGTAATTTCACAAAAGCCAGCAATTGAATTAGCGGCTGTTATAGTGTGTAGAAGTGTATGACCTATATATATATATATATATATAATTATTTGCTTTTTGTGTACATTTTTTTTACAATGTGATTTTTACATGATTTTTTACATAGAGAGAACTGCTCTTTGTAAAACTTCATGTTAAAATCGCATTGCATACAGATGGAAAACGGATGGTGCGATTAAAAATCACATACAAATCGCATGACAATCGCATGACAATTGCATATAATTGGAACGTTTTTTTCCATCCAGAAAACGGACTGTTTTTTTTCCACAAATGTGTATGTACCCTTAGTGTGTCATCTGTGTTTCCATTTACAATCAGTGTTTCATTTGTGTGTCCATTTTTACCATCAGCGTGTTATTAGTGTATCCTTCTTTACCGTCAGTGTGTCATCTGTGTGTCCATTTTTACCATAAGTGTGTCATCAGTGTGTCCATTTTTACCATCAGTGTGTCATCTGTGTGTCCATTTTTACCATCAGTGTGTCATCTGTGTGTCCATTTACCATCAGTGTGTCATCTGTGTGTCCATTTTTCCCATCAGTGTGTCATCTGTGTGTCCATTTTTACCATCGGTGTGTCATCCGTGTGTTTGTTTTTGCCATCAGTGTGTCAACAGTGTATCCGTTTTTCCCATCAGTGTGTCATCAGTATTTTTAACTAATGACTGAAGAAATAAATAATTTACAAATTTCTTCCTATACTTTGTAATGTTAAAATGCCATCAGTGTGCTTTAAATGTTTTTCACAGACCCATAAACTCGTATTGACCTCTGTTATGGACACACAGTTTGTGAAAAATACGGACATGTTCACAGCACCATAGATTATAATGGGTACATGTGGTATCCATGAGAAAAAGAATACAACACGTCTATGCAACCTGGACGTCTGAATAAGGCCTAACAAGAAGATGAGAAAATTCTATCTGCTACAGCATGTACTGTATTTACGTTTTTCAAAGGCATAAGGGAGTTTGTCGCACTGTAACTGGTCACTGCAATAGCCAGCACTTTATTAAAACGATACTTACTAAATGCAAACAATGCATTAGCGCAATACTTCTTAAATGCACAGTCTGAAGAGTACACATTTTTTTTTAAGAAAAATCAATTAATCAATATATTGCTTAATGATTTCACTTCAAATCCACAAATCTACAAAAGTAAATCCACTTTATTGTGTAAGGATAAGAGAAAAGTGTTGCTATGCATTATTAGAGAAAAGGTATTGGGATGTGTAAAAAGAACATTTTTTTCACTATTTGAGAGGGTGACTTTTAAAACTCGGCTTGACAATAATTGCCAATAAGCTGAATCAAGAGGTTCCAATGAGTTCGGAGAAGTTGACTAATCCTTTGAGATTTTTTCTCTTCATCTTCCCTAAAGGATTTCACTATACCTATCTTCCTCACAGCAGGACTTACTATGCTTGAGTGAGTGCAGGCAGACAAATTACAAGTCATTTATACATAAGAACCTCAAAGCAGTTACACTAGAAGGTGTTGGAAATTATTACAAGTATGTGCACAATGTATTTCATATGTGTCTAACACATAATTTTTTCTCTAACACATGCATTCCCAAAGTCTTTAAACTAACTGTCTTTTGCATTAACTAGCAGCACACTCGCATTTTAAATCCAATACAGAGCAGATATTTGCTAATTGCTTGTCCCTCTATGTTTCTACAAAGTAATTTTTCCATTGCTGTAATGCTATAAGAGTATCACCCCACATGACCTTTGAAGGAGTATAAAATAATTATGATTTGATTGTCCATAAAAATGTAATTGATAAAAGGATTGACCGCACATTGTTTCCACTTTGGGAGAAAGCATCTCTCTGAGAGCGATCCAGTTTCCATTTAGATGAATCTGAATTAATTAAGAATGAATTATTATTTTTAAATCTCTGTTAATAATGTGCCAGATGTGCTAACCAACACCATTACGAGGATACGCAGATGGTGTGGCATTCAGCACACATCCACCACAGTCGTTCTACTCTTTACATCTGACTTGATATCATTTGTTTCAATTTTAGCAAGAATGATTCTAAATTGAATATTAAAACTCAAGGTCATTCACTGGTTAATTGCTATTGAGAAAGTATAATGGTTTCTTTTCAGATATTCTTTCCACTGTAAAAAAAAAAAAAGCAACTTCAAGAATTTTACTAGTGGAAATAAATGAAAACACGTCTTTACAGCATACAATACAGATCTATAACTATGCAGTTGTGATTATTCAGTAGAGTGAAGGGTAAATTTCAATAAATTTCGTCATGCATGAAAGTTTAGAGGGTTTTCTATATCTTAATTACATAATGCGTTTATTGTGTTCAATCTGATTGTAATTGAATTGATAGGGAAACTGTCATTTGTCTTTTGTTGATCTATCAACTAAATTTCTGATTTCGGGATCTATTCATTAAAAAATGAGACCGTGCTTGAACTTGTTCTTGACTGTGGATTACATGCAGATGGAGCACATTTGCTTTGTCACAATTACTATCAATCATGCCATTCACCTCTAAGCATGCTACATGCACTTCAATAGATTTTCTAGTGAGTAGGCTGGTAAGTACAACATGAGCGCAACATCACTCTCTCACAGCTTGCCAGCACCACACTGGCATCATTTATAAAAAAGGAAACTGGCTCGTCTGAATATAGAGTAGGGTAGATAGAATTTGCATTCAGCCACTTCTAACAGCATCATTTTTGCGAGCCCATTATTTTTTTATCTTACATCTGTAGACTTCTAACCCACCCATGGTCTTTTCCAGTAGCACATCATTTTATAGTTAACCACAGGATATATGGAAGCAGTCTCATTCATATAATTACATAATAAGAAGATATAGAAAATACAGAATCTACCTTATAATTGGATTCACTGATACTTTCAATCAGCGTTAGTTTCTTTATTTCATATTTTCATTTTAATGCACACTCTCTGCGGTAGCAAGGTCTCATTCAAACTGTAATTAGGGTTGTGGGTTGTAATAAATCATTATTAATTGAAATATTGAACAGCAAAAGAATATTCAATCATAGGTGACGTCCCCTTGATACACTTCATTACAGATATTATAATGCTGCAATATTTATAGATTACAGATTTGTTTTTCTGTTACAGATATAGCAATGCTGCAGTATAGTATATGAAGTAGACTGAGGTTCTAATCCAAAATGAGTTTCTGTGCTCATCTAAAAAATAGATGGCATTATTTTTCATTCAAGTCTTTGTGGAAAATCCACAAAAAACCTCATATTTACTTAAAGGGAAATTGACATGTTGTTGATTTTAAAAATGTACCGTAGGTCACTTTGTGGTGTGGGAAAATAATGCACAGTGGTCATGAGATTTCTATAAATCCCCATCACTGCTGGAACTGTAATACGCTACATTTTTTGTGCAGCAAAAATAAACAGCTTAAAAAATATACCAAATACTCACTGTGGCTCTTAGGCTTCACCCTAAGTGTCCCTACTGGTACTATAGTTCGCTCCAATTTCAGTTTCACTTTTCTGTCATTCATTTACTTTTTGAGATAAATTGCCAGTCCAAACAGAAGAATACCACAATTCACAATAACACAACTAACTTCCAGTCGTATTGGCCAAGCAGCTGCAAGGCACTTGTAAATTACTGTACATCCTCCATGAAATTGTGCCTGTTATGTACAACATTAACGCTGAGCCATGTAAAAAAAAACAAAAAAATTTTTACCACAAATTTCTTTATATTCACAAGGGTAACAAGAAAAAATTAACCCCAAAATTTGTTATGCAATTTCTCCTGAGCATGACGATGCCTGCTATGTAAGGGAAAAGTACTGTTTGGGCACACGGTAGGGCTCGGAAGAATAGTAGCAGCGTTGAACACAAAATTGACTGGAATCATTAGTGGATGCCATGTTACACTTGGAGAGCCCTTGATGTGCCTAAACAGTGGAAACCCCCCACAAGTGATGCATTTTGGAATCTAGACCTCTCACAGAATGCGTGTTGAGCATCTTGAGCCCCCAGATGCTTCACAGAAGTTTGTAACATTAACCTGTGAAAATAAAAAGATCAAATTTTTCCTACAAAAAAGGTTAATTTAGCTCCATTTTTTTATTTTTGCAAGGGTAGTAGGAGAAATTGCACAATTCAATGTGTTGTACAATTTCTTCTGAGTATGCCGATACCCCACATGTGGGGGAAATTTACTGTTTGCGCACAGCAGGGCTCAGAAAGGAAGGAGTGATGTTTTGGAATGCAGACTTTGATGGAATTGTGTGTGGGTGTCATGTTGTGTTTGGAGAACCCTTGGTGTGCCTAAATAGTTTAAAAAAAAACACAAGTGACCTTATTTTGGAAATTAGACCTCTCAAGGAATTTATCTAGACAGGTGCTTCAAAGAATCTTACAACATTGATTTGTGAAAATGAAAAAACAAACTGTTGTTGTAGCCCAAAAATTTTCCATTTTCACAAGGACAGCAGGTGAAAATGGACCTCAAAATTTGTTCTGCAATTTCTTGTGAGTATCCCAATTTCCAAATGTGGTCAAAAACTACTTTTGAGGCACAGTGCAAAGCTCAGAAGGGAAGAAGCGTCACATTGGAGTTCAGATTTTGCTGGAATGGTTTGAGGGTGCCAAGAGCCCCTGAAATGCCAGAACAGCAGAACCCCAATATATGACCCCATTTTACAAACTGATCATATTGACTCCACCTGTGCCTCACAGAATTTTATACTATTGGGCAGTGAAGAAAGAATAATTACATTTTTACCACTAAAATTTTGTTTTAGCCCCAAGTTTTAAATTTGCTATGGGCTAATAGGAAAAAATGATCTGTTTATTGTAAAAAATTCTCCTGAGTGCATCAATACCCTACATATAAACAGGAAATAATTTTCAGGTACAACGCAAACCTCAGAAGGGAAGGAGCGCCATATTATATTGCAGATTTTACTGTTAAGTTTTGCAGATGCCTTGACCCACTGGGAGAGCCCCTGAGAACAGCAAAACTCCCCTATAATTGACCCTATTTTACAAACTACACCTCTTGATGAATTAACATATGGTTGCAGTGATAACATTGACATTACAGATGTGTCACAGAATTTTATACCGCAAAAATGTTGTTTTAGCGCCAGATTTTACATTTTCAAAAAGTGAAATGGGTAACAATGGCACCAAAATTTGTCCTATGATTTCTTTTGAATGTAGAAATACCCCATATGTGGCTGGACAGTACTGCTCAGCCATACAGTGAGACTTGGAAGGACAGAGCCCTATTTGCCTCCTGGAACCCAGATTTTCCTAGAATAGTTTGCAGTCTTCATATACAGAGCCCCTAAGTGCTAGAAAAGTAGAATCCCCCGTAAAGTGACCCCATTTTGGAAATTATACCTGTTTGGCAATATATCTACAGTTGTAGTGACAATTTTGACTCCATGGGTGTTTTCCAGAAACAAAAAGCAGTGAATGTTACGGAGTAAATTACAAATTGCCATTGTAGTAACCAGTAAGTTACAGTGACCAGTACGTTATATTGACCACTACGTTATGCCCAGGTCATGCTTCTGAAGGTACACAACCATAAATTCTCTATGTAATTGCTAAATGTGGTTTAGACACACTGGGCTCAGAAGGGAGAGGGGCATTAGGATTTGGGAGCACATAATTAGCTGGATTTCTTTTGGGCTATGAAGAGCACTTTTCCAGAGCCTCAGTACTACCAGTAATGTGGAACCCCATTATATTTCCATTGACATTTACATGACATTTTGGATCACATTTATCAGGCGCCCTATGCTGAGCTCTTACTTTGGGGTTTCCTTCTAAATCTCCAATTGATGTGATTCAGATGAAACCCCCAAGGAAGCCACTCACTATAATGAGTCTCCAGATTTACTCTTGAGTCTGTCTGGCCTCTATTAAGCAGTTTCCTTCTTTTCAGAAGTGCACAAACCTGTGGTGGACAGCGCTTTTATGCATGCCTAAAAAGACGGACACCATCGGATCACAGGCCAGACAGTGCCTCCATCTGCCTCATTATATGGAATCTTCTGCCGGGGGTTCTACCTGAATCACGTATTTCAGGCATTTAAATGGAAACACCAGTGGAAGCTCTCAGCGCAGCACAGGATAAGTGTGGGCCGGGCCTTAGTGTGTGGAGCCCAGCTGTGACTGGATCCATATCTTCCAGAAGGATGCACTAAAGGAAGATCCCACTAGAGGTCACTATACACACACACATCTCAGCTTACCTAAAAGTCCATTAGAGGGAGCTGTGTTTAGGCATATAAAAACCAGTTTAGTTTCAGTTTGCCCCAGAAGAGAGAAGATCTCAGATGAGACAGAGACAGATTTCAGATCTCCTCAGGACACCAGAGGAGAGGAGTTTAGCTCAGAGAGCTAGTGCAGAGCTGTTCAGTCAGTTCAACTTGAGCTTAAGTGGAGGCTAGTACAAGTGAAGAGGAAATCACTTTAGCCTAGTCAGAGCTGAATCTGAAGTGTAGCTCATGAGGAAGCGTGCCGACGCTTAGAGAGCGGCGAAGAGGCAGCACACCAACTGCCAGCGTGTGTGATCTATATAGGACCCAGTTAGGCCGAAGGCAAGTGGAAGTGGAGGGATCAGTGAGCATTAATAGCTCCCCTCAGCAACGAATACCGGACGCCGGGTCCCGAGCCTATAAGGATCTCTACGACCTATTAGGAGAACACCGGAGTTCCTGGAGGACTAAAAGTCCCAGGAGTACCACAGAGTTGACACGTAGCAGGATCAGGAGAACGGAGTCGGCCTGATCAGCCATAAAAGACCCTGTTCTGCCAGATAGAAGGTCCACCACCAAGTCAGCCAGGTACAGAACGGAGACCAAGTTAGACCTAGCTACAAGCAGGTCAGGACTTTATGATATAACGACAGAGGACAGGAGGCCATACACCTACCAGTGGAGGAATCCGGATGTGCATCCTTCGCCCTGCCATGCTCCGGGGAGTACCTGCCATTTCTACAGTAAAGGTACCAAACTGACTTCTGTGTGTGTTTCCCTTATTGTCTCAGAGGGAGGGATTCCTATCTGTCCTGCATCCTCATATTTCTATCTGCCCTGGAAGAACACTGTCTTACTTGTAGAAGACCTACCATCTAGCTGCCCAACACCATCCCTTCCAGAGTATGTGCATAGCAGCGCTGGTTCCCCCTGACCAGATACTACAAGTGGCGTCACGACAAACTATATGAACACTCCATCATCCCCTGTAAATATCCCACATTACGGTGAGCGCCCAGGGCACGGACCGAGCTGTGCTACCCGTGACATCCCCCATAGACATCAACGGGCTCATTGCCGAGTACCCCAAAGCCCTGGAACGTGCGCATCAAGTGCGTTCTTTGGGACGCAGAATGAAAAAATCAGCAGTTGAAGAATTGATTTTATTCATATTTTATGCCATTCCTAATATGGTATAAGTCGTTTTATTACTTTATTCTTCAGGTAGGTTTGATTACAGTGATACCAGATTTATATATATTTTTTTAGGTTTGGCTGCTGTTTCACACTAAAAAATGCTATTTATTGCAAAAACTAGTTTCTGCATTGTCATACTTTGAGTGCAATAACGTTTCCATATTTTTGCTGACAGTCATGTGATTTGCTATTTTTTGTGAGAGCATTTTATTTGATTATAACTGTCAGTGCTACACTGACACAAGCCCCTTAGACCGTGCTCTGCACATGGTCTGAGGGACTTGCCATAGCCTGGTGACCCAGATGTCATCATGGTGACACCAAGTCACTATGGCAACAATCAGGCTCCTGGAATCAGAGTGCAAAGGGGCCTGCTAAATGCTGCGACTGGGACACTGATGGGTGTAACCAGTGACATGCTACCTGTAAGCGCGAGTTAAATGCCAATGTCAGAGATAGACTGAGGCAGTTAACTAGTTAACAGACGCAGGTGGATCGCAATTCCATCTGCGGCTGTTGAAGGCACATGTCAGTTGTAAAGATCAGCTGTCATGTGCCCGGAAAAGGCTTGTTTTTTGTGGGATGAGTTGTACTCCATGACTACATGATTACATGACACCATCTATATTATCATGTGATGGACTAGAAAGCAGGAAAAAAATCCAAGTGTGTTGAAATTGCAAAAAAGTGCAATTGTTTCTTTAGTTTTTATTTACCATGTTCACTTTATGGTAAAACTGACCTGGTAATATGATTGTCCAGATCAGTAAGAGTACGTAGATACCAAACATGTATAGTTTTTATTTAAATGTTGAAAAATAAAGTTGGAAATGACGTTGCTATTGATACCATTTTGGGGTAGATACGATCACCTGCTATAGCCTTTTATTGTAATGTTGTGGTGGCCAAAAAAATGTAATTATGTAATTGATTTTTTTTCTAATTACATGTTTACTGATTGGATTAATCTATTTTATATTGTGATAAATTGGACTTTTAAGAATGCAGCAGTACCAAATATGTGCATTTTTTTTTTATTTTTAATGGGTCAAAAAGGGGGTGATTTGAACTTTTGAATTTTTGCATTTTTGTCATATTTTTAAAAATACTTTTTTTTCACTTTTTACAGTATTTGTTAGCCCCCTTAGGGGACTTGAAGCTGCGATCACTCGATCACGTGTACTATATATAGCATTGCAAAAACACAGTTTCCTATAAATGCTAGCTAAACGTTGGCTTTCACAGGAAATTCATCATGATAAGCACGGAGGTCTTCAGCGGACCCCCAGCTATCATGGCAACCTATCAGTGCCCTACGATCATGTCATTGGTGTGCTGATGGACGCATGGACTGATGTGCCCTGCAGGCGATGCATGTTAAATGCCACTGTCAGAGCAGCATTTAACTCGTTAACACCCGTGATCAGAGCTGCGCTCCACCCAAGGCTTGTAGGGGCAGGTGATGGCTGAATAATTTAGCCATCATCTGCAGGGAAAGAAGCAGGCTTGGCTTGTAAGCCTGCATCAAAGTCAAGGATCTGACATACTAAGTAACTACGTTGTATGTTAGGAAGGGGTTAAAAAAACTAGTAGCAGGAAAAAATATTAATTGATAATTAAAAAAAACAATACTCACCTGGAAAATCCCTGCCATTCTAGCACTGCTACGTGATGTTCTGAGTAGTGCTTAGCACTGGGTTTGTAGATTGATTTCTCATGTACAGCACCATGGAATTAATGGTGCTATATAAAATAATAATAATAATTCCTATGGAGAAATCCCTTTACAAGCCAGGGTTAAACACTCATCAGCGATGCAGCAGTCAGTCAGTCTGTGCCCTGGCCGGGAATGTGACATTGGTAATGCTGTAGATACTGAGTGCTTCTGATGTTCAGTTAGGGATACGTGGTGTTTATTGCATGGGGTAATATGCGCCATTCAATATTGCTAGGGACTTACTGACTAATGTATTGACTGCTGAGCGCTAATCAGAGGAATAAGCAGAGCTGCCATCAGTTCCTTGAAGTTGTAGGCAGAAACGCTTATAATTTGGAAATACCACTTATTCATGTCAGAAACACGTCAAAATCCGCATGCGGTTTTCCGGGCAAAGGAGTGCGGATTTGCTGAGGAAAAATCTGCTTCAATTCTGCAACGTGGGCACATAGCCTCAGTGAATCCTGGCACAAGCCCAGCACTGAGAAGTCTTCATTAGCGCAGCTGTTTACCTATACTGCATATGCTGAGCAATCATCACCCCTTACTGGGCTGGCAGATGGATTCCCTCTATCAGTCTAGCACTGAGTGCTCATCAGTATTGCAGCAGCCAATGTATAAGGCTGGAATCACACAAGCATAAAGCATCCAATGCGATATGCTAATGACACTTGGGTCCAGCTCTGCTGCAAGTGTGAGCTGAGTGTCAGTATCAGCGTATATTGAGCTTCACTGGGATGAAATCCGAGTGCAGTCCGAGCTTTCACAGGCACTCATAGACTTGTGTTGATACATATGAACCAAGTCACTCTGCCAAACGCAGCATGCTGCTATTGTTCTCTCATGCCGAATTGACATGAGAAAATAATTACTGCCCAATACTATAACACTGGACAGAGTGCTATGCCATGTTTTATCTCATAGCACTCTGCTGTCTTGTACACTTAGTCTGTCTCTAACCCCATGGAATGGAACGGCTTATTCGGTGCAGTAGACACCATTTATTCCTGTCAGAAGCGCTCAGCATATACAGTATTAGCGCAGTGCTAGCCAGGGCGCAGACCAAACCAAATCCCTCCACAAGCCCAGAGCTGTGCAGTTAGTGTGAGTCCTGATCGGCACTGTGATTGTACCTATACTTTATATGGTGAGCAATGCTGACAATACTAACTGCACACTAAATTGTGGGAATATTATTATATATCGATCTCTACAAATAACGTCTTAGTGTACAGTATATGTTTAAGAATAAAAAAAGAAAAATAGCAAAGCAGCACTAATCCACAAAATTCAGTTAACCAGTGGATGTTAACTTACAAAAATAAAAAAAGGATCACTTGTTTCAGAGAAAGTAAAGTTATTTATTCAAAGCCAAAGTATGCAACATTTTGTCGCCAGCAATAAGCCTTTTATTGGTAAAAACTAAGGTGCTTCAGTATTGGCACTATTTCTGTGTACATGATATATACACTATGTGTATATATCACACTTGGACCGTGTTAGCCATAAAACACACCAGTTATATACAATCTCTGTTACTATAAATGTGAACTTTTAGAAATGGCCACTCTCATGTAAACATGCTGATATGGGTATTACATGCTGTGCTTTACTCTGTAGCCTCATACTCTGCCGGCTAGCATCCAGCCTGTAATCTGGGGTGTCTCATTAGAACACAGCATGCTGAGATGCCAACCATAAGATGGCTGCTCCCATGAACTGTGGTTCTCTCAACATAATTCTTCCATTCACAGATATTATGCTTTCAAATGTGGTTTATTTATACATACAATTTCCTTACTATGATATATGCTAATATGTGTGAAGATGATAGGTCCTCTTTAATTTCCCAGAGGAGCATGCATGGCGTTTATGTCTCCTCACTCTGATATGCATGCTGGGCCTGACTTGTCACTCTCCACAAGGACTTTACCCCTTAAATGCCAGACTTAAGCATCTTACCTAGTCAAAATCAGACCTCATACTTTTCACTAATGAGGGGCAATATCCCGAAACACCATATCTGCAAATTGAGATTCTGATTTGTCTTTTATCCTAAGTCATATGGCAAGGTTTCTTAAGGGTCAATATTGACTTTTAGGATTGCTACTTCCAATAGGTAGCATTAGAGTTCTAGTCCTCTTCCTCTCTGAAGAGGCAATTTGCATATATATATATATATATATATTATTATATTATTATATATGCAGCTCAGATACTTTCCCAAAAAAAACAGGACAAGAAAAAAGAAAAACTTGTTAGTTTTCCATCCCAAAAGCATGTACCTGCAATAGGCCTCTGTATTCGGGTGGCGATACAGGTCTAATATTGGACTATTTTAATAAACTAGTATGAACAAAAATGAAAATTGCTCATAACACGCAAATTTGTGAGGTAAGCAGTTGAATATTAATGTTGGATGCTAGCGATTTGTTGTTTATATAAAAAAAGAAAAAACATATATATACATAGACAGTGCTCAGCACAAATGAGTACACCCCCTTTGAAAATTAAGATTTGAATCAATATCTTACTGAATACTAGAACAATATCTAATACGTTAACAAATCTGAGTTCCACAGAACATTTGACCATAGTTCCATAGAGATACTTGACCACTGAAACACTTTCACCTTGTCCTTCTTCTGAAATGCAAGATGTGTGTTTTGGATTATTGTGATGTTGGAAAAGTGCATATCTACAAAGGCCACAGAGTGACGGTAGTATCTTTTCTTTCAATATAGAGCAGTACATCTGTGAATCTATGATGCCATTAATTAAATGTAGCTCCCCGACACTGGGAGCACTCGCGCAGCACCACATAAGGACATTGCCACCACCATATTTTACTGTAGGCACCATGCATTCACAAAAATGAATTTAGAAATATTTGATATATCCAATTATTGCTAAGTACTAGTATTACTAAATATATCTAAATTACAGTTGTGTGCATGAACCTTTGGGATATCTCCTAAATTCCCTCCATACACTTTAGATTGATGTCAGCCAAACAATGATCCAATCATTTGGCCTGTAGCTATGTCGCCCATCTCTACTACACACAGCAGTGCAACAATGCTGATTGATCCTCTGTTCTGCATGAGAGAATGGCCACTAGGCAGCTTTGGAAGAGGCTTTCCTTGGATTCTTATCTACTGCAATATCATCTGTCTGGGGAGAATCTAGGGCCCACCACTTTACACTGTCAGACAAACCTTTTGATGTCGATGGGTTTGCACATGTTAGTCTAATATGTTTGGGGGCTTTAGGAGCCATAGTAACATACTTGACAACTAATGTTTTTGAGATCATAATACAAAAGTGAGTTTTAATTGCAAATAGTGGCCTATTGAAGTGCCATTTTATGAAATTCTAAAACAAATGTAATTAAATAATTTTTAAAAAAGTATTGGTATCCTAGATGTTTAATGTGTTTTTCTTTTGTAATGGTGTTAAAATACGTTGTGGTAAGAATGGTATTATACAAGCACTGGCACAGTGATAATGCACTTGCTTTGAGCTTCGATGCTTCACGTCAGGATTTTCCTGTTTGCAGTTTTCTTGGTAGAGCATCCATATGATGCCGCTGTTCAAATAGATTGTTAAAGGTTATCCTCTAAATATACTGCAGTATTCCTGTAAAATCTGTTATTTGCATCTGCTATAAATGGATATTTTGAGGCTTATTTCCTACTCATTGTTTTTAAATGGTTCCCAGTAGTTACTGTGATGTACGGTACTTGTTACACAGGAGAATTCATTGCATTAGATATTTAAAAGTTAGTTGGAGACAACACTATAATTGTATGCATAATACATTATAAGCCTTTTACTTTATCAGATGCATCAATTATGAATTGCAAACATTATGTATTTTACAGTAATATGTGCGATGTCTGAAAAAAGCTTTTTACAAGTACAAATATCAATAGGTTTTGATGCACAGGACCCGAAAATTGTTGCAATAAGTGTTGCATTCCAAAATAAATAAAATATTGTTAAGAAAAAGTTACTTGTCCTAGAAAAAATAACAAGTGCTTCAGCTAAAGTCAATAATAATAAGGGGAATGAAAATACGGAAGGTTTTCATTAGATGACATAAAGCGGTATACTTGGGGATGTCATTGGTTCCCAGAATTTGAGTTTAAGAGCTTAGTAGTTTAGTATATGAGGAACAATATACAAGCTTATAGAACATTAGTCTTTAACACCACAAAAGTGAAAAAATCTAAACAATACAAAATATATCGTCAGACTGATTTTTAACCCAAGGAATCTTCTAATTGGTTTTGTCTCCTAAATATTATAATTACAATCTAGTAACATTCAGAAAATCTGTATTTTTTGTTGACATGAATTAACCCCTTTCTGTCATCTGACGTACTATCCCGTTCATGTGCCCTGGGACTTAAGGACAGGATAGTACATCATACTCGATCAGCTGCGCTCACAGGGGGATTCTCGGCCGGGTGTCTGCTGATTATCACAGCTGACACCCGGCACTAAGTGCCAGAAGCAGTCATGGACCACTCTCGACACTTTAACCCCCGGCACACTGCGATCAAAGATGATCGCAGCGTTCCGGTGGCATAGGGAAACATTGCGCAGGCTTCCCAGAGACCCTCAGAGTAACGAGATGTGATCCCGTTGTTCTGAGGGCCACCTCCTGCAGGACCCCAGATCCAAGATGGCCCACGGGTCCTTCCGGGTCCTGCATGGAGGTGGTTTGTCAGTGTCTGCTGAGAGCAGGTGCCGGCAAGCCTCCTGCACTGCCTGTCAGATCGCTGATCTGACAGAGTGCAGTGCAAACTGTCAGATCAGCGATCTCACATTATATAGTGATGTCCCACCCTGGGACAATGTAAAAATGTAAAAAAAAAATAAACATGTGTAAAAATATTTAAAAAATCCCTAAATAAATAAAAAAAAAAAATATTTCCCCAATAAACACATTATTACTATGTAGATAAAAAAAACAATAAAAGTACACATATTTAGTATCGCAGCGTCCGTAACGACCCACCCTATAAAAACTGTCCCGCTAGTTAACCCATTTAGTGAACCCCTTAAAAAAAAACAAGGCATAAAAACAATGCTTTGTCATCATACTGCTGAACAAAAAGTGGAATAACACGTGATGAAAAAGACGGATATAAAGAAACATGGTACCACTGAAAACGTCATCTTGTCCCGCAAAAAACGAGCCACCATACAGCATCATCAGGGAATAAATATAAAAGTTATAGCTCACAGAATAAAGCGATGCAAAATAATTATTTTTTGTATAAAAAAGTTTTTATTGTATAAAAGCTCCAAAACATAAAAATATTAAACAAATGAGGTATTGCTGCAATCGTACTGACCCGACGAATAGAACTACTTTATCAATTTTACCACAGGCAGAACGGTATAAACGTCTCCCCCAAAAGAAATTCATGAATTGCTGGTTTTTGTTCTTTCTGCCTCCCAAAAATCGTAATAAAAAGCAATCAAAAAATGTCATGTGCCCAAAAATGGTAACAATAAAAATGTCAAATCATCCCGCAAAAAATAAGCCCTCACTTGACTCTGTGGCCAAAATATGGAAAAATTATAGCTCTCAAAATGTGATGATGCAAAAACTATTTTTTGCAATAAAAAGCGTCTTTTAGCGTGTGACAGCTGCCAATCGTAAAAACCAGATATAAAAACCCACTATAAATAGTAAATCAAGCCCCCCTTCATCACTCCTTAGTTAGGAAAACTAATAAAGTTAAAAAAATTATTTCCATTTTCCCGTTAGGGTTAGGATTAGGGTTAGGGTTATGGTTAGGGTCGGGATTAGGGTTAGGGGTGTGTTAGGGTTAGGATTGTGGTTAGGGTTATGGTTAGGGTTGGGATTAGGGTTAGGGGTATGTTGGGGTTAAGGTTGGAGTTAAAATTGGGGGGTTTACACTGTTTAGGCACATCAGGGGCTCTCCAAATGTGACATGGCGTCTTTTCTCAATTCCAGTCAATTCTGCATTGAAAAAGTCAAAATTCACTCCTTCACTTGTGGGCTCTGCTATGTGCCCAAACAGTGGTTTACTCCTGCATATGGGGTATTGGCATAGTCAGGACAAATTGAAAAATAACTCTTTGGGTCCAAATTCTTCTGCTACCCTTGGAAAAATTAAAAATTGGGGGCGAAAATATCATTTTTATGGAAAAAAATATGATATTTTTATTTTTATGGCTCTACGTTATAAACTTCTGTGAAGCACTTGGGGGTTCAAAGCTCTCCCCACACATCTAGATAAGTTCCTTGGGGGGTCCATTCTCTAAAATTGGGTCACTTGTGGGAGTTTCCACTTTTTAGGCAAATCAGGGGCTCTCCAAACGTGACATGACGCCCACAGACAATTCCATCAAAGTCTGCATTCCAAAACGTCACTACTTCCCTTCCGAGCTCTGACGTGTGCCCATACAGTAGTTTTCTCTCACACATGGGGTATCAGCGTACTCAGGACAAATTGAAAAACAACCTTTGGGGTCCAATTTCTCCTGTTACCCTTGGGAAAGTAAAAAATTGGGGTAGAAAATGTCATGTTTGTGGAAAAAATATGATTTTTTTATTTTCACGCCAGAGCATTTAAAACTTCTGTGAAGCACTTGGGGGTTCAAAGTGCTCACCACACATCTAGATAAGTTCCATGAGGGGTCTAGTTTCCAAAATGGTGTCATTTGTGGGGGGTTTCCAATTTTAGGCACATCAGGGGCTCTCCAAACGCGACATGGCGTCCAGCCAATTCTGCGTTGGAAAAGTCAAACGGTGCTCCTTACCTTCCGAGCTCTGCCATGCACCCAAATAGTGGTTTACTCCCACATATAGGGTATCAGCGTACTCAGGACAAATTGAACAACAACTTTTGGGGTCCAATTTTTCCTGTTACCGATGGGAAAACAAAAAATTGTCTAAAATATCATGTTTGTGGAAAAAATATGATTTTTTTTATTTTCACGCCAGGGCTTTTAAAACTTCTGTGAAGCACTTGGGGTTTCAAAGTGCTGCCCACACATCTAGATAAGTTCCTTAAGGGGTCTAGTTTCCAAAATGGTGTCATTTGTGGGGGTTTCCACTGTTTAGGCACCTCTGGGGCTCTCCAAACATGACATGACGTCCTGCCAATTCTGCGTTGAAAAAGTCAAACGGTGCTCCTTACCTTCCGAGCTCTGCCATGCACCGAAATAGTGGTTTACTCAGCGTTCTCAGGACAAATTGCACAAAAACTTTTGGGGTCCAATTTCTCCTGTTACCCTTGGGAAAATAAAAAATTGGGGGCGAGAAGATAATTTTTGTGGAAAAATTATGATTTTTTTATTTTACGGCTCTATGTTATAAGCTTCTGTGAAGCACTTGGAGGTTCAAAGCTCTCCCCACACATCTAGATAAGTTCTTTGGGGGGTCTAGTCTCCAAAATGCGGTCACTTGTGGGGGTTTCCACTGTTTAGGCACATCAGGGGCTCTCCAAAGGCGACATGACGCCCACAGACTATTCCATCAAAGTCTGCATTCCAAAACATCACTACTTCCCTTCCGAGCTCCGACGTGTGCCCATACAGTAGTTTTATCTCACATGTGGGGTATCAGAGTACTCAGGACAAATTCAACAACAAGTTTTGGGGTCCAATTTCTCCTGTTACCCTTGGGAAAATAAAAAATTGTGGGCAAGAAGATCATTTTTGTGGAAAAATTATGATTTTTTAATTTTATGGCTCTACGTTATAAGCTTCTGTGAAACACCTTGGGGGTTCAATGTGCTCAGCACACATCTAGATAAGTTCCTTAGTGGGTCTACTTTCCAAAATGGTGTCACTTGTCAGGAGTTTCCACTGTTTAGGTGCATCAGGGGCTCTTCAAACGCAACATGGCTTCTGATCTCAATTCCAGCCAATTTTGCATTGAGAAGTCAAAAAGGCTCTTCTTCCCTTCTGAGCTCTGCCGTGCGCCCATACAGTGGTTCCCCCCACATATGGGGTATCAGCGTACTCAGAACAAATTGCACACCTTTTGCAGTCCAATTTCTCCTATTACCCTTGGTAAAATAAAAAAAATTGGATCTGAAGTAAATATTTTGTGAAAAAAAGTTAAATGTTCATTTTTTTTAAACATTCCAAAAATTCCTGTGAAGTACCTGAAGGGTTAATAAACTTCTTGAATGTGGTTTTGAGAACATTGAGGGGTGCAATTTTTAGAATGGTGTCACTTTTGGGTATTTTCTATCATATAAACCCCTCAAAGTGACTTCAAATATGATGTGGTCACTAAAAAAAAGGTGTTGTAAAAGTGAGAAATCGCTGGTCAACTTTTAACCCTTATAACTTCTTAACTAAAAAAAATTTTGTTTCCAAAATTGTGCTGATGTAAAGTAGACATGTGGAAAATGTTATTTAGTAACTATTTTGTGTGGCATATTTCTCTGTTTTAAAGGCATAAAAATTCAAATTTTGAAAATTGCAAATTTTCAACATTTTCGTCATGTTTTTTTCATAAATAAACGCAAGTTATATCGAAGAAATTTTACCACTATCATGAAGTACAATATGTCATTAGAAAACGTTCTCAGAATCGCGAAGATCAGTTTGAAACGTTCCAGAGTTATAACCTCATAAAGGGACAGTGCAACCTTGGGAGTTAAGGGGTTAAATATTCAGCGCCCCATAGAAAACAAGAACAACGTATATTGTCCTCCCACTGTGATGTAATTCTGGCAAATGTCAGTGATACTGTTCATAGCGGATGACATTGTTGCATCACATGACCACTGCAGCCAAATCAGTAGTTGCTGATCAACTACAGCTGGTCAATATTCTATTAGAGCAGATGTCAGTTCTAACAAAATAGCAAAGGCTGCAGCCAGTCAGCAGCATCTGCTGACTGGCTGCAGTGGTCATGTGACAATTTCACGTCACACCCTAGGAATCACTAAGTGTGTATATGTTGTTGACATTTTACATGGGGCCCTGAATTGATTAACCATGGATTGTTCAGTATGAACGAACGCTAAAATGAATGGGCTAGACCGCAAAGTCAAATATACTTTACATTTTTCATTTACACTTACAGTATCAATAATCACCTTTAATCATAAGAAATTCCTTCAGTTGAAATTTCAGTGTTGAAACTCTTTCATGGATCATTAACAATTTGCTAATATTGTTTTACTTTGCAAATTAATGCTGCTTAGTGACTAGGAAAAGGTTCCATAGCTGTCATCAATCAGACAAAAATTCTTCATGCATGTGAAAGAAACCCTAATCTTTAAGACTCAAGCGTCAGTTGTCAATTATTGTGACAAAATAAAGAACAAATATTTCAAATACAAGTCAAGCTATAGCAAAAATGAATTTTACTGCTATTTTCTTTGGTAATGGATGTTCGGTAAACTGTACTATTATTAGTTGTGACGTAGCACTAGTAGAAGTGGTATGATTTGCTGAATATTTGTTTCGAACTGTTGCTGAATGATTGTTTTGAAAATGAAGATTTTTTAGCAAAATATTTCAGATATGCATCAGTATAATACTTTATGTTTTAAAGTGTACTATGGTGTTTAATCAGAATCTTCCACCATTGTAAGGAATGGGCCACTTTATTGTGTTGAATCAAACTTATTCTTAACAGTTGTAAATCGAACAATGTTAAAGGAGTTTTCCATTATTAACTTTAACATCCCCAAAAGCTTGTATAGCTCTAAAACAACACCCACAGCTGAGACTTAGCCTCAATGGATCTAGTGCCAGCTTTCACTTCCGGCATTGGTCTTTGTTTACTGGCTGCTGCAATGACTTCACGACTATGAGACTATGATGCACATCACCATCTGCCTCAGCAGAGCTTCTGCTGAGGTGTGCACTGTAGTTGTGATGTTACTGCTACAGCCAGTAGAGAATGATCGGATCAGCAATAAGGAATAAGGGCTGGACACGGGAAGGGTGAGTATCACCTTTGACTGTTGTTTTAGAGGTATGGAAGCATTTAGGGACATAAAAGTTGATTATGAAAAATCATTTTAAAGAAGACATTCAGCGGAAACCAACTTTTGATTGTTAATCAAACTCCGGACATTATTGTTTGCTTTACTCAGTTTCAAAAACCATCTTAATTTTTGTGTGTTATTTTATCAGTCTAATGATGCCTCAGAACCGTATCATATGAGTCAGTACCATTTCTTCCTGGTACTGAGATGCTAGTCTTTAAAAATTTCCCCAGAAAAGCATTGGGCCAGAGAAGCTGAACTGTGATATATTAAAGTCTTATCATTAGCTGTAACTGTTGTTGGTCCTTATGTCTCCCCTGTCAAGAACCAGTGTGGTACACGAGGTCAGATGTCGGCAGAAGAGGCTTTCTCTTTCGACTGAGCAAAGCAAAAAAGTGTCATCAAACATGCTGTTATATTGGATTTATTAGTAGACCATATTCAACACTTTACATTTGTGTGGAGTATTACCTTAATTAATTGATGGAAAAATGAAATCTGGAAAATGGAATATTTGAATTAGTGAATTAAACAAAACTAATAATATTCTTGATGTCAAATTAATGGAGTTAATTTAAATACAATTATGGGGTTTTAGCATTTAAAAAAATAAGAAATAGGGATTTCATGTGTAAAGCAAAATGAAAAAAAAATCAGGAGTTCTATTTGTTAGATATACAGTGGATATCAAAGAGCCCTCAAACCCGACCAGCAAGAATAATTTCAGAACAATTTTCACTTTGAAAGTAAACCTTTCATGTTCGCAAACGCTATTAACCTGGAGATATGGGCAAAATCCCTCTACTCCTCTTTGGTCAGACCTCATCTGGAATACTGTGTCCCGTTTTGGGCACCAAATTTTAAAAAAGACATCAACAAACTAGAGCAAGTTCAGAGAAGAGCAACCAGAATGGTGACCGGTCTGCAAACCATGTCCTATGAGGAACGGTTGCAGGATTTGGGAATGTTTAGCTTGCAAAAAAGGAGACTGAGAGTAGACTTAATAGCTGTGTACAAATACCTCAAGGGCTGTCACATTGTAGAAGGATCATCTTTATTCTCATTTGCACAAGGAAAGACTAGAAGCAATGGGATGAAACTGAATGGGAGGAGACACAAATTAGATATTAGAAAAAACTTTTTGACAGTTAGAGTGATCAATGAGTGGAACAGGCTGCCACGAGAAGTGGTGAGTTCTCCTTCAATGGAAGTGTTCAAACAGAACTATACAGCTGTGGGCTGCTAATAGATGCGCCTTTTCTGGGCAGCTGCGGGCTGCTGTTTTTAGGCTGGGAGGGCCCATAATCATGGCCCCTTATCAGCCTGAGAATAGCATCCCGCAGCTGTATAGTTTTGCCAGGTTGGTTGAAAACCAAAGGGGGACCCCACGTCGGGTTTTTCATTTATTCTCCCTGCTCGCTGTTGCCGGCAGAGCAGGGAGAATAATTACAAGCAGCTTCAGCACCACAGGCAGGGGACAGCGCTTACTGTAGCTGTCCGTGCCATCCGTGCACACAGAGGACAGTCTGAACTGTTCTCCGTGTGCACGTGTACAGCACGTTTTGCAGTCCGTGCGCTCCCACGAACACTGACATGTCTCCGTGTTTTGCACACGGACACACGGTCCGTGAAAACACGCTGACATGTGCAGAGACACATTCATTTTAATGTGTCTACGTGTGTCAGTGTCTCCGGTACGTGAGGAAACTGTCACTACACGTACCGGAGCCACTGACGTGTGAAACCGGCCTTACTGCGATCTTTGGGAGGCAGAATGAAAGAATGGGAGGCAGGTGAAGAATAAGTTTTACTTTTTACGCCATTTCTTGTACGGTATAAGTGATTAGGCGACTTTATTTTTTGGGTCAGTCCATTTACAGCGATACCATATTTGTATCAGGTTTTTATATTTGGCTGCTGTCACACACTAATAAACACTTTTATGGCAAGCATCACGATATTTTGAGAGCTATCATTTTTCTGTATTTTGGCCCACAGAGTCATATGAGGGCCTTTTTTTTGTGTGACGAGTAGTGTTGAGCGATACTGCTCGATATCTAAAAATATCGTATCGAAATGGTATCGCCGATATCACTAAATATCGTCGATATCCGATTCCGATACCGGAAGTCCAATGTAAGTCTATGGGAACAAAAAATCGCAACAAAAAAAACCCTTTCTTTCATTGTAAACACAAAATATACACACATAGAATACATATATATATATATATATATATATATATATATACATGTCATTGTGACATATATATACAGTACAGACCAAAAGTTTGGACACACCTTCTCATTCAAAGATTTTTCTGTATTTTCATGGCTATGAAAATTGTAGAATCACCCTGAAGGCATCAAAACTATGAATTAACACATGTGGAATTATACATTACACTTTACAAAAAAGTGTGAAACAACTGAAAATATGTCTTATATTCTAGGTTCTTCAAAGTAGCCACCTTTTGCTTTGATTACTGCTTTGCACGCAGAAAAGGTGAATGGATAGATTCTACATGCCTGGTTCCCACCGTGAAGCATGGAGGAGGTGGTGTGATGATGTGGGGGTGCTTTGCTGGTGACACTGTTGGGGATTTATTCAAAATTGAAGCGGTGAGCGGTCCAGCTCACTCCAAACTATCTCGATTGGGTTCAGGTCTGGTGACTGTGGAGGCCAGGTCATCTGGCGTAGCACCCCAACACTCTCCTTCTTGGTCAAATAGTACTTACACAGCCTGGAGGTGTGTTTGGGGTCATTGTCCTGTTGAAAAATAAATGATGATTCAACTAAACGCAAACCGGATGGAATAGCATGCCGCTGCAAGATGCTGTGGTAGCCATGCTGGTTCAGTATGCCTTCAATTTTGAATAAATCCCCAACAGTGTCACCAGCAAAGCACCCCCACGCCATCACGCCTCCTCCTCCATGCTTCACGGTGGGAACCGGGCATGTAGAATCCATCCGTTCACCTTTTCTGCGTGCAAAGCAGTAATCAAAGCAAAAGGAGGCTACTTTGAAGAACCTAGAATATAAGACATATTTTCAGTTGTTTCACACTTTTTTGTAAAGTGTAATGTATAATCCCACATGTGTTAATTCATAGTTTTGATGCCTTCAATGTGATTCTACAATTTTCATAGCCATGAAAATACAGAAAAATCTTTGAATGAGAAGGTGTGTCCAAACTTTTGGTCTGTACTGTATATACATATATTTATAGTTTATACACTTCTACATAGTAAAATAGACTCTGATTCAATTGCCGGGTAAAGCCGTGACATACCCCATAGAAGTCTACGGGCTCGTTGCCGAGTACCCCCAAAACCTCTGGCTCTGTGCGACTGTTCTTGGGCGTCAAGAACAGGATTCTGTAGCTCGCTATAAGCGAGTCCTGTGTGCCTGAATTGAACTGGTTTTGTGCTTGAGAATTGCTAAAATCATCAGAGAATGTATTTGCCATTTTTCCGCCATATCTGCGTCACGACGAGGCACTGGTGAAGAAGAAGGGCGTGCTCTTCGTGGGTGTACACTCACTCAGTGGCGTGAAAACGATGGCCGACCACTCTAAATGGTACTGCAATGTAAGATCGTGCCCCACAGCTCTTGAGTTCCGCCTCCTCATCCTCCTCAGTGTGCGGAAACTAACACGAAGGTCCCGCCTCACTACAAAAGAGGGGCCCTCTCCAGATGCTAATGACACATGTGACTTGGCAGAGATGGCTAATGGACACGAGCAGAAGTGTGAAGGGATGGAGCAGTCAGAGCTCTCCCCCCACGGAAGCGACCCGATCGCCACGGAACCACCGTTGGGCACCCGGCCTGGAAACCCTCCTACGCTGCAAGAAGCGGAGGATACCCTAAGAGGCCTGGCCCGGCACCGGGAGGAGGTCGCCAGGATGGAAGCCAGCTGGCGTGCCCTAAAACTAAACTTGGAGCGGCGCCAATCCCTCTTACCTGAAGTGTCTGTACCGGAAGGTGAGGCACCCGTTCTAGTAGAGGAGTCCGTGCGGGCATCCCAGCCCTTGCAATGTGATCCGGTTGACGTTGTCGCAGTGGAGGCACCCATTCCTGCAAAAAACTCTGCACCGGCAGCACCCCAGATCCCGCTGTCTGCCCCCGTCGCTGAGACAGAAGAAGCGACACCCGTCCTCATGGAGGAGGCCGCGCAGGCACCAGAGGTGTACCTGTCTGTACCGGAGCCCCGACTGTCATCTGTTCCAGAGCCGGCTGCTTCCTCCGCAGGTGAGCGCCGCCAGGACTGGGGGGCGCCAGGAGAGCTGCCGCAAACCGGACATCGTAAGCTGGCATTTGATGGTGGAGACATGGAGATGCTGGAGGAGAATTTCAACCGGCGTCAGGAGGAAGAGTGGAGACGTTGGGAGCGGGAAGCAGAGCGACAAAGGGAGCAGCGAGAATCCCAAAAACTTCGGCAACGTAACCTGGAGAAGGACCGGGCAGATAAGGACCGGATGAGAAAAGATAAAGGAACCCTGAGGGAGCCGTGGCGTAAGGGTGCAGTACGGAGCTTTAAATTGAAAGGTGGTTGGGGCTTCATCCAGGAGCCTGGACTTTATTTAGAAGTCTTTGTGACCCGGCGGGACGTGGAGACTCACCTCTCAGAAGGACACCCGGGGAGGGACCTGTTGCCAGGAGACTTGGTGACTTACACCCGACACTGGGGTTACAATGGATGGTACGCCCTAAATGTTACCAGGTGCGACCCCTACTCCCCAGAGTGTCAGGAACCTGTGAGACCCTCGGAGCCTTCAGCCTCCCACATCCAGGCCTCTGCACAAGTGCCCACCCCACGCCGTAAATCTCCCCAGCCTCCCTCAGTGGTCTCCTCAGCAGCCCCAGCTATGGACATGATAACTATAGCTGGCCCGTACCCGGCGCCTGTTAGGCCCCCTGGGGTTCGTTCAGTCCGGGACATAGGGTTCCAGACCCGGAGGGAGATGAAAGAGGTGGCCACACAGACCCAGATAGCGGGTCACGACTTGACTGTACAGGCCACACGACGTCATCAGGTCCTGGTGGTCCTTGGTGCCTCGGATGTTTGGCAAGCATCAGAAGAGTACCAGGTGGTACCTGGAACACCCCTGCCAAAGAATTATAAATAACCCGGACAGGGTCCCTGTATGTAAATAGTTAAATTGTTGATGTACCCGGACGGGTGAATGTTCATATAAAAGTTTTTTAATTTAATAAAAAAAACAACAGTTTTCATTACTTTTATTACAGTCTCATCCTGCGACGCCATCGATCTCCTGTAAAAAAATGAAAAAAAAAACCAGCAGTATACCACCTGTCCGACGCAGTCCATAGTAACGAGTGTCCCACGACGATCCAGTTCTGCTACATCAGAATGACAGGCAGAGCCTGTCATCCCGGCGCAGCACAGCTGATTACCTGCTTCCCCGGCGGTGACGTCATCGGACTGACTGCTTTACGGCCGGGATTACCCAGCAGTCACTGCAGTTATCGCGAAAAACTGCATGTGACCGCCAGGGAGAAGATAATGGCGGCCATCAAGCAGTCCATGACGTGACCGCTGGAGATCTTCTGCCGGGTAAGTGCCGCTGACTCCTGACAGACCCGACCGACGGACACTGACAGTGACAGTGACAAATCCGATTCCGGTATCCGATATGACGAAAATATCGGTATTCGGAATCGAAAGGCCGATACAGCTAATATCGGCCGATATCCGATATTTGCAGTATCGTATCGCTCAACACTAGTGACGAGTTGACATTTTTATTGGTACCATTTTTGGACACATGACATTTTTTGCTTGCTTTCTATTCCAATTTTTATGAGGCAGAATAAAAAAAAAACAGCAATTCAGGATTTTTTTGGGGGGTTTATGCCGTTCCGTGTGTGGTAAAATTGATAAGACAGCTTTATTCTTCAGGTCAATATGATTACGGCAATACCTCATTTATATCTTTTTTATGTTTTGGTGCTTTTACACAATAAAGACTATTTTATAGATAAAATAATTATGTTTGCATCGCTATGTTCTAAGAGTTATAACATTTTATTTTTCCGGTGATGGAGCTGTATGGCAGCTTGTTTTTTGCAGAACAAGATGACGTTTTCAGTGTTACCATGTTTATTTATATTCATCTTTTTGATTGTGTTTTATTCTACTTTTTGTTCTGTGGTATGAATATAAAGCATTGTTTTCTTGTTTTTTTGTATTGCTTTTTATTTTTTTATGGTGTTCAATAAAGGGTTAACTAGTGGGTCAGTTTTATAGGTGGGGTTGTTGCGGACACGGTGATACCAAATATGTGTACTTTCATTAAAAGAATAGAAGAATCCAGGATATCTATAAAGAGAAAGACAGTGAGGAAACACTTAGCTAACCTAAATGAATTCAAGTCTCCAAGTCCAGATGAATTACACCCCAGAGTACTGAAGGAGATAGCAGACGAAATTCTTGAACCACTGTCCATAATCTTTGAAAATTCTTGGAGAACAGGAGAAGTCCCAGAAGACTGGAGAAGAGCAGATGTTGTTCCTATCTTCAAAAAGGGGAAGAAGGTGGACCCAGGGAACTACAGGCCGGTGAGTCTGACTTCTATACCAGGAAAAATCTTTGAACAAATTATTAAAGAACATGTATGTAAGTACCTGCATAAGAATGAAGTGATTAAACAGAGTCAGCATAGGTTTGTAACTAATAAGTCATGTCAGACTAACTCAATTTCCTTCTATGACAGAATCACTGACAGGGTGGATGAGGGAAATGCTGTAGATATAGTATATCTTGACTTCAGCAAAGCATTTGACAAAGTATCTCACACAATCCTTATTGAAAAAATGACTAAGTATGGAATGGACAAGGCAACTGTTAGGTGGATTCATAACTGACTTAGTGATCGGACCCAAAGAGTGGTCGTAAATGGCTGCACATCCAGTTGGAAGAATGTCTCAAGTGGGGTACCACAAGGCTCAGTTTTGGACCCTGTAATGTTCAACATCTTTATCAATGATTTAGATGAAGAAATTGAGAGTAAACTGATCAAATTTGCTGATGACACAAAGCTGGGAGGGGTAGCTAATACTATAGAAGAGAGAGAGAGGATTCAAAAAGATATAAATAAACTGGAGCAGTGGGCAGCAACTAACAGAATGGTTTTTAACAGGGAAAAATGCAAAGTACTACATCTGGCCAATAAAAATGAAAAAAGCATATACAAAATGGGAGGAATAGGGCTAAGTAACAGCACATGTGAAAAAGACTTGGGTATACTAATTGATCACAGACAGAACATTTAGTCAACAGTGTGATGCAGCAGCAAAAAAGGCAAATACAATTCTAGGATGTATCAACAGAAGCATACAGTCTAGATCACGTGAGGTCATTATTGCCCTCTACTCCTCTTTGGTCAGACCTCATCTGGAATACTGTGTCCAGTTTTGGGCACCACATTTTAAAAAAGACATCAACAAACTGGAGCAAGTTCAAAGGAGAGCCACCAGAATGGTGACCGGTCTGCAAACCATGTCCTATGAGGAACGGTTTCAGGATTTGGGAATGTTTAGCTTGCAAAAAGAAGACTGAGAGGAGACTTAATAGCTGTCTACAAATATCTCAAGGGCTGTCACATTGTAGAAGGATCATCTTTATTCTCATTTGCACAAGGAAAGACTAGAAGCAATGGGATGAAACTGAATGGGAGGAGACACAGATTAGATATTAGAAAAAACTTTTTGACAGTTAGGGTGATCAAGGAGTGGAACAGGCTGCCACGAGAGGTGGTAAGTTCTCCTTCAATGGAAGTCTTCAAACAGAGGCTGGACAGACATCTGTCTGGGATGATTTAGAGAATCCTGCTTTGAGCAGGGGGTTGGATAAGATGGCCCAGGAGGTCCCTTCCAACTCTACCATTCTATGATTCTATGATTCCAGTCCTCAAGGCCCACCAACAGATCATGTTTTTAGGATTTCCTTTTTTTTCCCATATGATAATTGCATCACCTGTGCAATACAAAAGAAATCCTGAAAACATGACCTGTTGGTGGGCCTTGAGGACTGGTGTTGGGGAACCCTGCTATACATCACTTGCAGTTCTGCTGCAGATCGCAGGGCAAAATCTGCTGCGGAACTGCAACAGAATCCTCAACGTGTGCACATACACTAAGGATGTGGCTTCCCTTTATTTAACCCCTTAGTGACAGAGCCAATTTGGTACTTAATGACCAAGCCAATTTTTACAATTCTGACCACTGTCATTTTATGAGGTTACAGCTCTGGAACACTTCAACGTATCCCACTGATTCTGAGTTTTTATTGTGACATATTGTACTTCATGGTAGTGGTAAAATTTATTCAATGTAACTTTCATTTATTTCTGTAAAAAACGAAAATTTGGCAAAAATTTTGAAAATGTTGCAATTTTCAAACTTTAAATTTTTGTGCCCTTAAATCAGAGAGTGGTGTCACACAAAATAGTTAATACATAACATTTACCAGATGTTAACTTTACATCAGCACAATTTTGGAAACATAATTTTTTTGTTAGAAAGTTATAAGGGTTAAAAGTTGACCAGTGATTTCTTATTTTTCCAACAAAATTTACAAAACCATTTTTTTAGGGACCACCTCACTTTGGAATTGAGTTTGGGGAGTAAATATAATAGAAAATACTGAAAAGTGACATCATTCTAAATAATGCACCCCTCAAGGTGCTCAAAACCACATTCAAGAAGTTTATTAACCCTTTACGTGCTTCAGAAGAACTAAAGCAATGTGGAAGGAAAAATTAATATTTTATTTTTTTCACAAAAAATTTACTTTGGAATAACTGTTTTTTATTTTCACAAGGGTATCAGGAGAAAATGTGCCACAAAATTTGTTGTGCAACTTCTCCTGAGTACGCTTATTCTCCAAACAGGGGAAAATCCTCTGAGTGCATGGCAGGGCTCAGAAGGGAAGGAGCACCAATTGACTTTTTCAACGCAGAATTGGCTGGAATCAATGGTGGTGTCATGTCGCGTTTGGAGACCCCTTATGTACCTAAACAGTGGAAACTCCCTAATTCTAACTTCAACAACAACACACCCCTATCCCTAATCCAACCCTAACCACAGCTCTAACCCCAACACACCCCTAACCCTAATCCCAACCCTAACCACAAACCTAACCTAACACACGCCTAACCCTAATCCCACCCCTAACCATAATCCCAACCATAACCACAACCCTAACCCTAGTCCGACCCTAACTTTAACCAAATTCTAAGTTTAGCCCAACCCTAACTTTAGCCCAACCCTAACCCTAGCCCCAACCCTAACCCTAGACCAACCCTAACCCTAACTTTAGACCAACTCACTTTAGCCACTCTAACCCTAATGGAAAAATGGAAATAAATACATTTTTTTATTTTATTTAGCTAACTAAAGGAATGATAAAGAGGGGTTTGATATACTATATTTTTGTTTTGATCACTATGATAGGGTCTATCACAGTGATTAAAATGAACCAATAGTAAAAATTTCCTACTCTTACCGGGTGCCAGCCGGCAAATGTCAGCGGGCTCACTGTGCATACGCCCGCCATTCCCTCCATGAAGAGGACGCCGGTGGCCTGGGGGACTTCACGGGGGGATGCAGGGACAATGGAGGTACCGGGAAGAGGATCAGGGGACCCTATTTCTCTCCCCTCTGATGTGCCATCACATCAGAAGAGAGGGAAACTAAATGGGAAATCGGATTTATTTATTTTTTTGCTGTTGCCGTTATACCGTTAATAATGGCGATCGCAACATCGGGGTTGGTAAAAACTGACCCGAATCATGTTCTCGGGGGTCTCAGCTACCCTACCATTGCCAACCTCCGTGGTAAGTCAGGGAGAGACCAAGGTTGGAGAAGGACTTTTCCTAATCTGAACAGGGACTGTCAAATTCAGGTGTTTGCCTCCCTGGTTTGTACGTTACCCATATGAATGTGCTTTGGCAGTCATAACACCATGTTTTTTTACAGGTAGGCCCCGTTCTTGCTTGGGCCTTATTCACATTGAGGTTATTTTTGACACATGGCAAGCTTTTTATACTATAAGTTAGGAACGTCACAATTGGGTACACCTTGACTCTGGTGGGATGTCTTTTACATTTGTTTTTAATCAAAAACCATGTTTACTAAGTACACTATTGCTTTTTACCTACTTATAGAAGGGTATATGTTCATTCTGTTTCTATCTTAGGTTTTGTCCAAACAAATGAAGAGCCAAAATACTTTTTACCAAGGATAAGCATTCACTTAAATGCATACACACTAGCATTTTTTTCTTTGTTTTTTTGTGAGAAGTGATCAAGCTGACAATCACCAAACATAGTACAATGCAAAAGTTAGTATAAACTTTCCCCCAGAGTGCTATTTCCACAGTATAGAATAGTGGCTCTTTGTTTTCATCTTCAGACCATGAAACCTGAATTCAGTAAAATAAGACTTCTACAATAATGTAAGTAATGTAGACTCTTCACAACACACATGGGGAACCATTTCCCTTCACGTCTTCCTTAATCTAAAGGAGAATTGTCTATTGGCAAGGAAGATGTGCAACAATCCCTAAGGAAATGTTCAGGAGTTTTTTCTCTCTTTGCATTGAGATCAAATCATTCTTTTGGTCAAAATAGACATTTAGAAGAGCAGATGTGTCGCAAGTCATGTGAAAAGGACATTACTTCACAATCTGCTCCTTTTTATAGTGTATACCATGCATATTAAAAAAATTATACATTTAATGTCTTATAAGTGATCTGAGGCACTTCTAACTGATCAACATTAGCTACAGTTATTACTAAATGAATGAATGCAGAACTATTCAAATTCTACAAGACACGACATAGTTAAAGAAGCACTCCTATCAAAATGTATATCCTCTTAATTTATTGCAATCATCATAATATAAATAGAGATGAGCGAATATTTCAATGTTCAAGCTGTGTAACAGCATGGGAAACACCGGCGTAGCGCTTCTGAATGGCGGTGAAATCATCCCCACCGGTCAGAGAGCCGCAGTTCCCGCGCTGTCAGAAGACAACGTGAGTGCTCACCTGTGATCGGAGATAAAACGTTTACCTCTGGTCACTGGTGTCAGCTGATGGGATTACAGCTCCCATCAGCTGACACTTGCTGCCGCTAATAGCAGTGAAAGCAGGAGCGGCTGATGGGAGTATTCATCAGCCGATCCTGGGCTGTAAATAAAAAATTAAAAAGAATGTGCTTGGGTTGCCCTGTTCTTTTGATAACCAGCTGTTAGGGTCTGCGAAACGCACCTAATAAATAATGTAGAGAGGTGTGTTCGCAGCCCGGGGTCCACCGTGCAGGCAGAGCCTGCTGCTAGTAAGATGGCGTAAGTAGCAAAATCTGTTATCCCACAGAGTCGCTAAAATAAACGCCGTAGCGCGCTGTGGCAGATAGTGCGAACTCTGTTAATCCACAGAGCTGCTAGCGGGAATGCCGCAGCGCTATATAGCGATATAAGCGAACTCTGTTACACCACAGAGTCGCTGAGGTAAAGACGCAGAGATAGGTACTGTGTCCTGTTAACACCACAGGGATACACAGATAACTGCTGTGCATATAGCAGTCCATGATCATGCAGACCGCAACGCAATCAATCAATCTCCTCACCGGAGAAGCCAGTATTCTAGGGGCTTATTTCAGCTAAGCCCTAACCACGTGCTCTCAAATCTCCTCACCGGAGGTGCCGGTATTCTAGGGGCTTATTTCAGCCGAGCCCTAACCACATGCGTGCATGTTCACACTGGCGCAAAGCACATAATGCAATTGATCCTAGCGCACGGCCGTGCGGTAAGGACAGATTTTTATAGCAGTCACGAAAAAAAGACCTTCCAGGAAGGACCAATGGGAAGCTGCTTCAGAACATCAACAACCGGAGTACCTTCCTGAAGGACCAATAGTAGTGGCAGCTGTATCTGAGCATGTAACCCCTGATCTCCAATGGGAGATCCTGCCCTGGGCATGCTCAGATGAATCAACAAAGGACTTAGACCTAAAGACATCTGCTCGCCGCTGACCAGTAGTGGCTACAATAGCAGAACCTTAAGAGGCAGCAGCAAGTCTCTGCACAGTATTAGACCAGGAGAGACGCTGGGACCGACGTCTTTGCTGAGCAGGCTCCACTGCTGCTGGAGATGGATGGGGGACCGCAGCGGGACTGGTTCCAGACTCCCCTTGTGCAGCAGCGGGAACTCGAACGTTAACATTACCCCCCTCCTAGGGCCTCGCTGCGCTCAAAGGCAGCGATGAGCTGCGGAGCGTGAACATGCTCGGCAGGCTCCCAGGACCTTTCCTCAGGCCCAAAACCCCTCCAATCCACCAAATAAATTTTTTTGCCTCGTACCACCTTGCACCCAACAATGGCGTTCACCTCATGATCGTCGGTAGATGAACCCGACGTCCCGGCAGATGACTCTGAAAACCGGCAAATGGCCACGGGTTTCAGGAGGGACACGTGAAAGGTGTCGGCGATACCAAGGCGAGGCGGAGGGGCTAGGCGGTAAACCACAGGGTTCACCTGCTCAAGAACTTTAAAGGGACCCAAAAAGCGAGGTGCCAACTTGGTGGACTCAACACGTAGCCTGATGTTTCGGACAGAGAGCCACAGTAGGTCACCCGGAGCAAACGTAGGAGTGGGGCACCGATGGGCATCGGCCGAAGACCTCATCCTCTCTTTGGAGGCCTGAAAGGCATCCTGGGTGCGGTCCCAAATGTCCCGTGCCTCCAAGGCCCAGTCTGCCACCCTGGAATCGGCGGAAGACACGGGCATGGGCACTGGTAACCGCGGATGCTGACCGTAGTTCAGGAGGAATGGGGTCTGTCCAGTGGAGTCAGCCACAGCATTATTTAGAGCGAACTCAGCCCACAGTAGCAAGGATGCCCAGTCATCCTGCCTGGCAGAGACAAAATGTTGCAAGTATGTGACCAAGGTCTGGTTGGCCCTCTCTACCAACCCATTTGTCTCGGGATGATATGCCGAGGAGAGATTTAACTCAATGCTGAGTAGACGACACAGCTCTCTACAGAACCGAGACGCAAATTGGGGACCTCGATCACTGATGATTTTGTCTGGCATTCCGTGTAAACGGAAAATATGCCTAATAAATAATGCTGCCAAGGCCCGTGCAGACGGTAACCGTGGTAAGGGCACCAAGTGCACCATTTTGGAGAAGTGGTCGGTTATCACCCAGATGATGGTGCAGCCCCGAGACTTGGGTAAGCCCACCACAAAATTCATCCTGACCATCTCCCAAGGCCTGCCTGCCACCGGTAAAGGGTAAAGTAGCCCAGCTGGCCGTTGTCGAGGGGACTTATTCTTGGCGCAGGAGACGCACGCCTGAACGTATTCCCTGACGTCACGGACCATATGTGGCCAACAGTATGTCCTCGCCAGCAACTCAGATGTCCTTTTTGCCCCAAAATGTCCACCTACCCAGTACGAATGTGCCCAAGAAAGTACCTCCGGTCGCAAATTGGTGGGCACAAAAGTCTTGCCCGGAGGCACAGACTCAAGTGAAACTGGGGCGACAGTTCTTAGGCTCTCTGTGGGAACAATCAACCGAGGCTCCTCTTACACCTCCTCAGAGGACACCACAGAGCGAGAAAGAGCATCGGCCCGAATGTTCTTCTCACCGGGGAAGAAATGGAGGGTGAAAATGTACATCTATCTATTTTATGTGTATATATCTATTCTATCTATTCTATTCTAACTTTTCACGCTGTGATTTTACTGAACTCGGCAGATGAATTGCCGACTTTTATTTTATCTTTTACCGAATGTTGCTGACGTTTTCCGATTTTAAGAAAAATGCTCGTGCTACAAATCACGAATCCGAATGTACCATATTTGTGCCGAATTTATGTTTGGCGATTCTTTTCTTTTCCATTAGGTCTATGACATCATATGATTAAAAAACAGTTTAGCTGAATTCTTCTAAGTTCTTAGTAGAAACAGAAAGTCTCTTCCCTGCATTTTTCGTTCCCTTTCTTCAACTACTGATGCAGCTACTCTGCTCTTGGGACTTTTGCAGTGACTCGTGGCTCATGCATTGGAAAAGAGACTTACTGTTCTACATAGAGTTTAGAAGGATTTAACTAGTCTGTGTTGCAGGGTATTATAGGGAAGGTTGTGCAAAACATCATTCGTCTAATGTTTCAGCAGTGTGGGAAGGAAGTGTTTGAATTCATATGGAACCGTGAATTTTAAGAAAATTCTGCTCAAAATCGATCCTTCATGGATTGATCCACTCATCTCTAATGGGAAACTAAACTCATTTAGAACAGTGATTACACCTAGTGGTTTTCTCCTAATGCTTTCCATTCAAATATACTTCTATGCACACTAGAGCAAATCTTCATTATCTAGAAAGATTTAAAGCCATTTGTGAGAACACAGTATTTATTATTAATTATGCCAGACATATTTTCCAATAGGTCAAAAGATGTACAACATTATTCATATGAGCCTGAGCATTGACTCTTGAATTGATGTTTGTTGAATTGTTGAAAGGCTGCTGTTTGCCTATATATCAACTCCCACAGTTTAGTGTGCTGCTATCCTTGGAGGACAGGGACACAGGGTCATTGAGCAATTGATGTTTGCTAATATGTTGATTACCCATTGGGTAAGTCCATGTAGCTTGTTGACATGCAAACATTGATAGAGAAACTATGCAGATTGTTTGAATAATTGAACAATGAGAATTGACCTCACCCCACGTTTGGATGATGGCCTGAAGTGCAAATGTGGGTATAAAAAGGAACATTTAGCCTTCTGCAGAGACACTTAGTAGAACAGCAGCTAGGCACCATGGCCCCAACTGGAGTAAGACAGATTTGATCTAGTGACCATTACTGAGCCCATGGAGCTGTCTGGAGCACGCAGGTTGGGACAATCAGGTCACCTGGCCATGTACCTCAATGGACTGTCAGCTTCCTAAGCTTGCTGTTACCTCCTTTCATTTGGTGCCCACCAAAATCCGGGTTCCACTAGTGGGCGTAGTGGGCTCTGGAAGCTCCTTTGTCACAGCTGCTTTAATCCGGCAAACCAGCAGAAAAGTGAGACTCTTTAATTTGCACCATCTCATGTATTTGCTGGGACTGTACAATGCTATTGTCTGTTGGTGGTTCAATAAAATATTGCCACTCTGTTTTACCATCAAATTGTGTTGTCTGAGTAGTGTTATGCCCACAGGGAAGGAATGCGGCTTTTCAGTGGGATAAGTCCTGGTCCATGTGGTCTTTCTAAAGACAACCAGGCCAGGCATCTCCAAAATTGCATGTCTTGTGCGGTATTTACAGTATGTAGTGTAGGGATCCGCTCTGGTAGGCAGGGGCCGGGCCGCAGTAATGAGGTAAACACACAGGCGTTCAGTTACTGTTCTACATAGAGTTTAGAAGGATTTAACTAGTCTGTGTTGCAGGGTATTATAGGGAAGGTTGTGCAAAACATCATTCGTCTAATGTTTCAGCAGTGTGGGAAGGAAGTGTTTGAATTCATATGGAACCGTGAATTTTAAGAAAATTCTGCTCAAAATCGATCCTTCATGGATTGATCCACTCATCTCTAATGGGAAACTAAAACTCATTTAGAACAGTGATTACACCTAGTGGTTTTCTCCTAATGCTTTCCATTCAAATATACTTCTATGCACACTAGAGCAAATCTTCATTATCTAGAAAGATTTAAAGCCATTTGTGAGAACACAGTATTTATTATTAATTATGCCAGACATATTTTTCAATAGGTCAAAAGATGTACAACATTATTCATATGAGCCTGAGCATTGACTCTTGAATTGATGTTTGTTGAATTGTTGAAAGGCTGCTGTTTGCCTATATATCAACTCCCACAGTTTAGTGTGCTGCTATCCTTGGAGGACAGGGACACAGGGTCATTGAGCAATTGATGTTTGCTAATATGTTGATTACCCATTGGGTAAGTCCATGTAGCTTGTTGACATGCAAACATTGATAGAGAAACTATGCAGATTGTTTGAATAATTGAACAATGAGAATTGACCTCACCCCACGTTTGGATGATGGCCTGAAGTGCAAATGTGGGTATAAAAAGGAACATTTAGCCTTCTGCAGAGACACTTAGTAGAACAGCAGCTAGGCACCATGGCCCCAACTGGAGTAAGACAGATTTGATCTAGTGACCATTACTGAGCCCATGGAGCTGTCTGGAGCACGCAGGTTGGGACAATCAGGTCACTGGCCATGTACCTCAATGGACTGTCAGCTTCCTAAGCTTGCTGTTACCTCCTTTCATTTGGTGCCCACCAAAATCCGAGTTCCACTAGTGGGCGTAGTGGGCTCTGGAAGCTCCTTTGTCACAGCTGCTTTAATCCCGGCAAACCAGCAGAAAAGTGAGACTCTTTAATTTGCACCATCTCATGTATTTGCTGGGACTGTACAATGCTATTGTCTGTTGGTGGTTCAATAAAATATTGCCACTCTGTTTTACCATCAAATTGTGTTGTCTGAGTAGTGTTATGCCCACAGGGAAGGAATGTGGCTTTTCAGTGGGATAAGTCCTGGTCCATGTGGTCTTTCTAAAGACAACCAGGCCAGGCATCTCCAAAATTGCATGTCTTGTGCGGTATTTACAGTATGTAGTGTAGGGATCCGCTCTGGTAGGCAGGGGCCGGGCCGCAGTAATGAGGTAAACACACAGGCGTTCAGTTCAAAGTTCAGTGGTTTTAAAGTCCAGATAACAACAATCAAAACAGAACATAAATCACTCCAGTTTGGAGAACCACTGGTCCCAGACTCACCCTTGCTTGGGACGGGCTTAACTAAGCGGCTGCGGGTCAGCAGAGACGCCAGGTGCCATTCCGGGTGGTCTGATACTCGCTTCCTGGTGCACACTGACACACTGTAACAAAAACAATCTTCCAGGCTGACTCCAGCCAAACTCCTTCCTTCCACACCCACCAACTACAACAGCTCCTTGTTTTATAGGCCTAGCCCACACCCTCAGGTGAGGTACACATCAGCTGACCTGATCACGTGTCTATGACCTCATCACAGGTCCTTGTGATCATGGAAAATCCTGAGCAAACTTCAGTCTGCTAGAAGAAATATATCTCCCATCCAGCAAGATCCCCTTTGGTGTACCACATACCTCCCCCCTTTGTTCAACCTTAGGAGGGTGGACACATGACATACAGTGAACTCTGGACAGTGCATCTGCGTTCCCTGTAATTTGCCTGCCCGATGTTCTACTGAAAATTTGAAATTTTGCAGGGACAGAAACCACCTGGTGACTCGTGCATTTCTCTCTTTGGCTTGACTCATCCAAGTCAGAGGGGAATGATCAGTTACCAACCGAAACGTTCTCCCCAACAGATAGTAGCGCAATGACTCCAGTGCCCATTTGATGGCCAGGCACTCTCTCTCTACAATGCTGTATCTGGTTTCAGCTGGAGTAAGCTTTCGACTCAGGAAACTAATGGGATGCTCCTCCCCGTTAACCTCCTGGGACAGCACGGCACCCAGACCTACCTCTGACGCATCAGTCTGGACAATAAATTCTCTTTTGAAGTCGGGTGTGATCAGAACTGGTGACCCACACAGTGCCCCTTTTAGTTTTACAAACGCTTCTTCAATCTGATCATTCCAGCGCACCATTACTGACTTCCTCCTTTTAGGCAGTCAGTTAACGGCGCCGACAGGGTTGCAAAATTGGGAATAAACCGCAGGTAATATCCCACTAACCCCAAAAACCCTTTCACTTGTTTTGTGGTGAGGGGACGGGGCCAGTTTTGGATTGCCTCCACTTTGTTTATTTGGGGTTTGATAACTCCTCTCCCAATCACATACCCCAGGTACCGAGCTTCCTCCAACCCTATGGAACACTTCTTTGGGTTGGCAGTTAGCCCTGCTTGTCTCAGAGAATCTATCGCCGTCTGTACTTTGGCTAAGTGACTTTCCCAGTCTGTACTGTACACCACAATATCGTCCAGATAGCCGTGGCGTATCGACGATGAGGACGAAGAACAACGTCCATTAACCTCTGGAATGTCGCTGGAGCGCCATGCAATCCGAAGGGTAGGACTATATACTGGAACAGTCCCTCGGGTGTTACAAAAGCCGTTTTCTCTCTCGCTGCTTTTGTTAGGGGCACCTGCCAATACCCTTTTGTGAGGTCAATGACTGAAAAATACCAGGCCTGCCCAAACCGCTCTATTAACTCATCGACCCGGGGCATGGGGTAGGCGTCAAACTTAGAAATTTCATTCAGTTTTCTGAAGTCATTACAGAACCTTAGTGTTCCATCTGGCTTTGGTATTAGGACTATTGGGCTGGCCACTCACTCTGGGACTCTTCAATGACCCCTAACTGCAGCATCTTCTTGACCTCTTCCGAGATGGCTTGTCGCCGGGCCTCAGGCACCCGATATGGCTTTAATCGGACTTTGGCCTGCGGCTCCGTGACAATGTCATGTTGGATTAGGGAGGTACGACCAGGAAGTTCCGAAAAAACATCGGTAATTCGGCTAACAAACTCTCGGACTTCCTGAACTTGTCTAGGAGACAAAGTGTCTGCTATTTTGACGGCGGAGAGGACTTCTCTTGCCTTCTCCTGAGGCAAGGGAGCCCTCTCTACTGGAAATGCAGGCCGTGGACAATTCTCACCAAGAGGGTCTCTGTCTTTCCATGGTTTGAGCAGATTCACATGGTATACCTGTTCTGGCTTTCTTCGCCCTGGTTGGTGTACTTTATAGTTTACGGGACCCACCTTCTCCATAATCTCGTAGGGTCCCTGCCACCTTGCAAGGAACTTACTATCCACTGTAGGCACAAGTACCAACACCCGATCCCCAGGGTTAAAGGACCTTACCAGTGCCTCCCGGTTATAGACCTGCCTCTGTGACCTTTGTGCTGCTTCCATATGTTCTCGGACTAATAGTAGGACTGTCTCCATTCTCTGCATTTTGGCCACATGTTCTATCACACTTTTGTGGGGAGTTGGTTGGTTTTCCCAGGCCTCTTTAGCTATATCGAGTAAGCCACGGGGATGTCTGCCATATAATAGTTCAAAGGGCGAGAACCCCGTAGATGCCTGGGGCACCTCCCGCACTGCAAACATCAGGTATGGCAACAAGAGATCCCAGTCCATACCATCTTTAGAGACTGCTTTTTTCAACATATTCTTCAGGGTTTTATTGAACCTTTCTACTAAACCGTCTGTTTGGGGATGATAGACCGATGTGCGCAACTGTTTAACACTTAACAAGTGGCAGAGTTCCTTCATGATTTTTGACATAAAGGGGGTCCCCTGATCTGTTAAGATTTCTTGAGGGATTCCCACCCGAGAGAACATACCCATGAGTTCTTTTGCGATCAGTTTGGCCGAGGTGTGTCGCAGGGGAATAGCCTCAGGATACCTGGTAGCGTAATCTAGAACTACGAGGATGTGTTGGTGACCCCTTGCTGATTTATTAACCGGCCCCACCAGATCCATGGCTATTCTCTCAAACGGGACGTCTATAATTGGTAATGGCACCAAGGGACTCCGAAAATGAGGTTGCGGACTGGTTACCTGGCACACGGGACAAGAGTTACAATACCGTTTAACTTCTTCATAGACCCCTAGCCAGTAAAACCGTTGTAGAATTCTGTCTAGGGTTTTCTTTTGGCCCAAATGTCCCCCTAGTACATGCGCATGCGCTAAGTCCATTACCAACCTCCGATATGACTGCGGTACCAGCAATTGCTCGACAATTTCCCATGTATTTTTTCAACCCGATACAGCAAATTTTGGTTCAGCTCGAATCGGGGAAATACTGTAGCTGCCCGGGGTGTTGGGGTTCCCCATTGACAACCAGTACATTTTCCCGGGCTCGAGTCAACGTAGGGTCCCGGAGTTGCGCCGTACCAAAATTGTCACCTGCCACATTTAAGTCTGACAATTCTGGTCCCGGTGGCAAATCTTCCATCTCCCCAGCTAACACTTCTATAGGAGAGGGTTTTCCTCCTTCACCGAAGGCAAAGGTACTCCTACCGCCAGCACATCTTCCTCTGGGCCACCAGGTTCATGCCCGATTTCTGGAGAATGCAACCTGGTTGCCACTGGTGCCGACGACTGTTCTGTGGGAGGGGTAATTACAGGCCAAAGCACAGAAAATAACGGAAAATCTCTCCCCATTATTACCTCATAATGCAAATTAACCACCACCCCCACCTCGTGGCACCTCCTCCCCGCTGGCGTGTTTATCATCACCAGAGCGGTAGGATAATGTTTTAAGTCCCCATGTATACACAATACACCCATTTTCCGTACAGTATACTCGCTGATTTGGACATGGCTGGCTCGTATTAGGGTCACGAGACTTCCTGAGTCCAGAAGAGCCACAGCAGGGTTACCCTCCACCTCCACTTTACACAAATGGTTCATACTGGGTCCCTCTGGTTTGCCCACTGCACACATGTGTTCGGCATAGTGAGACTGATAGTATCCATAGTTTGTGTCCATGGGCTCAGTCAGGATGGGGCAATCCGCTCTCACATGTCCTGGTTCTTGGCACCGCCAACAGATTATGGGGCCTCTTTCATCCCCAGACGTGTCTTGGGCGGCCTTCCGAGTCTCTGCTCGCCGAACGGCGGGTGAAGGTTTGGGGAATTTACTCATTACCTTCCGGGTAGTCTCTCCCTGATATCTCCTTGGTAGCCCCATATCTTTCAATGAGGTCTACCATTTGAAGACCATCAGTAGGGGCTGCCTGTCCAACCCAGGTTTGCAGGGTGTGGGGCAAAGTCCTCCAGAATTTATCAGTCACTATCCGATCCAGCATAGCATGGGGTGACAACACCTCCGGCTGCAACCACTTTTCCATCAGGTGTATCAAGTCATAATACTGGGACCGAGCTGGCTCGGAAGGGGAAAACTTCCACTGGTGTACCCGCTGGGCCCGGACTAACACATTTACCCCAAGACGTGCGAGTATCTCACCCTTGACGATCTTGTAGTCCGTCTGATGCTCGGGGGGTAGGTCCCTATAGGATTTTGCGGGTCCTGGAGCCAAAAACGGAGTCACGATCTCGGCCCACTGGTCCTGGGGCAGTCTCTCCCTCTTAGCCACGCCTTCAAACATCTCCAGGTATACCTCGACGTCATCTGATTGCTCCATTTTTGGGATCGCTGTACGCACCGCTTTCCGGACATCCTGACATCCCCTGGCAGCTCCTGCTGTCTGCGGCGCTGCGATGTGCTGCATCAGTAGACTATTGGTTTCCTGTTGCTGCTGCATAGCCTGCTGTTGCTGTCGCATGGCCTCCACCAGCATTTTTACTGTGCTCTCCATCTCCGGACAGTTCTCCACCGGGTTTTGCGTTACTTTTTTCACCCAGGAAATCGACTGTCATGCAGAGGAGAAAAAAAAACAATACCACAGCCTGACCTGACACGCAGTGGCGTGTGCCCGCTTTCAAGCCACCAATTGTAGGGATCCGCTCTGGTAGGCAGGGGCCGGGCCGCAGTAATGAGGTAAACACACAGGCATTCAGTTCAAAGTTCAGTGGTTTTAATGACGGGTTCAACAAAAGTCCAGATAACAAAAATCAAAACAGAACATAAATCACTCCAGTTTGCAGAACCACTGGTCCCAGACTCACCCTTGCTTGGGACGGGCTTAACTAAGCGGCTGCGGGTCAGCAGAGACCGCCAGGTGCCATTCCGGGTGGTCTGGTACTCGCTTCCTGGTGCACACTGACACACTGTAACAAAAACAATCTTCCAGGCTGACTCCAGTCAAACTCCTTCCTTCCACACCCACCAACTACAACAGCTACTTGTTTTATAGGCCTAGTCCACACCCTCAGGTGAGGTACACATCAGCTGACCTGATCACGTGACTATGACCTCATCACAGGTCCTTGTGATCATGGAAAATCCTGAGCAAACTTCAGTCTGCTAGAAGAAATATATCTCCCATCCAGCAAGATCCCCTTTGGTGTACCACAGTAGTTACTGTTACTTACCAAAAGTTGTCTATGAAAGGACAGCTATTGAACTGGTTGTTAGGTCATAGACTTCCATGCGTCACTGATGAACATTGGGAGTTAAGGCTAGCCTGTCTGGTTTAAGACTCAAGAAGAGCTACGGTAGCACAGGTTGCTAAAATTTAATGCTGGACACCTTAAGAGGTCTTGCAAATTCCATGTTTTGGTGAGCTGAATCTTACAAATGATTGAGAATAATATATATATATAGATATATATATATATATTTATATATATATATATTATCTATATATATATATATAGCATTTCAGCAATTAAAATCCAAGAAGTTGAGAGAGTTATCCTCCTTTTCCAACATCTGTGATTCAAACATGCATTCAAAAGGAACTTCCTGTGATTAAAACCTAAAAGAAAGTGTGTTTCCCTGGGTATGATAATAGTGTAATAAGATTTTGTATGTAGAGTTGTAGAGTTTGTATCTTAACGCTGCTCTTCTTCCCAGCAGGGATGCTGGCTCACTCACACCCGTGCCCCATGTCCTGCACTTCCCCCTGCTCTCTTGGCGGAAACTGCGCGGGGTACATACACTGCATGCAGATCCCTGGGCACTTTGCTTAGGGCGTGTGCATGCTCCCTCACTCTTAAAGGGGCAGTGCGTGCCTTCCTACAGTGTCCCCAGCCAATAACTGGGGTATGTTTAGTATTTAAGGCATCTCCTCCAGTAACGTGGTTAGTATGTCCTTAGCATGCTTGCTAGCTGTCAGGTTCCCAAGTACTCACTGGTTGGTCTACCTCTCCAGCACCTGTCAGCCTGTACTTGCTTGCTTATCTGTATTTCAGGCGTACCAGTCCACACCTGCTACTGTTCATCTGTATACCAGCCTGTCCACCCTGCACCTGCCAGTGATCATCTGTATACCAGCCTATCCACTCTGTACCTGCCAGTGGTCATCTCTATACCAGCCGGTCCACTCTGCACCTGCCAGTGCTCTTCTGTATACCAGCCAATCCACTACACACCTGCCAGTGCTCATCTGTATACTAGCCCGCACTTGCCAGTGCCTTTCTGTATACCAGTAGCAATAAACTATGCACTCAGAAATTGAACTGATTACCGTCTGGGAGAGACTTGAGATGAATGGAAGCAGCGCTATGTTAGATCGCGATTCCTACTGCAGCGATATTCCAACTTTTTGCATTTGATGGTAACCCCCTTTTATTCTTGTCAGTTTTATTTTACATGTATACAGTACAGACCAAAAGTTTGGACACACCTTCTCATTCAATGATTTTTCTGTATTTTCATAACTATGAAAATTGTAGAATCACACTGAAGGCATCAAAACTATGAATTAACACATGTGGAATTATACATTACACTTTACAAAAAAGTGTGAAACAACTGAAAATATGTCTTATATTCTAGGTTCTTCAAAGTAGCCACCTTTTGCTTAGATTACTGCTTTGCATGCAGAAAAGGTGAATGGATGAACTCTACATGCCTGGTTCCCACCGTGAAGCATGGAGGAGGTGGTGTGATGATGTGGGGGTGCTTTGCTGGTGACACTGTTGGGGATTTATTCAAAATTGAAGGCATACTGAACCAGCATGGCTACCACAGCATCTTGCAGCTGCATGCTATTCCATCCGGTTTGCTTTTAGTTGGACCATCATTTATTTTTCAACAGGACAATGACCCCAAACACACCTCCTGGCTGTGTAAGGGCTATTTGACCAAGAAGGAGAGTGTTGGGGTGCTACGCTAGATGACCTGGCCTCCACAGTCACCAGACCTGAACCCAATCAAGATGGTTTGGGGTGAGCTGGACAACCCACCTCTTCAATTTTGAATAAATCCCCAACAGTGTCACCAGCAAAGCACCCCCACACCATCACACCACCTCCTCCATGCTTCACGGTGGGAACTAGGCATGTAGAGTCCATCCGTGTTAATTCATAGTTTTGATGCCTTCAGTGTGATTCTACAATTTTCATAGTCATGAAAATACAGAAAAATCTTTGAATGAGAAGGTGTGTCCAAACTTTTGGTCTGTACTGTATGTAATGTTTGAATACCGAAGTATGTGCCATATCTTTAAGATTTGTGAAAGGTTTCCATTATACTTTGTTTTTATGTTTAAATCAATATGGTCACAACTAACTTCCTATCATAAGTATTTTGTAATTCAAGTTAATAATTGTAAAAAAGTACAGCAAGCCACTTGCTCTGCCAGAATAATTGACATAGTAAATTTGTCTTTATTTGTCAAATAAAACATTTATTGGCATTAATGTAAGTGATTGCGATTATAATTCAACTACAAACTTCAATAAGTGCCTTTTACAGTTTTGTCAATTCTGCACATTAAACTATGTCAAACCCACTCCCAAGGAAGGTCAAGTGCACAGCTTTGTGTTATGCTATGGCGCCCTGGCTATTTGTCTACTAATGAAACACAGAAGCTTGTAAACTTTCCAGTTAACTTCACTGTTTAAGTATTCTTTTGAATATCCCCACATTGTGAAACCGCATCCATCAAACAAGTGAACTTCTTACTCACATACAATTAGATTACGGTTAAATCGAAAATTTTATAGACACTTTAATCATTTGTTTCATGGATTGAGAAGGAGAATGCATTTGATTTACTGTCATCAGCAAAGGTGATAAAGATCACTTGGCTGATAAATGTTGCAGGTGAAGGTGCTGATCAAAGCAATTCTCTCATTTGTTTAGTGCAATACTTAAAAATTAATTAAAATTGACATCACTCTAATGAGACTCTCTTACCTACAGTCTCCTCTAGCCAGGCAGAAAATGCAACCCAATCTCATCTGGAATTTCTTTTAGGCAACCGATGCTTACAACACAGACAAGCATTTGCACAATTATTTACTTACTGATGCAAGTAATGCATAATGTTTGCTCACTACCTATTAAGAACAATAATTGTTTTAGAATCAACATTGGATGAACTTTTAAAAATGAGTTTGCAATCAATATAAAACATGTAAGCCATCATATTAAATAGCCATGGCCAATAACATTACTAGGACATTGAGTATGTGTCTAAGCATTTGCCCAATATATGTTTCCTTTAAATGAAAACCTTTTAACAGTGGTACCCATATCGTGAAACTAGTATCAGTGAGAGACATCCCACAATTGACCAACTTCACATGTGCTATGTTACACATTAGTAAAATGCAGCTTACGGCCACCAGTAGAGGTGCTCACTGGATATGATGGCTTATGCAGCTCTCAAAGACCATTGATCTTTTCCTACAAGTGGCAACAACAAGCAGGGATTTTGTCATCTAACTCTAAGGGTACCGTCACACTCAGCGACGCAGCAGCGATCCCGACAACGATACGACCTGGCAGAGATCATTGCTGCGTCGCTATGTCATCGCTGGTGAGATGCCAAACAGTCAGATCTTCCCAACGATGCAGCAACGATATGGCGAGCCATAGCGACCTGTGTAACGATGTGTCGCCTATGTGTCTCAGTGCAGAGTCGCTAGCGAGATCGTTGGTAAAAGGTGTCAAACACACCGATGCATGCTACCCAGCGAGATCTCAACGACCAAATAAAGATCCAGGTATTTCTGACATGACCAGCAATCTCACAGCAGGGGCCTGGTCGCTGGTACGTGTCAAACATAGCGAGATCGCTGCTGAGATCGCTGTTGCATAACAAAACTTGTGACTCAGCAGCGATCTCGTTAGTGATCTCGCTTAGTGTGACGGGGCTTAAGTCTAAGGGAAGTAGGAAATTTAGAGCTCCGTATTTTGTCTACAGACATATGGGGAAAAATGATGGTGGACATGATTAAAATTATTATATAATCATAAAAGCCCTTTATTTATTAAAACTAATTGTAAAACTGCCTTTATTGTCCAAAACAACAAATTGGATTTTAGCTTTTGTTTGTGAAAAAATGAAAGCAGTTAGAAAGTGTTCATAAAGAAGGACGTTTTTTATTTAGTAAAATATCTAATCACGATGCTGAAGTTAGCTCAGGTCAGAAACCCAACAGACGGGCACTCTAATATGATTCAATCACAATCCATGTTTTGCAGACGTATGAAGCTGTCCTAAGACAGAGAAATTAGCAAAGGTTAATGAGAAAGACAATTTTCTGAAGCTAAAAGACCCAATTCATCAAAGCTTGTTATGCCAGTATTCTGTTATACAAAACATTGAAAGATCACATAATTTTGGTGCAACTCAACTCAAGGATTGCTCTAAAATTCCTCGACCTTTGGCATTTTCATGCCATTTTCACACAGTTCCAACTGAGTGTGCAGAGATGGGTCAGGATGGTGAGTAGCGACTGCCGTTCGTCACATTCTTGATGAGCGTCAGTGTTGGCAATGCCACAAATCTTACTCCAGCAGATACGGGAGTAGTATTTGTAGTAATGAATACACAGAGGTGTACACTACTGGTCCAATGTTTCTGATTCATGAAGAGGTATATGGTCCAGCATATATCCTCATCAAGAATAGCATGAACAACATCTGTCTTGATGAATGAAGCCCAAAGAGTCTATTGTAAGTTAGAGAATGGTTCTGTTTCTAGCAAAAACAATGTTTTTTTTCTAACCCTATACTATTCATTTTATCAAATAAAGGACAGGTCAATATAGAAAACAACTGTCTTTGAAAACCAAAAATTGTTTTATTTCTGTAAAGACTTAAGCTGGCCATACATTTGAGATTTCAGATGGCTGTTTTCTAAATGACTTGTCATTTATAGTTAGTTTTTAAAGATTGTTGTTCTGGTCAACAATTCCATAAATTAAAATGACAAATCACCTATTGAGCTCTGGTTTGATCAGTAACCTTGCCTGTGTCACGAAAATTCACCAAGAGTTGACAGAGAAAATCTACCATTCCTAACATCTAAAATCTATTCTGTATGCTAGTTATTCTGTTATTTTTTGTGGGTTTTTTTTATATTCTGTGCAACTCATCTAAACTAATTGTGTAACTGAAACGCAAATATAAAATTGTGTTTTGTCATTTATTGGCACTATTAATGGTATACTCAGCTTGTTTCTATCATACAAAAAACAGCCTGTACAGTGTTTTATAAAGTGTTATGAGCCAAATCTGTCAATTAAAAAAATGTGAAGGTGGAAAATGATGACTTGCAATCAAGTTACTCTTTAAAGCAATTCTAAACATAAAACTGTTTAAAATGTCAAATAAACTTCCCCAATAGTTTGAATAAAGATTGTTGTATTTTATTTTTGGCCTATGCTTCCATGTTTCGTTTTGGATTGGTCTACATTTTAATTAATAGATCTTGGAATAAAAGTAAGTTCCACATCTGGATGTGCTAAAAAAGTGTTCCTGTGCTGAGATAATCTTATACATGTGCCCTTGCTATATACTATGTAATGGCTGTATCTGACCATGCAGGAACATGGTCTGATCATACCACATCTCCTGGGCAGGAGAGGGAGCAAAGGAGAGTATACAGACAGGACAGCACGGTATCACAGCTAACTGTTTTGATGATGCAAAACATTTTTCTGCCCGTTTGTAAGCAATGTTTTACCTCAAAGAAAAAATCAGCTGTGATTCTCTGCTGTAATGACTGTTTACTCTTTTGCTTCCTCCCTTGCACTGGAGATGCGATATGATCAGATCATGTCCCTGTAAGGTCAGACACAGCTATTACACAGTGCACAGCAGGGGCACATTTATAAGATTATCCCAGCACAGGAACATTTTTTTAAACACATTAAATTGTGGGACTTATTATTATTCAAAGATCTATTGATTAAAATGTTGATGAAAATTAACTTTTTTAGTCAGAAAATCCCTTTAAGGGCTCATTTACGTTGGATGATGACAGCCTTACAAGACAGCTGATCGGTGGTCATTGAATAACCTACTTAGTCTGGGAAGACTGCACTTCTGTGCACACAGGACTATCATTTGTTTGTTCACCAGTAGTCTGTATAAAGAGGAGTGTTTGTTCTCGATTATCGAACGGTGTAATTGTATTTTAAGACTGTGAAATATTTTAGTTGTTAAACCAAATATCTTGCTGGTGATGCCTCTCCCTGGGTGAGTTTCTGAAAAGCTTCTGTCAAAGGGGTTGCCTTTACCCATTGAAAAAACAAACACCGAGTCAAACTAAAATATTGGAGAAAACTGCGTGAATAGAAGGATAAACTCTAATTATGCAGCTTTTATACCATTTTATGTTAAAGGTTAGTAAGAGTAAACATCTCACAACTATTTGTTGCATATCTAACCACTTTGACATAAAAGAAGCCATCATTTGCAACTAATTTGTTCACTGTTATTTTAGATCATGGTTTTATATTGCACATGCATTGTTGCAGGCTAGTATAACTTCAAACGCCTTTTTTTATGATAAAAGGTATACTAACAGAGCTGAAAACTCCAGAGGACGGAGATGGCAAAACTAAAAGTGTACTTAATAGAATGCATTATAATCACAAGTGATTCTAGGCTACCAATATTCCTATGCTAGTAACAGTAATAGTGTGAAATTAATAGTATAATAAGCTTTCAAATCTTGTGTACTGTAACTTCTGTAGCTAAAATGCCACATAATCATATGCTATTGCTACTAATGATCAGCAATGAAGATCACAGACACAGTTGGAGCAATTATTTTCCAACTTAGGATGATCTTACTGCATGTATTCGAAAACTCCACCTTGATGCCTAATGGTCGTAGAGTTTAACCCCTTCACCTCGAAGCTTGATTTCACCTTTCTGACCAAGCCAGATTTTACAATTCTGACCAGTGTCATTTTATGTGATAACTATGGAACACTTCAATGTATCCCAATGACTTTGAGACTGTTTTTTGTGTCACTTTTTAATTTATGCAAGTGGTAAATTTAGGTCTAAATTTTTTGTGCTGTTGATTTCTGAATATATCTGAAATTTCAAACTTTCAATTTTTAACTTAAACCAGTTAGACATGCTGTACAAATAATTTATAAAACACATTTCCCATACGTATACTTCATTTTTGAAACATTACTTTTTTTCTTTTTTTGTTAGGCAGTTAGAAGGGTTAAAAGTTTACAAAACCATTTTTTTAGGGAACACATCACGTTTGAAGTGACTTTGAGGGGCCTATGTGACAGAGAATATCCAAAAGTGACACTATTTTAAAACTGCACCCCTCAAAGTGGAAATGTGTCTTTACAGTACTGCTTGGTCACACCACTATACTTGGAAAGGAAGGGGCTCTATTTGACAGTACCCCTGAGTGCCAGAAAAGGAGAATCAAGCTACCCCATTTTGTTAATTTCACGCTTCTGGGCTCTCATCCCTACAGAAATGCCAAATATATGCCCTAAACACAGTGTCTCCATCTGCCTCATTATAGAGAATGTTCTGCCTGGGGTTCTGTCTGTTAGGGTTCAAGTTCCCACTGCTGCACAAGGAGAGTCTTGAACCAGTCCCGCTGCGGTCCCCCATTCATCTCCATCCACAGTGGAGCCTGCTCAGCTTAGACATCGGTCCCAGCATCTCGCCCAGTCTAACAGTGTGCAGAGGATTACTGCTGCTCCTCCAGGCTCTGCTATTGTGGCCAGTACTGGTTAGCGGCGAGCAGATGTCTTTAGGACAAAGTCCTTGTTTTCCCCTTCTGAGCATGCCTAGAGTGAGATCTCTCATTGGAGATCAGGGGTCACATGCTCAGGTACTGCAGCAGCTCCTATTGATCCGCCAGGAAGGTCTTGTGACTACTGGTGTTCTGGAACAAGTTTCATTGGTCCTTGTTTCTGGCAGGTCCTGTAGCTGTTACTATAAAAGGGTAGCATGGCTGGGCCGCCATGCGCTAGTATCAATCGTCATATGCTTTGCGCCAGTGTGGTCATGCGTGTGTGTGGTTAGGGCCCGGCTGAAATAAGCCCCTAGAATACCGACTTAATTGGTGAGGAGTTTGGTATGCTAGCTGGTCAGGGTCGGTGTCCTAGATGCCCTAGATTACCGGCATAACCGGTGAGGAGTTTGATGCCGTATTCAGGGCCTGGCGTTCAGACGCCATAGATTGCGGGTGACTCCCGCGAGGACATTAGCGCATGATCACATTCTATGTTCGCTTAGCAGTCAACTGTGCACCTTGGTGCCTGACAGGACACAGAAGTTTGTCTCAGCGGCTCTGTGACGTAACAGGGTTCGCTTTCAACGCTAGACAGCGCCCTAGCGTGTTTATTTTGCGACTCAGTGGTGTTAAGTGAGTTCGCACACATCGCCATATAGCGCTTCGGCACTCCTTTTAGCTGCTCTGTGGAATAACAGAGTTCGCACATATTGCCACAGCGCGTTACGGCGTTTATTTTGGCGACTCTGCGGGATAACAGAGTTCGCTTCTTGCGCCATTCTACTAGCAGCAGGCTCCGCCTGCATGGTGGACCCCGGGCTACGAACGCACCTTTTTACATCATATATTTGGTGCGTTCCGCAGACCCTAACACTGTTTGAATCAAGTGTTTCAGAGAATTACACGAAAATCCAAGTGTGAGCACTCAACGTAGAATGCAGGATAAATGTGAGCTGAGCCTTAGTGTGAAATTTGAGAGGCAGAATGAACAAATCAACAGCAGGTCAAGAACTAGTTTTATTTATTTTTATGTTGTGTGGTACAAGTCATTAGACGACTTTATTCTTTGGGTCAGTGCAACTACAGTGATATACCAGATTTATATTTTTCTTTTATGTTTGGCTGCTATCAAATATTAAAAAATGCTTTTTTTGCAAAGCAAAGTTTTTGCAGGACGAGTTGACACTTTTATTGGTATCATTTTTGGCCACATAACAATTTTGATCATTGTCAATTCCAATATCTAGGAGGCACAATGAACAAAAACAAGAAATTCAGGAATTGTTTTGTTTTTTCCTTTTTTAAAATGCCATTGACCATGTGGTAAAAGTGATTAGACAACTTTCGGGTCAGAATTATTCCAGCCATACCCCATTTACATTATTTGTTTATGCTTTGCTCCTTTTATCCCAAAACAACAATTTTATGAAAAAAAAAAGTTTTTGCATTTGCTATATTATGAGAGCTAGGAATTTTTAATTTTTCCGCTAATGGAGCTGTATCATAGCTTGTTATTTGTGGGACAAGATTATGTTTTCCATTACCATACCATTTTTATTTACATTCGACTTTTTGATCGAGTTATAGTTCACTTTTGTTTGGCAGTATGATGAAAAAGCAACTTTTTTATACTTTATATTTATTTTTTGTGATGTTCACTGAAGGGGTTATCTAGTGTGACAATTTTATAGGTCAGGTCATTTTGGATACGGTGATACTAAATGTGTCTTTTTTTGTTTACGTTTCTTTTTACATAAAAAATATTTTTTCTTTGTTTTTCATTTTATGATTTTTTATATATATATTTTTGTTAAAACATTTTCATCTTGATCCAGGATGGGAAATCAACTTTCCATTGTCTAATCACTGATCTAATACTCTTCAATGCTTTTGTATTGAAGGTCATTGGATTAGTTAATCATATGCAGGCAGGTGGCGAGTCAGCTTCTGCCTGCTCTGAACAGGAACCTACATGGCTCCAAACCTGCATGACCCCACAGCCAGCTTTCGATCTAGGGTCACAATGGAGACTATCGGCACAACACGATTGCAATTGCATTGTGCTGATCAGAGCAAAGAGTGAGTTCCCTCCACAATCTGATAAATGTCATTATCGTTATTGAAAGCGGCATCAGAGGAGTTAAATGCTCATGATTGGCGCTAGCAGAGTGTCAGCTTTCATATAGCGCTGACACCCATGTTTGATTGCATAGGCACCACTTGTAAGTTTTGTAATTTTTTTCCTATTTTCCAATGCTCTATAAATACTTTTTAACTTGAGCCACTTTGCATAACAAGTTCTATCACTAGCATTGCATAATCTAATGACCCTCATACATCTATATTACTACTCTCTATCAAAATCAAAACATGTACATTACATAATAATAAATTTATATGTGCAAGTTAATTATACATTTTTGAAAAACAAGTATATTGTTTCTTTCCTGGATTTCACACTCTATAAATATCATCTATCCAGCAAATATCTAACAAAGTGAATCATCCTACGCCATATGATGAGTTTTGGCAAAGCTTGTCTAATTCCACATCGAGTACATTATTAAAATCACCTATCAAGAAAAATGGTAAGACGCTGTTACTTTGTATATATTTCACTAATTATTTAAAAACATCACATATTTAGGAATATATATCGACACTGGGACACATTCTACTATGTAAATCATACAATGCAAAAAAATTTTTAACACTTTCATCAAACTTTGATTTTTTAACTTCAAAGGGTAAATATTGTTGAACAAAGACAGATACACCCTATAGAAGCTAGAACACCCTGCATGAAATTCCTCACCAGCACAGCCTGTGTTGAGAAGATTAACTGCATCCCTTGTGCAATGAGATTCTTGTAAAACAAGGTGTTTATTATATTAAAAATCACAAAAAAATCAAACGTTCTCATAGGCATCTCAAACACTAAGAAATAATTTTAGATTTAATCTATAGACAGGTATAACAAAAACCAAGTTAAACAATTTAATATGAACTCGACAGTTGATACATGTTGCCCAATCCATAGGCTGCATGTGTCAGACACTGGCTATATAATTCCAGCCTGGTATGTTTGACTTTGAAACACCTCAGAGTTACAGAAAAAAACATTATTTAGAAGCCACCAGGAACCGAGACGCATTGGGAGACCGGTTGGACAGGCGGGTCCTCAGCAGCTTCTCTCCACTCATTCCCTGGAGTGTCAGGTCTCTCCCTGTACATGAACTCAGTGAAAGGCCTGTGAAGTGATGGGAATATGACACTAACCATCACGTACTATTAACCGTTTGCATGTAATTTGCAGCTGCTGTTCTATTTTATTAGTAATATGCATAGACATTGAGAATATTATTGCCTGCAGTATTAATCACCAGCCACAGCAGGCCACTGTTTCCCTTGTAACTACTCAATGACTGTGGTTTAAACTGGTTTGTGTATTATTTTTATTCAGAGACAGTTACCGAGTTCTGTGAGGAGAAATAGAAATAGAAACAGCTATTCTGATGGCAGATACTTGTGTTTATGTTAAATCGACACTGTTCTGCTGGTGTGAACTGCAATTTGGGCAGAACCAGATAAAGCCCCAGGCCAGGGGCAGTGCAAGCAATTGGGATGAAGTGTCTGACAAGAAGGTACTTTTTCGGTGGCCATCTTAACAGAGCGAGGCGAGAGCTGGAAGGAGGAGTATGTGGGAAGTCTCCATCAAGTGCCAACTGTGGAGCCGAAATCCTCAGGATTTTACATAAGTCACCCACCTGGAGGACCCTCCAGCAAGTCAGCTGTGGTACCACGGCCAATTAGAAATTTGCCATTGGTCAAACAGCCATCGTCCAGGCGGGCTTATCTCTGAAAGACACAGGTCGGTAAATCCTGAGCTCAGACCCACCTCAAGGATTATGGTGAGAGCATGCAGGGACGCACAGTTTGGTGCCAAACTCAGACAGGCAGATACAGGCACATGAATGCATCAGTGCCCATCAGACTCAGCTTGCTGAACCACTAGAAACTTACAGAGGCTACAGTATCAAAGAGGGATCTACCAAAAGTATAGAGAGGTGATCAGAGGAGTGGCTCATTGCACTAGCATGATCCTTAAAGTCAAAACAACGCTGTATAATTCAATAACTGGGTTACACCTAGTGGGTTTAGAGTAGTTTTGTTAAGTTTGTAAGCTGCTGTGCTGCATCACCAATAGGCAACTCTTGGTAGCCACACTAGGCAGCTGCACAATTAAGTAAATTATGTAACATGGTCAACATTTCTTGCCTACTGAGTGACGCAGCACAGCGGTACCAGTCAGTTCTGATGTGTGCAAATAAACCTGTTACATTTTGTTGGTTGTGCAAGAACACTCAGTCTGAGTTTAAAAGTAAAAGTTCATTTGATAAGGTTAGTGTTTACTGTTTTCCTTGTCCACGGCTTCGCTGTATTCTGGAGAGCCCACTACGGTCAACGATATCCAGGACTGTCACTCCAGGGTAGCAAGGAAAGTATATTTTTCAGTGAAACAATGCAGTGTTTCAGAGGCAAGCATACCTGGCTGAAATCATGCAGCTAGCATCTGATACATGCTGCCTATGGATCGGTCAGCATGTATCAGCTGTCAGGTTCATTTTTATTAAAAATAATGTATAATATTAGTATCTAGACAATAATACCACTTAGTAATATTAGTGTGATTAATGGTCATCAAATTTAGGGAAATAGTTTAAGAAATAGTTTAAAATTATACACATAATAATAAAAAAGCTATAATTTAGAAGGAAAAAATAAAACATACTATCCCTATCTAGCACAATATATTTAACTTAATTGCACTGTACATTTCAAATGTAAGCTACTCTGTACCAGGATGATGAATTCACCATTAGATTATTCAATTTTTACACTTCAAAGGAATTTTTTGTTTTCTTTGTGCTGTTAAACATCTTTCATAATGTCATTCTAGGACCACTGCTAGTTAAATGGGTCACACAATCAGCATCTGCAAAATGGATCATTTATCATAACCATGACAAAACTGTCAGGAACCTAGAGTTACAAGCATTAAGGTGACACTGGGTGAGTATTTCAGGAAAATTTTCATAACAAAATATCTTCAACAAATCATTTATTGAGCTGAAATAATTTGTTTCTGACCTCTTCTTCATGAAAATAATTAAGCACTGGATATAGCTTGCAATTTATGCATTTTAGCAGCGAAGCATTGCTAGTATAATGTTGATTATGTTTATAGAAATAAAACCTACATTTCAGTGAAATTGAATTATTTTGCTTCTATATGTATTTATTTAACTGGTACCAAATATTATATTTAAGTACCAATAATACATTTTTTTATGACATACAGTTTAGCCCACATACAAATGCTGCTAGGTTTTATCAAAAGTGAAAAGTTATAAAAGGCATCTGGTAATAAAATACATTTTCCATGATGCTTCTGACTTGAAAAAAGGGCAGGAGCTACAGTTCATTGAGGGAACTATGAATACCAACATGTCCTGTGACATATTGAAGCAAAGCATGATCCCCTCCCTTTGAAAACTGGGTTCCAGGGCAGAATTCCAACATGTTAACGACCCCAAGATGACCACTGGCTTGCAAAAGAAATGTCTCCAGACATAAACCCTATTGAGCATCTGTGGAGAATTTTCAAATAGAAGGTTCAGGAGTGAAAGGTCTCAAAGATCCACCAGCTCAGTGATGTCATCATGGAGGAGTGGAAAAGGATTCCAGTGACAACCTGTGAAGCTCTAGTGAACTCTATGCCCGTCAAAGTTAAGGCAATGCTTGAAAATAATGATGGCCACACAAAATATTGACACGTTGGGCACAATTTGCCAATTTTCACTTAGGGGTTTACTCACTTATGTTGCCAGCGGTTTAGACATTAATGGCTATGTGTTGAGTTATTTAGAGGGCACTGCAAATTTACACTGTTGTATGAGCTGTACACCGACTACTTTACATTGCATCATACATGTATCATTGTTTCACATCTTCAGCGTTAGGAAAAGAGATAATAAAATATTTACAAAAATGTGAGTGGTGTATTCCCTTTTATGAGATACTGTAGCTGTGCTGTTTCAAATGTATAATGCTAACATGCATTTGCCATTGGAGCTGATCGGTGGAGGTGTTGGGTGTCAAAACCCCACTCATCTAATATTAATATTAAAGGAATGAATAACTTCAGTATTTCACCTTGGAAGTAATGGTTCTAATTAAGAATAAAATGTTATGCTATGGCTCTAAATAAAATGCTACATAACTCTATCCAATGGTTAACTAATTTCTAGGTATCGATAGTGTGGATATTGTTCGGCGCATACCTTTAGAATTTATAGACTCAAGAGTGTTGACAAGTACATCATGCATGTAAGTAAAATCAGAGACACATATTTCTGGAGTGGGGTTATAGATTTGATGATAACATTTAAGTCAACTGCATTGGTATTTACTGATAAATTAATTCTTGAATTTATAGAAATTTGTTGAAAATGGATTTAAAGTGAATCTTCACTTTAAACAATTTCTTGTTTATTTTTAACAAAAAGTATGATTTCATCAAAATCTGTTTTTTTTCACTACAATTTATATATCACAAATTAGGAATTCACTAATAGAAAAATAAATGACCAAAACAAACCATCTTGTGAAAAAAAAGTGTTTGAGTAAAAGCACATATTGTGTCTCAGGCAATCTTAGATACTAGTCAATAACATTTCAACACCTTTTCATTTTGTTTTCAACATGCTGACTTGCGTTATATACAGCAGAGTTGAAAAGAATAAAGCTCAATAGCAATGTAAAATGTTCACTACATCTTAGTCAGTTTTCATGACAGCCTCAGACTGACACATAGCGCTTCAACAGTACACTGCTACTAGTGAAAATAATAAAAAAACACAATATAAAAGTTTTAGCTAAGAAAGAAAGTTCCAACTGTAATGACTGCTGAAAAATGTTTCTAAGGCTAGGTTCACATTAGAGTTTCTGTGTGCAGCGTTTCATCTACATGCGCAAACGCATGCAAAAATGTATGCAAGCGCATGTTTAAGCAGCGTTTTTATGCGCATCATCTTACGCATGACACAAAAAAATGCTGCGTGTACATGCGTTTGCATGCATTTTGGCAAGCGTTTGCATTATTTATGCGCATGCGTTAGAAATTTCCAATGCTTTACAGTAGCTTTTCCTTGACATCAGACACCCAGTAGGCGTGTCTCATTGGATTTCTACATAGACACACTGCAATGATGAAATCCTCATCTTTGGCTGTTGTGTCTAGCGGCAAGATGGATATTAACATGGACAGCTTCTATGAAGATCTGGATTTAAAGCTGAAATTGGCTGCTGCCTTTGCTGTGGCTTGTCAAGAAGAAAGAAGAAGAGAAAGACTGAGAAGACATCATCATCGCTATTGGCAACACCTCATCCTTGGACTCCGAGAGAGCCATGGAGCCTACCACTCTTTGTACACAGAGCTGCGGCAAAACCCAGAGAAGTTTTTTACTACATGAAGATGTCGGAACAGAGCTTCCATGACTTGCTGCAACGTGTCCAAGGATCCATCACCAGGCAGGACACACAGCTCCATCAAGCAATTCCTGCTGAGGAACGTCTGTTGGTCACCCTGAGGTACGTAATTTGGAAAAAGAAAGACCTGGCATTAATATGATTGCTATAAAAGCCATGTACTGACTTTTTTTTCTCATTTTTTGTTCCTCAGATTCCTGGCTACCGAAGAGACCTTATCTCACTCCATTTTCAATTCAGGATTGGAGTGTCCACACTTTCTGGGATTATTGGAGACACCTGTCGTGCTTTAGGTGACGTTCTGTGGCAAGAATTCCTCCCCCAACCCACAAGTAATTTCTGGCTTGAAAATGCTTCAAAATTCCAGGAAAGTTGTAATTTTCCTAACTGTGTGGGGGGCTGTGGACGGCAAACATATTAGGATTATGAAACCTGCTGGTAGTGGAACAGAGTATTTCAATTATAAAAAATACTTTTCCATTGTTCTAATGGCTATTGCAGATGCTGAGTGTACATTTGTTGCCATGGACATTGGCTCATTTGGACGAAGAAATGACTCACAGACTTTCAAAAGCTCTGACATGGGCCAACTTTTGTATGGGAATGATTTTAATTTTCCACAGCAATGACCTCTTCCCAACACGGAAGGACCACCAATGCCTTTTGTTGTTGTTGGGATGAGGCATTCCAAATATGTGCCAACCTCATTAAACCGTACTCAAGTCGGAACTTAAGTCGCAGAAAAAAATGTACAATTACCGACTGACAAGGGCACGAAGAACTGTGGAGTGTGCATTTGGATTGCTGGTATCTAAATAGCGCATTTTGGGCACATCCATTAACTATTGATGAGGTTGTGAAAGCGTGTGTTGTTCTGCACAACTACATCCTGGTAAAAGAGCGATCAAACTTACAACCTGAGGAACTTGTTACATTGCATGATTATCAATTTTACCCTCTGAGAACTACAGTGGAAGTTGCCCAGAAAAGGGATAAGTTTGCTGCTTACTTTGTTTCAGATAATGGACGTGTGGGATGGCAAGATGAAATTATTTAAGCTGCTAAGTAAAATGTACCTGTCATGTTTAAAAATGTTTGTAACACATGTGTATTATTGCCAGTCAATACATACCAATCAGTATTGCAAATGTGATTACATAATTGCTGTCATGTCCACCCTGGGAAGCAGTCATTTCTTCACTTGAGGACATGTTTGAAGAGCAGGCAGCAGTCAAGTGAAACACTACAGAAAAGAACAGAGAAGAAAAATTAAACTTGTTAAGATCCAAACACAATGAAGACAAAAAAAAATCCATGGACACCAATACTTACATTACAGGCAGTAGTACAACAGTACAGCAGAAAGCACAGGCCAGGGACAGACGGCAGCACCAAGATACAACCGCAGCACCAGGAGAGTCAACCAGTCTATAAGGAAAAGAAAAAGCATTGAGAGATAAAGAAATTTTCAAAGCTTCTATACTTACATGGACAGTGTTGTCCTCACCAGGACAGAAAGCAGCACCAGGAGACAACCACAGCACCAGGAGACAACCGCTGCACCAGGAGACAACCGCTGCACCAAGAGAGTCGACCAGTCTACAAGGAACAGAAAAACCATTTAGAGAGACAGACATTTTCAAAGCTTATATACTTACATAGACAGTGTTGTCCTCACCAGGACAGAAAGCAGCACCAGGAGACAACCGCAGCACCAGGAGACAACCGCTGCAACAGGAGACAACCGCTGCAACAGGAGAGTCGACCAGTCTACAAGGAACAGAAAAACCATTTAGAGAGACAGACATTTTCAAAGCTTATATACTTACATAGACAGTATTGTCCTCACCAGGACAGAAAGCAGCACCAGTAGATAACCGCAACACCAGGAGACAACTGCTGCACCAGGAGACAACTGCTGCACCAATAGAGTAGACAAGTCTAAAAGTAACAGAAAAAAAATTAGTACAAATTACAAACTGCAGTGACAGAGATATTTTCAAAGGTTCTATACTTACATAGCCAGTCTTTTGCTATCGTCCAGAGTCCAGAGAGTTATGGCTTTGCAGTGTCCACACTTCCTTTTATAGAGCTAGCAATTAGCATGTGGTGAAATCACTTCCTGGACCAACTCATTAGAAGTACACATGAGTATCGAACGCATATGCGTACGCATGTCCTTGCCTACCAATGCGTTCCCATAGACAGTAATAAAATTTTTTGATGCACTCATCCACATGACTGCGCATATTTGACGGATTTTTGCCGCTTCAAAAAATGCAACATGTTGTGTTTGCTGGACCCTACCGCACACCGAGAAATGCGCATGCATACGCAGACGCATGCGAACTGATGCAAACGCATGTCCCTGCATACACCATGTTAAAGAAAGGTGCACAAGACGCATGTGGATCTTTGCGGATAAAATGCTGCGCACAGATACGCAAATGTGAAACCAGCCTAACTGCATTGTGTTTTATTTTCATAATAAGAGAAATAACATTTCAATGACAGCGATTGAAAGCAAAAATATAAAGCAAAGCAAAAAATAAAACCTGTCAGCATCAATAGCGTTTTTTTTACTAAATGCATTGAACATTCTCCAAAGACTGTGCAGTATTATGCTATGTGTCTACACAATCTCATGTTAAATTTATCATGATAGATTTTTAAAATATGTTGTTTTATTACTGAACATTTAAGCTTCATTTACATGTACTATTACTATTCACTTACTGTAGAGTATTTGCTAATTTTTTCCTGTTTTGTCTGTTAAAGCCACAGTGTGAATGTGCTCTCACACATTGCACTTACAGTATAACAACAGATGTGTCTGCCCATTTCTTCGGTTTTGCTTTAGTTCCTTATACTCTGTCCACATAGGACCATGACTCCCCTTTTTGAGCTGGGCATCTAGTCTATATAGCTTTCTATGGGCAATTGCAATACAGTTAGCTTTGGGTCCTGCTCTGCCCTCATTTATTGGATCCTGCTGGCACATAGAGAGGGGAAACACTGGAAACGGAACCAAACTGAGTGGGGACACTTTATTGTGATGGTATGGCTTTTACACTTTTTTGATCCAAATATTATCAACCAAGTGTCCTATGTTATTTACATGTACTATTACTATTCACTTTCTGCTCGGTATTTGCTCATTGTTTTTAATCAAGGTTTTTTCTGTTAATGACCACAGTGTGAGTGTGCACCTACACATTGCACTTATACCAACAAGTGTGCCAGTCCATTTCTTCGGTTTTGCTTTAGTTCCTTGTACTTTGTACTTATAGGTGAGTGGAAATAGTCCTCTAACGATCACTAAAAATTATCTGCTGCATTCCCTGCTTGTATGATATGATAAGCTATGATTATCCCTCCTGATTGGCTGTGCTATACCATCTCACCTGACATCAGATAGAGACAGAAAGCTGTAAAATGCTGATCAAATTGTACAGTATGTTAAAAAACAATCCATACTGTCTTTATACCGTGGGCAAAACTTTTACAATTCTCTGCCATAAAAATGTTATTGCTGTCAAACTATTTTTTTTTAATTTGTTATTATGGTTGCAATGCTATAAGCCATGGCTTCTTCAGCAACTAAAAGTTTTTGTGAACCTTGCCGCTGTAAAAAACAAAAAAGTAGAATATAAAAATTTTTAAATTGTCTCTTTCTAGCTAAAAGGAACTCCTTGCTGTCTGGGCCATGAATTGGCTCCTCCCATTGTGTGTTCGTTGGCCATTATTGTCTGTGCTCTGGTGCTTCTCCATTGCGTATTCACTCTATGAACACATATCAAACCTGTTTATGCACCAGGGGATAATTAATACTTAAACAAAGTTAAGTCATTGCTTATTCAGCTTGCAGGCATCAAATCTGTCACTACTCCACAGAAAGGATAATTTTTGGATCAATTCTTGTCAAAAAGTGCTATGCTTGTGCATAAACACTGTAAACGAAGACATCTGCTCAACAAAAATGATATTTTTTGGCAATTTTTTTTATAAATTAAGAAAAAACATAAAAGTCCAAGAATGCAAACGGTTAGTTTTTACCCAAAGGCATAGAGATGAGTTCAGCACAGAGGGGGTAAAACACATCTGAGTGTGTTCTTAACCAAGGTAACCATATTTATAACTATGGTGGTGCACCCTAATCTTAGTAGGTAAAGGAGAATAATTTTAAATGATTATGCTGTTACTAAAAAAATCACTATCCAAAATAAAAAAGAAAGATACTGTATTACAATGACTGAATTGTGATAGATACCAATTCTGCAGAACATACAGTACATATTAAGAGTTTACAGTACAGTTCAGAAAAAACTTCACACTAGACCTCAAGCAGCTTGGATTGTGTGCCTCTGCACTCTTACTCCAGACTCTGGGACCTTGATTTCCAAGGTCTAGTGTGAAGTTTCCACAATCAGTGATGGTTTGGGGAGCCATGTCATCTGCTGGTGTAGGTCCATTGTGTTTTATCAAGACCAAAGTCAGCACAGCCTTCTACCAGGAAATTTTAGAGCACTTCATGCGTCCCTCTGCCGACAAGATTTTTGGAGATGGAAATCATTCTCCAGCAGGACTTGGAACCTATATATACTGCCAAAAGTACCAATACTTGGTTTAAAAACAACAGTATCACTGTGCTTGATTGGCCAATAAACTCGCCTGATCTTAACCCCATTGAAAATCTATGTGGTATCGTCAAGAGGAAGATGAGAGACACCAGACCCAACAATGCAGACGAGCTTACGGCTGCTATCAAAGTAACCTGGGCTTCCATAACACCTCAGCAGTGCCACGGGCTGATCACCTCCATGCCACGCCGCATTGATGCAGTAATTGATGCAAAAGGGGCCCCGACCAAGTATTGAGTGCATTTACTGAACATTTATTTCAGTAGGCTGACATTTCAGATATTAAAATAATTTTTCAAGCTGGTGTTATAAAGTATTCTTATTTACTGAGATGATGACTTTTGGGTTTTCATTGACTATAAACGATAATCTTCAACAAAAACCGAAATAAACACTTGAAACAGATCACTCTGTTTGTAATGACTTTATACAATATATGAGTTTCACTTTTTGCATTGAAGAACTGAAATAAATTAACTTTTTGATATTCTAATTTTATGAGAAGCACTTGTATTTTAAAGAAGATGCTGCATATATAAACCTGTCAATTGTCATATAGTTCCATATGTTGCCTGTTAAATCCAATAGTTAAAAAAACGTAAATGTATGCAAATAGTAAGATCATTATAACTAGATGTATTAATAATTTTTTTTTATAGATTTATATGAACCAAAATCATAAGATTTCATGATTCTATAGTTCTTGGGTTAGCAGGACCATTTATTGAGAAGTGCCTTTAGATTGTACCCGTGTGATGCAATTATTTATTGCTTTACTCAATTTATTGGTCAACCAATAATTGTATTTTCCTGTATAAACATACTGCTGAATGTTATTTTTAATGTATTTCCTATAAACATATGTTTTATTTCAGACTTAAAAATATAGGAGATCAAGCATTGCTAACCTTTAGACTGCACTCCATAAATGAATATATAAATATATAAATCAGGGATCAATGGCTCACAATACCATCTTAATTGATTATACCGAACTGCTTAGCCATTGATCACCAGGTGACAGCTGAAAGTTAGCAAATTGATGGTTTTGCTTCTTCTGAGTCAGCTTTCTTTTTTCAAAACAGAAATATAACACTGAATCACTTCATAGAAATAAATAAACAATTATTTTTAGCATTTTTTCAACAAAATGTTGTGCATGACAAATATATTACCATCACCCACTTTTCGATATCTGCAAAATAATTTACATAAAAATATTGTATTACTGATGGGAATACAAGAAAAATATATCTTTGTACTGTGTTAGTCAGTAAATAGAAAAATAATAAAATTGGAGAGTCCCAAGTGTTTTATGCCTGATCAACACACCTGAGTAGTCTCAAAAGCTTGCTTCTTGTTGCCATTTTTCTGTTATCAATTAAACGGCATCAACCACTGGGACTCTCAAATTTTAATATTTTTCTAATGTGAATATGAAATTAAGCAACTTTCTAAAAACTATTCAATACAAATCTTCTACTATCTTACTGTAAATATATTTATTGGTATCGTGACTCTCTTCCAAAACCAGATAACAAGAAAAAAAGGGTTTGCCTTGTTGAATTTCAACATTCCTTTTGTTCTTCACAGAGATTAACCTCTGCCAGAGGTCTATCAATAGCTTTTTCCCCTCCAGGTATTGAGAACACATGCACACTTGGTAGAGCATGAGGAGTAAGAGGAATAGCTGTTAGCTATAGCTGCACAAATGTTTAACCAACAGCTACCAAAAAGTATGACCAGCTTTAGAAATAGCAGTGGGTAGAGGTTGAATTCTGTACAAGAGTGATCATAGTATATAGAGGTCAGAAAGTATCAAAATCTTCACAAAGGGCAGATCACATGAACTGTACTTTAGCTAGGATAGGTAGGAAAGCACACATAAAGCAGCTAATAATATGGGAAAAAAGATAAAAAATGCTGAGTATGAGTGTTGTAAGAAAAAAGTGCACTTATGTCAAACTCAGCAGGTTTTGGGTGTATGAAATCACATACTCACTAAACAAGTTCAAGGAGGACTTACCATATTTTTCGGACTACAAGATTCAACAGACCATAAGACGCACTCCAAATTTTTGGGTGGAAAAGAGCAAAAAAAAAGATTTTTATAAGATGGGGGTCCTTCTTATTCTCCGAATTTAAGGTATCTTACCTGAGTGCCGGCGGTGGTATAGCAGTGTCACAGGAGGCATGGCCCCTTCCTCAGGAAACCGGTGGCGGCAGAAGTGTGGGTCCGATGTCGGCGGTGTTGTTGGCAGAAGTGCAGGGTCCCTTCCTCAGAATGCCGGCGGCAGAAATGTGGCAATGCTGTGGCTCAGTGTCCACGGTGAGCAGAGCCGAGTGTATCACTTGTCTCTCAGCGGCCATTTTCCTGAGGTCCTTGGCTTCAGGAAAATGGCTGCCGAGATCTCAATCACGCGTGTTAGGGGTCGAGTTCCCGCTTCTGCACAAGGGGAATCTCGAGCTGTCCCTGCTGCGGTCTCCCATCCGTCTCCAGCCGCAGTGGACTCTGCTCAGCTTAGACGTCGGTCCCAGCATCTCGCCCAGTCTAACATTGTGCAGAGGATTGCTGCTGTTCCTCCAGGCTCTGCTATTGTAGCCAGTACTGGTTAGCGGCGAGCAGACATCTTTAGGACAAATTCCTTGCCTTCCCCTTCTGAGCATGCCCAGAGTAAGATCTCTCATTGGAGATCAGGGGTCACATGCTCAGGTATGGCAGCAGCTGCTATTGGTCCGCCAGGAAGGTCCTGAAACCACTTGTGTTCTGGAGCAATTTCCTATTGGTCCTTATCTGGCAGGCCCTGTAGTTGCTACTATAAAAGGGTGGCATGGTCATGCCGCCATGCGCTAGTATAAATCACATTATGTGCTTTGCGCTAGGGTGATCTTGCACGCGTGTGTTAGGGCTCGGCTGAAATAAGCCCCTAGAATACCGGCTTCTCCGGTGAGGAGACTGTCCGATTGCGTTGCTGATTGCTTTGCTACGGACTGCTGTCTGCACAGCAGTTGTCTGTGCATACCTGTGGAGTTAACAGGACACAGTCCATATCTCTGCGTTTATACCTTAGCGACTCTGTGGCCTAACAGAGTTCGCTTATACTGCCATATAGGGCCACAGTGTCCATAGTTGCGACTCTGTGAAGTAACAGAGTTCGCCATTCCGCCATCCTACTAGCAGCAGGCTCTGCCTGCATGATGGACCCCGGGCTACGAATGCACTTATTATTTATATTTATTTTGTGCGTTCCACCAGCCCTAACATAATACTAGCGACAGGGTCTGGCTAGTAAAATGGTGGACGACCAGCGTCTACAGCAGTACATCCAGCAGCTGGAGGGTAGGTTGGCGGCTCTAGTGCGCACAACCTCAGCCGTGGATGTTACCGCTGTCGCTGTTCAGGCTGCTAGCGTGGCTGCAGCCAGTTTGTCCTCTGCCACCCCTGCTCTGACTTTATCCCATCTCCCACTTCCAGACAAGTTTGCTGGTGACAGCAAGCAATGTCGGGGATTTGTGAGTCAGTGCTCCATTCATCTTGAGCTTCTGGCTGCACGTTTTCCCACGGAACGGGCGAAGGTGGGTTTTGTCTTATCCCTCCTGTCGGGCAGGGCGTTGGAGTGGGCAACGCCGCTGTGGGAGCGCGACGATCGTGTGGTACAGAGTGCTCCTCTCTTCCTGGAGGCTCTGAGACAGGTCTTCTTAGGACCTCGTGTCACCCACGATACGGTGCTCCAACTGCTGGCAATATCACAGGGTTCATCCATGTTCAGCCAGTTTGGCGTCCAATTTCGGACTCTGGTCTCTGAGCTAGAGTGGCCGGATAAAGTCCTCATTCCGGTGTACTGGAGAGGACTGGCGGATCATGTGAAGGATGCTCATTTCCTTATCTACCCGCACTGATCTCCGTTTTAACGAGCGGAGGTTACAGCGGACCCAGTGCAGGCAAAGGTTTCGGTTGGCTCCCACCTTCGCAAAACCTCTGGAATCTTCCGTTCAAGCGTTCGACTCCTCTGAAGCCATGGAGGTTTCTCGAGCGGGACCTAAGTCCCGGACCGCTCGAGTAACGGTGGTCTGTAATTTTTGCCAACAGGCAGGACACTATACTAACAGATGTCCACAGCGATCGCAGAGGCGATCGCGTCTAGTGACCCTGGGAGGAGGCTCACTAGAGACAGCGGCGTTTTCCTCCAAGATGACACTTAAAGGGACACTCACTGTAGGCACTTCCACTCTCTCAGTCGACCTTTGCGTGGACTCAGGAGCAGAGGGGAACTTCATGTCCTCTAACTTTGCTCGCCGTCACGCAATTCCTCTGGTGGCGCTTGACAAATCAGTGACTGTCCGGGTAGTGAATGGGTCGACATTGCCCTCACAAATTACACACCAGACTGTTCCTCTTGCATTGTTTGTATCCCCTTCCCATCAGGAGCTTATTTCCCTACTCGTCCTTCCTGAGGGATTAAACAAAATCCTACTAGGAATACCTTGGCTCTGTTTCCACTCCCCACATATACAGTGTTGGAGGGGTTATGGGCCTGAGGATAGGTTCTGGGAGCCTGCCGAGCACGTTCACGCTCCGCAGCTCATCGCTGCCTTTGAACGCAGTGAGGCCGAAAGAAGGGGGGGCCCTAGAGGGGGGGTAATGTTAGAGGTCAAGTTCCTGCTTCTGCACAAGGGGAATCTCGAGCCATCCCTGCTGCGGTCTCCCATCCGTCTCCGGCCGCAGTGGACTCTGCTCAGCTTAGACGTCGGTCCCAGCGTCTCTCCCAGTCTAACATTGTGCAGAGGATTGCTGCTGTTCCTCCAGGCTCTGCTATTGTAGCCAGTACTGGTTAGCGGCGAGCAGACATCTTTAGGACAAAGTCCTTGCTTTCCCCTTCTGAGCATGCCCAGAGTAAGATCTCTCATTGGAGATCAGGGGTCACATGCTCAGGTACTGCAGCAGCTCCTATTGGTCTGCCAGGAAGGTCCTGAAACCACTTGTGTTCTGGAGCAATTTCCTATTGGTCCTTATCTGGCAGGCGCTGTAGTTGCTACTATAAAAGGGTGGCATGGGCGTGCCGCCATGCGCTAGTATCAATTACATCATGTGCTTTGCACCAGTGTGATCTTGCACGCATGTGTTAGGGCTCGGCTGAAATAAGCCCCTAGAATACCGGCTTCTCCGGTGAGGAGACTGTCTGATTGTGTTGCTGATTGCTTTGCTACAGACTGCTGTCCGCACAGCAGTTGTCTGTGCATACCTGTGGAGTTAATAGGACACAGTCCATATCTCTGCGTTTATACCTTAGCGACTCTGTGGCGTAACAGAGTTCGCTTATACCGCCATATAGGGCCACAGTGTCCATAGTTGCGACTCTGTGAAGTAACAGAGATCGCCATTCCGCCATCCCACTAGCAGCAGGCTCTGCCTGCACGGTGGACCCCGGGCTGCGAACGCACTTATTATTTATATTTATTTTGTGCGTTCCGCCAGCCCTAGCAACGAGCTGTCTCCGGCAGCCATTTTCATGAAGGCAAGGGCCACCGAGATCTCAATCTACGCACGTGCAACTTCCGGCGGCAATTTTCCTGAAGCCCACAGCCTCAGGAAAATGAAGCGTGAGAGGTCAGCCGATATCTCAATCTGCAAACGCGCAGCCTGTAGAAGGTCATTGAGCCTGGCTCTGCAGGCAAATTCTCGATCTGATATCTCTGCTGTGGAGTGTTATTCTTCTCACTCTAGGACCTAGCTGTGATCCCCATTGTCTGCTGCTGATTAATACATCCTTGCTGGATGATTAAATACCTTTAGTAGTTTCAGCAAGGTGCCGGTTAATAGTTCTATTTCCTACTGTCTGGTTGGAAGCACTTGTAGTTGACTAGTTCCTTCCTGGAAGATAGTTGGTGCGATCTCTTTGGTGTCTTCTCAAGATAAGTGTATTCTCTTGTTTGTTTACCTCATTTGTCTTTAGTTGTAGTGGAGGCTGACTAGTGCTTACCCCTTCCCCTCCCTATCCAGGACCTATCACTAGGGGCAGTCAGGTATTAGGCCTCTGCTTGGCAAAAGGTGTGGAACCTATTTAGGGATTTTTGAGGAGACAGGGTGTTGTCAGATCTGCCTGGGGGTCTCCACTCCCCCATTCCTAGTGTTTGGGCTTCCCCACCTCCTTCTCGTTGTTGTGCACCTAGCTTCTCAGTCACCCAGCATGACAGCCCTTTCCTCAATTTGAAATGTAATTAAGAAATAACAGTTAACATGAACGGTGAAGGTCAAGATAAGGTCTGGAAGACCAAGTAAAGTTTCAGTGAGAAATTCTTGTAGGATTGCTAAAGAGGCAAATTAGAACCCCTGCTTGACTGCAAAAGATCTTCATTAAGATTTAGAAGACTATGTAATTGTGGTACATTATTCTACTGTTCAGAGACACCTGCGCAAATATGGCCTTCATGTAAGAGTCATCAGAAGAAAACCTCTCCTGCATTCTCACCATGAAATTCAGCATCCAAAGTATATAAAAGAACATCTAAACAAGCCCATTTTGGAAACAAGTTGTGTGGACTGATGTGGTTAAAATAGAACTATTTCTGCACAATATTCAAAGGTATGTGTGGAGAAAACAGGGCACAGAATTTCAAGAAAAGAACATCTCACCAACCATTAAGCATGGGAGAGGATCAATCGTGCTTTGGGGTTGTGTTGCAGCCAACGGCACGGGAAACATTTCACATGTAGAGGGAAGACTGGATTCAATGAAATTTCAACAAATTCTTGATGCAGACATAACACAATTTATAAAAAAGCTGAAGTTAAAAAGAGTATGGCTTCTACAAATGGATAATGATCCTAAACACAAGTCAAAATCCACAATAGACTACCTCAAAAGGTGCAAGCTGAAGGCTTCACAATGGCCCTCAGAGTCCACTGATCTGAACATCATTGGAAATCTGTGGCTAAACCTCAAAATAACAGTGCATGCAAGACTACCCAGGAATCTCACAGAACTGGAAGAATTTTCCAAGAAAGAATGGAAGAAAATCCCTCTAAGGCCGGAGTCAGACACAATGTATAAAAAATCGGTCTGATTTTGTCTGCCTAGAATCGCACAAATATTCTCCATATAGTGATCCGTTTGTAATCCGTTTTCAATGCGTGGATGCGATTTTCTTGCATCTAAGGATCCGTGTGAGATCGTATGCAATCCGTATGGCGTGATTTTGTTGCACACTTGCAAAATTAGCAAATGATGGATCCATGGCCTGAAAATCATTAGAAATTAATGTGGGACCCTATTTATTGGCTCAATAACAAGTCCCCTCCTAGCTTTACATGACAGTGTTTGCTGGTGTATTTCTATAGCTAATTTGTGTGCAATATGTCATAAAGGCGAACCTTCAACACCACTGAGCAAGTGCTTTTACACTGGGCTTTGTCCCAGCGTTTTGGGCAGCCTTACCCAGTTGTTGTGGATCCAAGGAGGTGGAGAAGAATGTGAGTCCATCCACTTTTGAGGCGAAGGCTGACTAAATGGCATTTTCACCGTCTGTATGCTTCACTACGCAGCCATCCAGACAAATTCTACCAATATTATCGGATGAGCCTGGCTACATTTGATATTCTTCTTGAGTCTCTGTGCCCTGGGATCACCTACAAGGACACCGTGATGCACAAGTCTATTTCAGCAGAGGAGCGGCTTCTACTTACTTTATAGTATGTCCCAAACCTCTATGTGTGTATTTGATGTGGGTATTTTGGAAACACACATTTCCTTTTTTTTTTTTTCTTTTTATATATATATATATATATATATATATTTTTTTTTTTTTTGGTGTTAATCATTATGCCTTTCACATTACCTGCTCTTTCTAATTCTGCTATGTTCCCTAGTCATTGTATACTGCTGTAACTTGTTGAGGCAGGGCTTAGTTTGCACTCTCCGTTAAATGTTATGTTGCCCTAAACTCGGTATGATGATGCATGGATATGTCTTAACAAAATGTTTTTTTTTCTCATCTAGCTTTCTAACCACCGGCCTGTCCTATGCGGTTCTACATCTGGAGTTCTTAATAGGCAAATTCACAATCTCAGGCATTGTCCGATCTACGTGTTCACAAATTTGGTCCCGACTGCATCAATCGGTCATGCCTGAGCCCACACAAGACTGGCTGCGTATTGCCAGTGAGTTTGAGGAGATGTGCCAGTTTCCTAACTGTATTGGAGCCCTGGATGGGAAGCACATCCATGTACGTAAGCCGCCCAACTCTGGCTCCCAATATTATAATTGCAAAGAATATTTTTCTGTAGTGCTGTTGACCCTGGTCGTCAGCACATACATGTTTCGAATTGTTGATATTGGGGCCTATGGAAGAATAGGAGACTCCCGAGTGTTCAATTCTTTCATTATGGGTCGGCGTATGCACAATAATCAGTTGGACCTCCCACCCCCATGTCAGCTACCTGGGTCTAATCTGGAACCGGTGCCTTATGTCATGGTTGGTGATGAGGCTTTTCAATTAAACAGGAACCTCATGAGGCCCTATCCACGTAGAACCCTGGACCACTGGCGTAGAATCTTTAATTTCCGCCTATCCTGTGCACGACGCCTGGTGGAGTGTGTCTTTGGCATTCTATGTGCCAAATGGCGTGTTCTGCAGTCTGCAATACAACTAAGTGAAGAAAATGTTAATCAGGTTATCAAAGCAAGTGTTGTACTTCAAAACTTCACAAGAATTCACGACTGTAGTGCAAATGCTGGTGATGATGTGGTGGATGCAAGAAATGTCCTGACTACTACACATGGATATCATCCACGTCGTTCGCCCTCTGGACTGAAAGTGCAGGATGTCTTTACTAATTATTTTGTCTCACCGGAGGGATATACCCGGTGGCAAGAGAATGCATTATCTTTGTTATAATTTTTGGTGTTATGTGTGTTAAATAAAAAGATGTTAATTTTTCCGACGTATGATGTGTTTTTAAAAATGTTTTCACAAAATTCATATAAAAACATCATCTATATAGTGGAAACAAACAAACACACACATTGAAGTAACTCAGTTTACTTACATAATGTTATTTAGACAAATTAACCATATTCACATCATATGGCATTTATGGCCACTATTACGGGCCTTCAAACAAGTTTATTGAAAAAAAATAAGAAAATAAAAAAATATACATAAAATAACAGCCTAAAAATCAAGAAAAACTAAAAAAAATTATTTATAAATTTATGTAAGTAGGTGGAGGAGATGGCGGACCAGCAGCCTGAGTGCTTTTGCTACTTTGTGTGGCTAATTGACCATGAGCCTGAGTGGTGGCTGAGGCTGGATGATGGAGCATGGAAGGAACTGGGTGTGGAACATGCTGGTACTGAGCAATTGGGTATTGAAGAACATAATAATCCTGTGTATTGGTGGATACCCCCCAGAATGTCCATGTCGACCATACCCATGTAATGGCCAGTTCCCTACCCTGGGTATGGTCAAGTGGCCATACTGGTGAGGTGCAGCTGTTTCCAAAAAATGGCCATGTTGTGGCCGGTGTTGTATTGGGCCTTCATGTATTTGTGGTGAAAGACTCCATGTGGGAGGTGGTTCACTCTGAGATCTTGTGGTCTCCTCTGGTAGTCCAGGCATTTGGAGAAGGTTTTGCTGTGAAAGTTGTCATCTTTCAAGGTAAGCCAAGATAGGAGTGGGGTTATTGGGTGGGGTGCATGCATCTATAACTATTTGGAGTGCATCTCTGTCCTGCAGCCTCACTTCTCGGGGGATTGTGCGGAGAAAGCATGCCAGACTCCGTGCATAGGCCTCTTCCCCATCATCATTGGCAGTGCGGGACAGGTAGTACAATACCCCAGTATCCACTTGCCGTTTGGTCCCAGTGGTGGCAAGCTCCCTCCTGCAGCGGCCATGGCGTGAGACTACTGCAGGCTGTGGTGAGGTATCAATCGGAAGTGTTGGGCTTCTACTCTGTCATCCTCTTCTTGAGTTGTCTCCTGTCATCCTGCAGAAGGGCGTGCTGGTGGTGGTGATTGGTGACTTGTTGAGGGTTGGGAAGATGGTCCAGCCTCTTCTTCCCCTTCACCAACTGTGTCGATGTGGACCTCCGAGTCCAAGGCACTCTCCCGCTCAGTTATGTTTGATTCTCTTCTGTTTTTCAGAAAAAGAAAAACAAAAAATTATTTCATACCATAAGGACACGTAGCAAATGTGTGGTGTGGTTAATCATGCACTCACAGATGGAGATCCAGAACTGGAGTGAGAAAATTTAAGCAATCATAGTATATATATTTTCGCTTTTTGGGGCCTTTTGACCCACTCCTGGCCCGATTCTGTTGCTCTCTGCGGAACTGGTCTCGGCAGCTCCGCCACCTTCTCATGACATCAGACACTGCAAAGTAACCCAACAAATGTTTTACATTAGGATCACAGTGTAAATATAGGCAAATGTATGTTACAGCCTAATGTGGCATGCTACTTGACAAGTGTAAACTGGCAAAAAGCCAGGATAGCAAGCATAACATCACATATGATGATGTTTGGGTCATTTGTTGCTTCATTTTAAACAATTCAAGTTTTTTTATATTTAAGGTAGTACTTATTCATTTCATGCTGCACCTCAGGTGTACTTTCTTCATAGGTAGGAAACATTTGCCGGCAGATCCGCTTCCATGAGGTGCCCTTGAAAGCACGGTCGGCATAATGTAAGTCACGTAGATCCCAAATTTCTGGCCTCTCCTACACCAGTACAATCAGAAGCTCTACATTAATTTGCCTTGCCATCTTGCTGGGTAGAGGCGTGATGGTGGCTTGTTCTAGAACTTCCCAGGCTAATTAGCATGCCAAAGCTTCCTGAATAATGGGTGAGGAAATTTCCTGTTACCTGGCCAATGCCAGAGTATTTCTCGCAAGTGACACGCATGGTCCGTGTGCTGTGTGATTTATTCTCGCACCAATAGACTTGCATTGGCGAGACTCGGCCGAGATACGCGGACAATTGCAGCATGCTGCGATTTCACTCGTACGTTTAATGCGGACAAGAAAAAAATGGATGATGAGAGCTTCCGCATAGATTAACATTGCTGAAAGTGCTATGCGATTTTTTTATAGCATTGAACTCTTCCGTATTATACGGTAGTGTGACTCTGGCCTAACAAGAATTCAAAGAATCTTAGCTGGCTACAAAAAGCCTTTATGTGGCACCCCAGGAGTCCGGTTGCCACAGTGGCGTTGCTTCCTTCACAGGGAGTGATGCCACGCCTGGAAACAAAATGGAAACACCTTGCCAGGTATCACACAGCATGCAACACTTTTCCTACCCCAGACCAGAAGGGGGAGCTCTAGCGCCTGATTTCAGGGGAGCCTCCTTTGAACATTTTGGCTTGGGGAGGAGTTAGAAAGTCTGTCTGTAGACAGGGATGAGAGAGGACGTTTGGAAAGAAGTTCGTGGGAGAGGAGCTGTATGCTACAGCTCACCCAGAGCAGAGCTCTGATAAAAGAGGACGCCACAGTCCTGGACCAGTTGGGGACTCTAAGCCTGACAGTCGCATCTGGAGAACAGAGAATTGCAAGTTCTCGGTTCACACTGACACCTGCCAGCACAGCAGTAACACAAGAGTCAGGGTTGCCGGTGAGAAGAGATGGAGCCCTTGATAGGCCCAATCTGCCTGCTTTACAGGTTCGAAAAACAACACAGAGAAGAGGGCCACAGCTTAGCTATAAGCAGCAGAGACCAGGAACAGAGAGTGCAGCAGGAAGGCCTCTAAATGCTCCTGGCAAGGTGGAACCCAAATTGTTTCCAGGCAATAGGAACTCCAGCATAATCTGTAGCCAGTGGATCTGCATTACAGTGGTGGTCCCCTCTGACCACAAAACACAAGTGGCGTCACGAACATTTCCCCCTTTAAAAACCCCGTTTCCTTTAATTTCATTTACATCATTTGTGCATGGATACCCGGGGCCACGAATCGGGTCACTGCCACTGCGACATCCCCTTTAAGGAGTGAACGGCCCGGTACTGACTAACCCGTGGGCCCCAGCAGGCGCTCCATTTACAAGCTGTGATATTTTCAAAAGGGAGTGCTACTAGGTGCTAACCATGCAGGATGTCCAAACTTTTGCATGGTCTCATTTTCCTTTTTGTAATTTTTAAAATGCAAAAGATTACATTATATATACAGGTCCTTCTCAAAAAATTAGCATATAGTGCTAAATTTCATTATTTTCCATAATGTAATGATTACAATTAAACTTTCATATATTTTAGATTCATTACACACCAACTGAAATTTGTCAGGTCTTTTATTGTTTTAATATTTTGGCATACAACTCCTATTAACCCAAAAAACCTGTCTCAAAAAATTAACATATTTCAACCATCCAATAAAATAAAAGTGTTTTTTAAAAACAAACAAAAAAACCATCAAATAATAAAGTTCAGTTATGCACTCAATACTTGGTCGGGAATCCTTTTGCAGAAATGACTGTTTCAATGCGGCGTGGCATGGAGGCAATCAGCCTGTGACACTGCTGAGGTGTTATGGAGGCCCAGGATGCTTCGATAGCGGCCTTAAGCTCATCCAGAGTGTTGGGTCTTGCGTCTCTCAACTTTCTCTTCACAATATCCCACAGATTCTCTATGGGGTTCAGGTCAGGAGAGTTGGCAGGCCAATTGAGCACAGTAATACCATGGTCAGTAAACCATTTACCAGTGGTTTTGGCACTGTGAGCAGGTGCCAGGTCGTGCTGAAAAATGAAATCTTCATCTCCATAAAGCATTTCAGCCGATGGAAGCATGAAGTGCTCCAAAATCTCCTGATAGCTAGCTGCATTGACCCTGCCCTTGATGAAACACAGTGGACCAACACCAGCAGCTGACATGGCACCCCACACCATCACTGACTGTGGGTACTTGACACTGGACTTCAGGCATTTTGGCATTTCCTTCTCCCCAGTCTTCCTCCAGACTCTGGCACCTTGATTTCCGAATGACATGCAAAATTTGCTTTCATCAGAAAAAAGTACTTGGGACCACTTAGCAACAGTGCTGCTTCTCTGTAGCCCCGGTCAGGCGCTTCTGCCGCTGTTTATGGTTCAAAAGTGGCTTTACCTGGGGAATGCGGCACCTGTAGCCCATTTCCTGCACACGCCTGTGCACGGTGGCTCTGGATGTTTCTACACCAGACTCAGTCCACTGCTTCCTCAGGTCCCCCAAGGTCTGGAATCGGTCCTTCTCCACAATCTTCCTCAGGGTCCGGTCACCTCTTCTCGTTGTACAGCGTTTTCTGCCACATTGTTTCCTTCCAACAGACTTCCCATTGAGGTGCCTTGTTACAGCACTCTGGGAACAGCCTATTTGTTGAGAAATTTCTTTCTGGGTCTTACCCTCTTGCTTGAGGGTGTCAATGATGGCCTTCTTGACATCAGTCAGGTCGCTAGTCTTACCCATGATGGGGGTTTTGAGTAATGAACCAGGCAGGGAGTTTTTAAAAGCCTCAGGAATCTTTTGCATGTGTTTACAGTTAATTAGTTGATTCAGAAGATTAGGGTAATAGGTCGTTTAGAGAACCTTTTCTTGATATGCTAATTTTTTGAGACAGGTTTTTTGGGTTATCAGGAGTTGTATGCCAAAATCATCAGTATTAAAACAATAAAAGACCTGACAAATTTCAGTTGGTGTGTAATGAATCTAAAATATATGAAAGTTTAATTGTAATCATTACATTATGGAAAATAATGAAATTTAGCACTATATGCTAATTTGTTGAGAAGGACCTGTATTTGTTTGCCTAAAATACAAAGAAAATATGTCATTTTCAACTTTAGGACTTTTAGAGATCATTTCATCTTCAACTTGCTTTACTGATTAAAATAACAGTAATTTTGACCAGGGGTGCCCAAACTTTTACATGCCACTGTATCTATTATTAGCACTTCAAACTTGAAACGATGATCAAGATTATTATATCATTTTATAATCCTCTGTACCATACCAAGAGGCATTATAAACATACAGATATACTATATAACCTCAAACAATGCACATGACTTTATAAGCAGGTGCAGAGAAAGCAAGCATTTTACTTTTTAAACTATTTGTCAGTTCATTTCAATGCTGTCAAAATCAATTATGTGTAACTGTGATGAATTCTGTTACTTTCAGTGACCAGAGGGAATTGAAAAATATTGGTAAATGATACAATGAAATCAACTCTCAAAATGTGTTTCTGCTACCCAATATATATATACACATTTCATATTTTGTATTCATTAATAATACATTTGATTTTATAAAAAAAAAATATTTGAGGACATATATGCTTCCGTAATGGATGGGGGGAATTTGGTGATAAAACAATATCAATTATTGCATAATTGTTAAGGGTTATAAGTAGTGATGAGCGAGCATGCTCACCACTACTTGGTACTCGCCCGATCATCTCACTGCTCGAAATGCTCGGAGCTCGCCGAGTATTTCTATGGTTGCTCGGCGGGATCTCGGGACCCCACCCTGCATGTTTGGCACTCTTTAGAGAGCCAATGAACATGCAGGGATTGTCTGCCACACACTGTAATGCCGCAGTCATAATGGTTGTGGCATTACAGTGATTGGATGGCCACACAGCGTCTATATCAGACCTGGCACCTCCATGCTCGTCACAGTCTACTCTGGAATCAGGCAGTGTAGGGAGAGGTGCTGCTGAGCTAGGGAGATATTTGCATGTTTCTTAGTTAGTGTAGGTATACCACAATATATTATACACATATCCATCTCAACTAACAGTCCTTCTGAGGACTAATCCAGCTGCATAGATATTAGCGCTAGGCAGCCAGGCAACGTATGTGGCAGACTGCAGTGCATATAGCAAGAGGGTCCATTCCAGTTCTATCTGCTGCTTTTACAGATATTTCTAGACATAGACCCAGGTATCAGGGGCCAGTTATAATTTTTTTGGGATCTTAATCCTGATTATTTGCTTAAAAAGAAATCCAGAAAACACAGTTTTTCTGCTCCATTTGCTTGTTGGCACTGCAGAATACAGCCAGATCCTTTCCATATTACAGCGCTAAAAATCCATCTATTTAAAACTGTGGTTTGTCCGTCACACAGATCACATATAAGTGTGCTCAAAATTCTGCCATTTCTGGACTCTATTTAAATTTTGTTGCGGTGTGTTAGCGAAGTTATTGACACCAGTTTGCTGTTAAAAATAGTTACTTACAGGCCAGCTATTTAAAACTGTGATTTGTCTGTCACACGGATCACATATAACTGCGTTAAAAATTCTGCCATTTCTGGTCTCCATTTAAATTTTTAATGCAAACACATGAGCCATGCACACAGTGAACAAACCTGTAGGGACAATGTTCACACCACTGAAACACTGAAACATAGAAAAGCACAGTAAAACAAATGTATAAAAATACTCTGTTGTAAAAAGTAACAGTAAACAGCAAGTGCTAGTAAAAAGATGATAAAACACAGAGTATTTGGTTGATACGTTTTTTGCAAAAAATGTATACTAAGCCGCTCTACCAAATGTCAAGGTATACCCGTATCAGAGCAGTCCCTGAATAATGTATTTAAACTGATGACACACGGACTGTACACTGATGACACACGGACCGTACACTGATGATACACGGACCGTGTACTGATGACACACTGATGACACACGGACCATACACTGATGACACACGGACTGTGTACTGATGACACACGAACCATACACTGATGACGCACGGACCATACACCGATGATACATGGACTCCCCTCTATCTCACGCACCCTGCACCCCTCTATCTCAAACACCCTGCACCCTCTATCTCAAACACCCTGCATCCCTCTATCTCACGTACCCTGCACCCTCTTGCACCCCTCTGTCTCGTGCACCCTGCACTCTTGCACCCCTCTGTCTCATGCATCCTGCACTCTCTTGCATCCCTCTGTCTCATGCACCCTGCACTCTCTTGCACCCCTGTCTCATGCACTCTGCACTCTCTTGCACCCCTGTCTCATACACCCTGTACTCTCTTGCACCCCTCTCTCATGCACCCTGCACCCTCTTGCACCCCTCTATCTCACGCACCCTGCACCCTCTTGCACCCCTCTGTCTCATACACCCTGCACTCTCCTGCACCCCTCTATATCAAACACCCTGCACCCATCTTGCAGCCCTCTATCTCAAACACCCTGCACCCCTCTATCTCACGCACCCTCTTGCACCCCTCTATCTCACGCACCCTGCACTCTCTTGCACCACTCTGTCTCATGCACCCTGCACTCTTGCACCCCTTTGTCTCATGCACCCTGCACTCTCTTGCATCCCTGTGTCATGCACCCTGCACTCTCTTGCACCCATCTCATGCACCCTTCACTCTCTTGCACCCCTGTCTCAAACACCCTGCACCCCTCTATCTCACACACCCTCTTGCACCCCTCTATCTCATGCACCCTGCACTCTCTTGCACCCCTCTGTCTCATGCACCCTGCACTCTTGCACCCCTCTGTCTCATGCACCCTGCACTCTCTTGCACCCCTGTCTCATGCACCCTGCACTCTCTTGCACCCCTGTCTCATGCACCCTGCACTCTCTTGCACCCCTCTGTCTCATGCACCCTGCACTCTCTTGCACTCCTCTGTCTCATGCACCCTGCACTCTTGCACCCCTCTGTCTCATGCATCCTGCACTCTCTTGCATCCCTCTGTCTCATGCACCCTGCACTCTCTCACTTTTGCACCCCCTGTCTCATGCACCCTGCACTCTCTTGCACCCCTCTATCTCACGCACCCTGCACTCTCTTGCACCCCTCTATCTCACGCACCCTGCACTCTCTTGCACCCCTCTGTCTCATGCACCCTGCACTCTCTTGCACTCCTCTGTCTCATGCACCCTGCACTCTCTTGCACCCCTGTCTCATGCACCCTGCACTCTCTTGCACCCCTGTCTCAAACACCCTGGACCCCTCTATCTCACACACCCTCTTGCACCCCTCTATCTCACGCACCCTGCACTCTCATGCACTCCTCTGTCTCATGAAGCCTGCACTCTTTTGCACCCCTCTGTCTCATGCACCCTGCACTCTCTTGCACCCCTGTCTCATGCACCCTGCACTCTCTTGCACCCTGTCTCATGCACTCTGCACTCTCTTGCACCCCTGTCTCATACACCCTGTACTCTCTTGCACCCCTTCTCATGCACCCTGCACCCTCTTGCACCCCTCTATCTCACGCACCCTGCACCCTCTTTCACCCCTCTGTCTCATACACCCTGCACTCTCCTGCACCCCTCTATATCAAACACCCTGCACCCATCTTGCAGCCCTCTATCTCAAACACCCTGCACCCCTCTATCTCAAACATCCTGCACCCCTCTATCTCAAACACCTTGCATCCCTCTATCTCACGTACCCTGCACCCTCTTGCACCCCTCTGTCTCGTGCACCCTGCACTCTTGCACCCCTCTGTCTCATGCATCCTGCACTCTCTTGCATCCCTCTGTCTCATGCACCCTGCACTCTCTTGCACCCCTGTCTCATGCACTCTGCACTCTCTTGCACCCCTGTCTCATACACCCTGTACTCTCTTGCACCCCTCTCTCATGCACCCTGCACCCTCTTGCACCCCTCTATCTCACGCACCCTGCACCCTCTTGCACCCTCTGTCTCATACACCCTGCACTCTCCTGCACCCCTCTATATCAAACACCTGCACCCATCTTGCAGCCCTCTATCTCAAACACCCTGCACCCCTCTATCTCACGCACCCTCTTGCACCCCTCTATCTCACCACCCTGCACTCTCTTGCACCACTCTGTCTCATGCACCCTGCACTCTTGCACCCCTCTGTCTCATGCACCCTGCACTCTCTTGCACCCTGTGTCATGCACCCTGCACTCTCTTGCACCCATCTCATGCACCCTCACTCTCTTGCACCCCTGTCTCAAGCACCCTGCACCCCTCTATCTCCAACACCTCTGCACCCCTCTATCTCATGCACCTGCACTCTCTTGCACCCCTCTGTCTCATGCACCCTGCACTCTTGCACCCTCTGTCTCATGCACCCTGCACTCTCTTGCACCCTGTCTCATGCACCCTGCACTCTCTTGCACCCCTGTCTCATGCACCCTGCACTCTCTTGCACCCCTCTGTCTCAGCACCTGCACTCTCTTGCACTCCTCTGTCTCATGCACCCTGCACTCTCTTGCACCCCTCTGTCTCATGCATCCTGCACTCTCTGCATCCCTCTGTCTCATGCACCCTGCACTCTCTTGCACCCCTGTCTCATGCACCCTGCACTCTCTTGCACCCCTGTCTCATGCACCCTGCACTCTCTTGCACCCCTCTATCTCACGCACCCTGCACTCTCTTGCACCCCTCTATCTCACGCACCCTGCACTCTCTTGCACCCCTCTGTCTCATGCACCCTGCACTCTCTTGCACTCCTCTGTCTCATGCACCCTGCACTCTCTTGCACCCCTGTCTCATGCACCCTGCACTCTCTTGCACCCCTGTCTCAAACACCCTGGACCCCTCTATCTCACACACCCTCTTGCACCCCTCTATCTCACGCACCCTGCACTCTCATGCACTCCTCTGTCTCATGAAGCCTGCACTCTTTTGCACCCCTCTGTCTCATGCACCCTGCACTCTCTTGCACCCCTGTCTCATGCACCCTGCACTCTCTTGCACCCCTGTCTCAAACACCCTGGACCCCTCTATCTCACACACCCTCTTGCACCCCTTTATCTCATGCACCCTGCACTCTTGCACCCCTCTGTCTCATGCACCCTGCACTCTCTTGCATCCTTCTGTCTCATGCACCCTGCACTCTCTTGCACCCGTCTCATGCACCCTGCACTCTCTTACACCCCTGTCTCATGCACCCTGTGCTCTCTTGCACCCCTCTATCTCACGCACCCTGCACCCTCTTGCATCCCTCTGTCTCACGCACCCTGCACTCTCTTGCACCCCTGTATCATGCACCCTGCACTCTCTTGCACCCCTCTGTCTCATGTATCCTGCACTCTCTTGCACCCCTCTGTCTCATGCACCCTGCACTCTCTTGTACCCCTGTCTCATGCACCCTGCATTCTCTTGCACCCTGTCTCATGCACCCTGCACTCTCTTGCACCCTTCTATCACACCCTGTGCTTCTCTTATCACAGTCTGGACCCCTCTATTTCCCACAGCCTGTAATGTCACACATCCCTATGTCAGTGTGCATCCCCATAACCCACATCCCACTATCACATACACCCTGCACTCCCCATATACCCTGTTCCCGTCATTACCTCTCACAAGTTTCCCATCTCAGCTTCTCCTGCAGTGCAGCTTCCAGCCTGCAACTCTGCGGCTCCTCCCTGTTGAGTCACATGATCGTGACGTTATCGCAGGTCCTGTACCATACATTCAGATGTAATTTAATCCGTTTAGGCAGGGAGCTGCCAGACTTAAAAAATAAAAAAAACCTGCTCAGGTGCCGCCCCCCCAGCTTCCTGGCTCCCTAGGAACGTGCCCTCAAGTGCCTAGTGGCAAATACGGCCCAGTATATATATATATACAAATATATTTATGTATATATATATATTTTTTTTTCGCTTATATTTGTTTTGTGTGTGTAAACATATTTGAACATGGTATATAATGATATTATGGTCTTCAATGGAGAATGAAAAAGAAGAGATTGAACAAGGAAATTACTTCACAATTTTTTTTAAACAATATATCTTTATTTAGCATACAAATCGGCATCAAAAATGCATAAAACCTGCACAGAATTTCAACTGCGTTTTCTGCCAAGAGAGGCAGAAACTGCACAGAAATTTCCACAAGCAAATCTGCAACGTGCGCACATAGCCTTATATTAGTGAGGGCCAACTGCTGGCCCTTTAGGAATAGTAAAGTCCACCTGATAGCCCTAAAAAAATAACCTTCATGACTAAGAGTCCCTCCTTCATAAATGAAACAGGATGTGTCTGATGATGTGTCACACACCACATGGCCAGATAAGGTTGTAAAATGTTAAAATAACATTTCCCAATGAATCCATTTGTCTTGGTTGAAAGCAAAAGCTAAAGTTCAAAAATGTATCAAAAACGCTACGTGTGAACATAGCCCAAGGTGTGGAGGAGCATTTTTGCTTTTGGTTATTTATTTTGCCTTATATACAAGTCATTACCATTTAACCCCTTAACCCCCAAGGGTGGTTAGCACGTTAATGACCGCGCCAATTTTTACAATTCTGACCACTGTTTCTCTATGAGGCTATAACTCTGGAACGCTTCAACGGATATTCACGATTCTGAGAATGTTTTCTCGTGACATATTGTACTTCATGTTAGTGGTAAAATTTATTTGATATAACTTGCGGTTATTTTTGAAAAAAAACGCAAATATGGCGAAAATTTTGAAAATTGTGCAATTTTCAAACTTTGAATTTTTATTCCCTTAAAACAGAGAAATATGTCACACAAAATAGTTAATAAGTAACATTTCCCATATGTCTACTTTACATCCGCACAATTTTGGAACCAAAATTTTTTTCTGTTAGGAAATTATAAGGGTTAAAATTTGACCAGCGATTTCTCATTTTTACAACAAAATTTACAAAGCCATTTTTTTTAGGGACCACCTCACATTTGAAGTCACTTTGAGGGGTCTATATGGAAGAAAATGCCCAAAAGTGACACCATTCTAAAAACTGCACCCCTCAAGGTACTCAAAACCACATTCAATAAGTCCATTAACCCTTCAGGTGCTTCACAGGAGCTGAAGCAACGTGGAAGGAAAAAATGAATATTTAACCTTTTAGTCACAAAAATGAACTTTTACAAACTTTTTTTTATTTTGACAAGGGTAAAAGGAGAAAATGGACAGATAAAGTTGTTGTGCAATTTCTCCTGAGTACGCCAATACCCCAAATGTGGGTGAAAGCCACTGTTTGGGCACATGGCAGAGTTGTAAGGGAAGAAGCGCCATTTGCCTTTTTGAACCAAAATTGGCTGAAATTGAGATTGGACACCATGTCGCATTTGGAGAGCCCCTGATGGACCTAAACAGTGGAAACCCCCCACAAGTAACACCATTTTGGAAACTAGACCCCCTATGGAACTTATCTAGATCTGTTGTGAGCACTTTGAACCCCCAAGTGTTTCATTAAAGTTTATAATGCCTGGGTGTAAAAAAACCAAAATAATTTTCCACAAAAATGATTTTTTGGTCCCAAATTTTTGATTTTTCCCAGGGAAATTGGACCCTAAAAGTACGCTGATACCAAATATGTGGGTGGGGGAACTATTTGGGCACACGGCAGTGCTTGGAAAGGAAGTAATAATGTTTTGGAATGCAGACATTGATGGGGGTCATGTTCCGTTTGCAGTGCCCCAGATGTGCCTAAAAAGTGGAAAACCCCCACAAGTGACCCCATTTTGGAAAATAGACCCCTAAGAAACTTATATAGATCTGTGGTGAGCACTTTGAACCCCAAGTGCTTCACACAAGTTTATAATGCCCGGGCATGAAAATAAAAAATCCTATTTTTTTCCCACAAAAAAGTATCTTTTAGTCACTAATTTTTTATTTTCCCAAGGGTAACAGGAGAAATTGGACCACAAATTTTGTAGTCCAATTTGTCCTGAGTATGCTGATGCCCCATATGTGGGGGGGAACCACTGTTTGGGTGCACGGCAGAGCTCAGAATGGAAGGAGCACCATTTGAATTTTTCCAACCAAAATTGGCTGGAATTGAGATTGGACGCCATGTTGCATTTGGAAAGCCCCTGATGTGCCTAAACAGTGGAAACCCCCAACAAGTGACCCCATTTTGGAAGACCCCCTAAGGAACTTATCTAGATCTGTGGTGAGCAATTTTAACCCCCAAGTGCTTCACACAAGTTTATAACGTAGAGCCGTAAAATTAAAAAATCATATTTTTTCCACAAAAATGATCTTTTCACCCCAATTTTTATTTTACCAAGGGTAACAAGACCTCAAAAGATATTGTGCAATTTGTCCTGAGTATGCTGATTCCCCATATGTGGGGGTAAACCACTGTTAGGGTGCATGGCTAGAAACACTCTAGACTTCGAAGTGAGCAGACGTGTCTGTCTGCTCTCTGCAAGTCAGAGGATATAACAAGGCGCCGTGCTACTGGCAGCCCATTGCAGCAGCAGCTACTCTTTTGTTTCTTTTGTCTCTGTTTGTTGTCTGTTCTTTTGGACTTTCTACTTTCTTTGGTACCTTTATGGACTCCTAATTTGCAACCGCGGATTGATGGATGGTTTATACTCTGGATCGCACTGTTCCTGTTTGACGGACCATTGTGGGAAGGTGGAAACTATTTACCCATACAACCAACTGCCTCTGGACACGCAGCTCTGGATCAGCACCTGGATCTGCCACTACTACGTACATTCCCCTACAGGTACATGCAACTCCTAAATGGATACCAGTGATGCGACACACCCATGGACATGAATTTAATGCAACCACTACCAGCTACAGTTCCACAATACACACAGCTTCAACCTTGTTGGTTACTGATGCAGCCATCCGTGTACAGAGGAGAACACTGGAAACAGTCAGATATGGCGCGGACTGGAGCAAAGGACAGGGACACTGATGTGCTGGTTGCCCCTAAGTCTGTCACTAAATGTGTTGTATATTCAAGGGATCGACTTCTGGAGCTGAGCAGGATGAAGGCTACTACAGCTGCGGACATACCACTTATTCCCTGTGAAGTGTGGAGACCTTTCAGAGGCTGCAGAGCAGGAAAAAGGTGAAGTCCAGGAGAAGAAGGTTTAAACCTGCAGTCCCATCCATTATCATGGGTAATGTACGATCGCTGGGAAATAAGACGGATGAACTTCTAGCTCTGTGTAAAACCCACTTGGAGTACAAGGAATGCAGTCTCATGTGCTTCACAGAAACCTGGTTACATGGGGATGTTCCTGATTCAAGTGTTTTGATTCCAGGGTTTCACATGGTCCGGGCTGATAGAGACAAAGCTAAGTCTGGTAAGAAGAAGGGTGGTGGGGTGATATTATACATTAATAACAGATGGTGCAATCAGCGTCATATTACTGTTAAAGAAATTCACTGCACTCAAAACATTGAACTCTTAGCAGTTGGCCTCAGGCCCTACTATTTACCTAGAGAATTTTCCATTTGCATTACAGTAGTCCTGTATATCCCTCCATCCGCAAATCAAGAGGCGGCTGGGGAAGTATTGTCAGGGGTGTTAGACCGCATTCAGACAAAGCACCCAAACTCGTTAACTGTAATCTCTGGGGACTTTAACAGAGCCATGATCTCAAAGACTCTTGCAAAGTTCTATCAATATGTAAAATGTGCCACAAGAGACAGCAGTATACTGGATCTCCTCTATGCGAATGTTAAAGATGCCTATTCATCATCTGCACTGCCCCCCCTGGGGAAATCAGACCACAACCTCATACTATTGTCTCCATCATACCAAACTGTTGTCAGTAAACAGCCAGCCACAATAAAATTAATTAGGAAGTGGAATCCAGAGGCAGAAGAGGCTCTACGAGACTGTTTTGACCTCACAGACTGGGAGGTGATTTGCGACAGGGGAGAGCATGATAATGTAAATGATATTGCCGGGCGAGTAACGGATTATATAAATTTTTGTACTGACACTGTTGTACCAGCTAAAAAGATTCGATGTTATGCAAATAACAAGCCTTGGATTACAAAAGAATTGAAGCACTTACTAAACAAGAAAAAACTGGCATTTAAAATGAAGGATATTAAGAAACTGAAATTGATACAAAGGGACTTAACCCCTTAACGACCGCCGATACGCCTTTTAACGGCGGTCATTAAGGGTACTTAAACCACAGCGCCGTTAATTAACGGCGCTGTGGAAAAAGTGAATAGCGCCCCCCAGAGGCGCATTTTCTCCGGGGTCTCGGCTACCGGGGGTAGCCGAGACCCCAGAGAACATGAATCGGGTCGGTTTTTACCGACACCGATGTTGCGATCGCCGTTATTAACCCTATAACGGCGACCGCAAAAAAAAAAAAAAAAAGTTGTGCCATTTAATTTCTCTGTCCTCTGATGTCATCGGACATCAGAGGACAGAGAAAAAGGGTCCCCAGGACCCCCTGTGGCCCCCAATAAGATCCATGTGGCCCTCGGGCCCTCCGGTGTCCCCCGGTGCCGGCGCCGTTAAGACAATGGCGGGCGCATGCCCAGTGCGCCCGCCGCTATGTGCCGCTGTGCTGGTGGGGGGATGGGCAAATATTCTCTGGGGTCTCGGCTACCGGGGGTAGCCGAGACCCCAGAGAACATGATCCGGGTCGGTATATTCACCGATCCCGGTGTTGCGATCGCGGCTATGCAAGCATAGCCGCGATCGCAAAAAAAAAAAAAATGATTTCTCTCCCCTCTGATGTGATCGCACATCAGAGGGGAGAAAATGAGGGTCCCCCGGTCCCCCGATCGCCCCCCCATATACTTACCGGTGTCCTCCGTCCTCCCGCAGGCCCCAGGATCCCGGCTTCTTCTCCCTGCAAAAAAAAAATGGCGGGCGCATGCGCAGTGCGCCCGCCGATCTGCTTTGGCGGCAGATTCAAATTTTTTTTCATTCATTCTCATAAAAGTACATTTTGATCACTGTGATAAACTATCACAGTGATCAAAATAAAAAAAAACAGTACATAACCCCCCCATTTATCACCCCCTTAGTTAGGGACATATAATAAAAAGTAGAAATTATATTTATTTTCATTTTTCTGTTAGGGTTAGGGTTATAATTAGGGTTAGGGTTATAATTAGGGTTAGGGTTAGCATTAGGCTGGTTTCACACATCCGGTGTGTGCCTGACGGCGCCCCCGGCATTTAGCCGCAGCGCCGCAACAGAAAATCTGATGCGCCGCATGCGTTTTTTTTGCATTGACTTGCATTAGAGCCGGATGGCGCCGCATGTCAATGCGTTGCATGCGGTTTTGTCCGGATGCGGCGCAAATGTACATTGCGGCGGCCAGACAAAACGCTGCATGTAACGTTTTTTGTTTTTGCCGGATGGTTTCTGATGTCTCCGGACATCAGAAACCATCCGGCAAAAAAACGCATGCGGCCGCCGGCGGCGCATCAGGTTTTCTGATGCGGCGCTGCGGCAAAATGCCGGGGGCGCCGATAGGCGCCCGCCGGAAGTGTGAAAGCAGCCTTAGGGTAAGGGTTATAATTAGCGTTAGGGTTAGGCTGGGTTCATACTGCGTTATGGCAGTCCGTTAGACGGACTGCGTTACACCGCGGTATAACGCGGTGTAACGCAGTCCGTTAACGCTGCCATTCACCCCCATTTGAGGGCGCATCGCGACGCATGCCGTAAAGCGGCATGCGTTTGCGACGTGCCATCATTCAGTGACGGAGCCTCGGAAGCGGGCTGCAGCGTTTGGGCTCCGTCACCGCTAGCGCAGATGAATCATCTGCTGATTCCTCTGCGCTAGCGGGTATAGCATAATGCGATCGCGTTATGCTATACCATTACCAGCCCGTCAACGCTATGTGTTGAACGGGCTGGTAAAACGCAAAATGAACCTAGCCTTAGGGTTAGGGTTATAATTAGGGTTAGAATTAGGGTTAGGGTTACAATTAGGGTTAGGGTTATAATTAAGGTTAGGGTTACAATTAGGGTTGGAATTAGGGTTGGGATTTAGGTTAGGATTAGGGTTGGGATTAGGGTTAGGGGTGTGTTGGGATTAGGGTTGGAGCTAGAATTGAGGGATTTCCACTATTTAGGCACATCAGGGGGTCTCCAAACACGATGTGGCGTTCAAAAAGTCAAATGGCGCTCCCTCCCTTCCGAGCCCTGCCGTGCGCCCAAACAGTGGTTTACCCCAACATATGGGGTATCAGCGTACTCAGGACAAATTGCACACCAATTTTGGGGTTCTAATTTCTCCGATTACCCTTGGGAAAATAAAAAATAGCTGGCTAAAAAAATCATTTTTGAGAAAAAAAATGATTTTTCATTTTCACGGCTCTGCGTTTATAAATTTCTGTGAAGCACTAGGGGGTTCAAAGTGCTCACCACACATCTAGATAAGCTCCTTAAGGGGTCTAGTTTCCAAAATGGGGTCACTTGTGGGGGTTTCCACTGTTTAGGCTCATCTGGGGCACTGCAAACTGAACATGACCCCCACCAACGTCTGCATTCCAAAACGTTATTACTTCCTTTCCAAGCCCTGCTGTGCGCCAAAACAGTTCCCCCCCCCACATATTTGGTATCAGCGTACTCAGGAAAAATTGGACAACAACTTTTGGGGTCCAATTTCCTTGTGAAAAATCAAAAATTTGGGACTAAAAAATCATTTTTGTGGAAAATTGATTTTTTTTTTCACACCCAGGCATTATAAACTTTTGTGAAACACTTGGAGGTTCAAAGTGCTCACCACAGATCTAGATAAGTTCCTTATGGGGTCTATTTCCAAAATGGGGTCACTTGTGGGGGTTTTCCACTGTTTAGGCTCATCTGGGGCACTGCAAACGGAACATGACCCCCACCAACGTCTGCATTCCAAAACGTTATTACTTCCTTTCCAAGCCCTGCTGTGCGCCAAAACAGTTCCCCCCCCCACATATTTGGTATCAGCGTACTCAGGACAAATTGGACAACAACTTTGGGGTCCAATTTCCTTGTGAAAAATCAAAAATTTGGGACTAAAAAATCATTTTTGTGGAAAATTGTTTTTTTTTTTTTTTCACACCCAGGCATTATAAACTTTTGTGAAACACTTGGGGGTTCAAAGTGCTCACAGTGGATCTAGATAAGTTCCATAGGTGGTCTAGTTTCCAAAATGGTGTTACTTGTGGGGGGTTTCCACTGTTTAGGCGCATCAGGGGCTCTCCAAACGCGACATGGTGTCCAATCTCAATTCCAGCCAATTTTGGTTTGAAAAAGTCAAACGGTGCTGCTTCCATTCCAAGCCCTGCCGTGCGCCCAAACAGTGGTCCCCCCATATATGGGGTATCAGCATACTCAGGACAAATTGTACAACAACTTTTGTTGTCCAATTTCTCCTGTTACCCTTGTGAAAATAAAAAATTGGGGACTAAACGATCAGGTTTGTGGAAAAAATATGATTTTTTATTTTCACGCCCAGGCGTTATAAACTTCTGTGAAGCACTTGGGGCTTCAAAGTGCTCACCACACATCTATATAAGTTCCTTAGGGGGTCTAGTTTCCAAAATGGGGTCACTTGTGGGGGGTTTCACTGTTTAGACACATCAGGGCCTCTACAAATGCGACATGGCGTCCAGCCAATTCCGCGTTGAAAAAGTCAAACGGAGCTCCTTCCCTTGCGACCTCTGCCGTGCGCCCAAAAAGTGGTTTACCCCAACATATGGGGTATCGGCATGCTCAGGACAAATTGCACAAAAACTTTTGGGGTCTTGTTACCCTTGGGAAAATAAAAATTGGGGTGAAAAGATCATTTTTGTGGAAAAAATATGATTTTTTATTTTCACGGCTCTACGTTATAAACTTGTGTGAATCACTTGGAGGCTCAAAGTGCTCACCACACATCTAGATAAGTTCCTTAGGGGGTTAGTTTCCAAAATGGGGTCACTTGTTGGGGGTTTCCACTGTTTAGGCACATCAGGGGCTCTCTAAACGCGACATGGCATCCAGCCAATTCTGCGTTGAAAAAGTCAAACAGCGCTCCTTCCCTTGTGACCTCTGCCATGCGCCCAAAAAGTGGTTTACCCCACATATGGGGTATCAGCATGCTCAGGACAAATTGCACAAAAACTTTTGCGGTCTTATTACCCTTGGGAAATTAAAAATTGGGGTGAAAAGATCATTTTTGTGGAAAAAAATTTTTTTTTTTCACGGCTCTAGGTTATAAACTTGTGTGAAGCACTTGGAGGTTCAAAGTTCTCACCACACATCTAGATAAGTTCCTTAAGGGGTCTTGTATTCAAAATGGGGTCACTTGTGGTGTGTTTCCACTGTTTAGGCACATCAGGGGCTATCTAAACGCGACATGGCATTCAGCCAATTCTGCGTTGATAAAGTCAAACGGCGCTCCTTCCCTTGCGACCTCTGCCACGCGCCCAAAAAGTGGTTTACCCCCACATATGGGGTATCGAAGTATTCAGAAGAAATTGCACAACAAATTTTGAGGTTCATTTTTTCTTTTAACACTTGTGAAAATAAAAAAACTTGGTTCCGAAGTAAAGCTTTTGCAAAAAAAGTTAAATGTCAATTTTTTCCTTCCACATTGCTTCAGCTCCTGTGAAGCACTTGAAGGGTTAATAAACTTCTTGAATGTGGTTTTGAGCACCTTGAGGGGTGCAGTTTTTAGAATGGTGTCACTTTTGGGTATTTTCTATCATATAGACCCCTCAAAGTGACTTCAAATGTGATGTGGTCCCTAAAAAAAAAAATGGTGTTGTAAAAATGAGAAATCGCTGGTCAACTTTTAACCCTTATAACTTCGTAACAAAAAAAAATTTTGGTCCCAAAATTGTGCTGATGTAAAGTAGACATGTGGGAAATGTTATTTATTAAGAAATTTGTGTGACATATCTCTCTGATTTAAGGGCATAAAAATTTAAAGTTTGAAAATTGTTAAATTTTCAAAATTTTAGCCATATTTCCGTTTTTTTCATAAATAAACACAAGTCATATCAAAGAAATTTTACCACTAACGTGAAGTGCAATATGTCACGAAAAAACAATCTCAGAATAAGCGGGATTCGTTAAAGCGTTCCAGAGTTATAACCTCATAAAGTGACAGTGGTCAGAATTGTAAAAATTGGCCCGGTCATTAAGCTGCAAAATGGCTCTGTCCTTAAAGGGTATGCCACACTGAACAATAACGCTAACGGGATCGCTAAAAAACGTCACTATTTAGCGATCCCGTTAGGATGTTGTTCAGTGCGGCATCTGTCAGCGACGAGCTTCCTGCTGTGATCTCACTCGTCGCTGGAATCGTTCCGGACCCTATTTTCTCGTCGGCGCTCCCGCTGGGTAAGTATATATCGCTAGTGTGGCACCTTTTCTTAGCGATTTAGCGGTACTTTTGTACCGCTAAAGTCGTTAAGATCGCTAACGGCGATAGCGTCGTTAACTATATCGCTAAATGTGGCCGCACTTAGCGATATAGAAACAATCCCGCTAGCGATCGCATTAGTATGCGTCGTTATCGTGATCGCTAGCGGGATTGTTTAGTGTGGCAGTACCTTAAGGGGTTAAAGGGGAAAATTAAGAATGCCCGTGAGGCGTTCCGAATTAAATTAGAAAATAAATTGTCACAGAACAATTCCATGGAGGTGTGGTCGGGCATGAAACAGCTAACTGGGTTTAAGGCAAAGTCGGAGCATGGGGAAGTGGATCTGCCCTGGGCTAATGAAATGAATGAGTTTTTCAACAGATTCACCAGCACAAGTACAGCGTCATCAGAAATGGGGAATGGATCTGGGAAAAGATCTGCAGCATTGACATTGGGGGATAAGCTGCCTGCCTTAACTGTCTCCCAAAGCGACGTGAGAAGACAGTTTAGCAGACTTGTTATTGGCAAAGCAGCTGGGCCTGATGGCCTCAGCCCACATGTCCTCAGAGCATGTGCCAACCAACTGTGTACTGTCTTCCAGCACCTGTTTAACTGGAGCCTTCAATCACAGGGGGTACCAGAACTGTGGAAGACCACCTGCCTGGTGCCGGTTCCTAAGACCACTTTTCCAACTTCCCTACAAGACTATCGTCCAGTGGCCTTAACATCGCATGCTATGAAGTCCTTGGAGAGAATAATACTCACCTACTTGTGCCCGAGGGTGAGGGCCTACACTGACCCCCTGCAGTTTGCGTACCAGCAGAGATTGGGGGTGGATGATGCTGTAGCGTCTCTGCTACATACAATGCATTCGTTCTTGGACAATGATGGAACTGCAGTGCGCGCTATGTTCTTTGACTTCTCTAGTGCTTTCAATACCCTACAGCCGCTCTTACTACGTAATAAGTTGACTGCTATGGCGGTAGATGAGGGGATGGTGAACTGGATAAGTGACTACCTGACAGACAGGCTGCAGTTTGTAAGGATGGGGGAGGTGGTATCTGGCAGTGTACGGAGCAGTGTGGGAGCCCCTCAGGGTACAGTGCTGTCACCCTTCCTCTTCTCATTGTATACAGCTGACTTTCAGTATAAATCTGATTTCTGTCACCTCCAAAAATTCTCAGATGACTCCGTGATTGTAGGGGGCGTTGTGGGGTCCGGGGGAGGAGGAATATAGAAGGGTGGTTTCTGACTTTGTGGATTGGTGTCAGACTAACTGTCTAGAACTAAATGTAAAGAAAACCAAGGAGATGGTGGTGAGTTATAGAAGGAAAAAGGAAGATTACATACCAATCATCATTGCTGGCCAGGAGGTGGAGATTGTTGAGAGCTACAAATATTTGGGGGTTCACCTTGACAGTAAACTCGATTGGAGGTGTCATACAGAAAAGGTTTACAAGAAGGGAATGAGCAAACTGTACTTTCTGCGGAAGCTCAGGTCGTTCAATGTGTGCAGTAAAATGCTGGAGATGTTCTACCAGTCCGTTGTAGCAAGCGCCATCTTTTTTGCTATCATTTGCTGGGGCAGTAGTGTGCGAGTAGCTGACGCTAATAAACTCAACAAACTTATCAAGAAAGCAAGAGCAGCTGTTGGCCTCCATCTTGACTCTTTTGAGGAGGTATTGGAGGATAGAATTCAGAAGAAGTGTAGGGCAATAATGAACAATAACACACACCCACTATACGAGCTGTTCTTGAATCAGAAGAGCACATTCAGCAGCCGTCTAATCCTACTAAGGTGCAAGAAGGAGAAATTCAGGAAATCGTTTGTACCTACTGCTATGGAGATGTATAATAATTTCCTAAGGGTGGTAGAAAATAATGACTGATGGCTGGTGTACTAATGTCAATTAACATTGTCTTATATACACCTGAACTACACACTTTTATTTATTATGTAATGTTGGTACACCTGTGCAAGATTTGTGTCCTAATATTTTATGTACAGCTGTTTGTATTGCTGCTGTAATACTGTAATTTCCCCCGATCAATAAAGTGTATCGTATCGTATCGTATCGTATCGTATGGCAGAGCTCGGAAGGGAAGGAGCGCCGTTTGACTTTTTCAACACAGAATTGGCTGGACGCCATTTAGTGTTTGGAGAGCTCCTAATCTGCCTAAACAGTGGAAACCCCCCACAAATGACACCATTTTGGAAAATAGACCCCACAAGGAACTTATCTAGATGTGTGATGAGCGCTATGAAGCCCCAAGTGCTTCACAGAAGTTTATAACGTACTGCTGTAAAAACAAAAAAATCATTTTTTTTTTTACAAAAATGATATTTTCGCCCCCAATTTTTTTTTTCCCAAGGGTAACAGAAGAAATTGGATTCCAAGAGTATTGTTCAATTTGTCCTGAGTAAGCTGATACCCCACATGTGGGGGTAAACTACTGTTTGGGCGCATGGCAGAGCTCAGAAAGGAAGGAGCACCGTTTGACTTTTTCACGCAGAATTGGCTGGAATTGAGATCAGACGCCATGTCACATTTGGAGAGCCCCTGATGTGCCTAAACAGTGGAAACCCCCCGATTCTAACGCAAATCATAACCCCAACACACCCCTAACCATAGTTCCAGCCCTAAACATAACCCTAACCACAAACCTAACACACCCCTAACCCTAATCCCAACCCTAACCCTAACTATTAGCCCCAACTCTAACCCTAACTTCAGCCGCAACCCTAACCCTAACCCTAATTGGAAAATGGAAATAAATACATTTTTTTTTATTTTTTTTATTTTTCCCTAACTAAGGGGGTGATAAAGGGGAGTTTGATTTACTATTTATAGCGGGTTTTTATGATTGGCAGCTGTCACGCTAAAAGACGCTTTTTATTGCAAAAAATAGGTTTTGCATCACCACATTTAGAGAGCTATAATTTTTGCATATTTTGGCCCACAGAGTCATGTAGGTCTTATTTTTTGCGGGACAAGTTGACGTTTTTATTGGTACCATTTTTGAGCACGTGACATTTTTTGATCGCTTTTTATTTCAATTTTTGGGAGGTTAGAATGAACAAAAATCAGCAATTCATTAATTTTTTTTGGGGGGGCGTTTATACCGTTCCGCGTGTGGTAAAATTGATAAAGCAGTTTTATTCTTCGGGTTAGTACGATTACGGCGATACCTCATTTATATCTTTTTTTATGTTTTGCCGCTTTTATACAATAAAAACAATTTTATATAAAAAATAATTATTTTTGCATCGCTTTATTCTGCGAGCTATAACTTTTTTATTTTTTCACTGATGATGCTGTATGGCAGCTCATTTTTTGCAGGACAAGATGACGTTTTCAGCGGTACCATGATTATTTATATCGGTCTTCTTGATCGCGTGTTATTCCACTTTTTGTTCAGCGGTATGATGATAAAGCATTGATTTTTTGCTTTGTTTGTTTTGTTTTTTTTTAAGGGGTTCACTAAAGGGGTTAACTAGTGGGACAGTTCTATAGGACGGGTCGTTACGGAAGCGGCAATACCAAATATGTGTACTTTTATTGTTTGTTTTTTTTATTTACAGGAAGAAATGAATTTATTGGGGAATATTTTTATTTTTTTTCCTTTATTTTGGATTTTTATTTTTACACTTGTTATTTTTATTTCTTTAGCTTTTTTACTTTGTTCCAGGGGTGGGACATTAAAGTATAGGTCCGATCGCAGGTCTCACAGTGTGCACAGCACTCTGTGAGACCAGCGATCTCACAGTCAGTGCTGCAGGTTTCCTCAGCGCCTGCTCTCAGCAGGCACTGAGGAGGCCACCTCCCTGCAGGACCCGGCGGCCATCTTGGATCCGGGGCCTTGCAGGAAGGAAGGCCTCAGAACAGCGCGATCACATTGCGCTGTTCTGAGGGCCTCCACGCAGGGAGCCCCCTACCTGTGCGATGCTTCCCTGTGCCCTCGGTACACCGTGATCATGTTTGATCACGGTGTGCCAGGAGTTAATGTGCCGGGAGCGGTCCGTGACCACTCCTGGCACATAGTGCTGGGTGTCAGCTGTTATAATCAGCTGACACCCGGCAGCGATCAGCTGGTGCCCCCCTGGGAGTGTTGCTGATCGCCTAGGACGTACTATCCCGTCCCTGGGAATTAAGTCCCTGGTCACATGGACGGGATAGTACATCCGATGACAGAAAGTGGTTAAAGGATGTTGCAAAAGGAGAAAATCCAGCTCAACGATGAAGTGAAGATAAAAAATCTTTATTCACTTGTCATTCCAAATACAGAGGAGTATCAGCATAGATAGCAGCAGATGAATGCGTTATCAACGCGTTTCAGGTGACGCAGCACCCTTAGTCATGATAACAAACAGTGCAATACAATGCTTATATAGTGAAAAAAAGGAGTGAACACACCATTAAAATAATTAACATAATTAATTAGAGCAACAGGTGGTAGGTGAAAGTAAACAAAGTTAAAAAAAAAAGGGAGAGACATGACAAAAAGGCAAGAATTGAAGGAATGTGGCACTGTGGGCTATTATTAAGAATATATAAGAACACAAAAGTGCTTCCATATGGTCTCATTATACATATGTTGCAACCTTTATGGACGATATAACCAACTTTATTATTATCAATAAATATATATAGCCCAGAGAACACTCAAACATGCAAAGCAAAGTATATCATTTATATTAGTAATTAATTTATTCAGAATATAATTATATGGGGCACAGCTTAGATGTAAAAGACATGTAATGGACACATAACTATTATGAAGAGTATTTTCAAAGGAACTGAACTCTTATAATAGTTATGTGTCCATTACATGTCTTTTACATCTAAGCTGTGCCCCATATAATTCTCTATATTCTGAATAAATTAATTACTAATATAAATGATATACTTTGCTTTGCATGTTTGAGTGTTCTCTGGGCTATATATATTTATTGATAATAATAAAGTTGGTTATATCGTCCATAAAGGTTGCAACATATATATAATGAGACCATATGGAAGCACTTTTGTGTTCTTATATATTCTTAATAATAGCCCACAGTGCCACATTCCTTCAATTCTTGCCTTTTTGTCATGTCTCTCCCTTTTTTTTTTTTTTAACTTTGCTTCTTTTCACCTACCACCTGTTGCTCTAATTAATTATGTTAATTATTTTAATGGTGTGTTCACTCCTTTTTTTCACTATATAAGCATTGTATTGCACTGTTTGTTATCATGACTTAAGGGGATGCCACACTGAACAATATCGCTAACGGGATCGCTAAAAAACTTCACTATTTAGCGATCCCGTTAGCGATGTTGTTCAGTGCGGCAGCTGCCAGCGACGAGCTTCCTGCTGTGATCTCGCTCGTCGCTGGAATCGCTCCGGACCCTATTTTCTCGTCGGCGCTCCCGCTGGGTAAGTATATATCGCTAGTGTGGCACCTTTTCTTAGCGATTTAGCGGTACTTTTGTACCGCTAAAGTCGTTAAGAAGATCGCTAACGGCGATAGCGTCGTTAACTATATCGCTAAATGTGGCCGCACTTAGCGATATAGAAACAATCCCGCTAGCGATCGCATTAGTATGCAGTCGTTATCGTGATCGCTAGCGGGATTGTTTAGTGTGGCAGTACCATAAGGGTGCTGCGTCACCTGAAACGCGTTGATAACGCATTCATCTGCTGCTATCTATGCTGATACCCTCTGTATTTGGAATGACAAGTGAATAAAGATTTTTTTATCTTCACTTCATCGTTGAGCTGGATTTTCTCCTTTTGCAATGTTCTACATCTGACACAGCGGTTCCTTGCTCCGATCTCTGGTGTGCTTCACTGGTGAGCTGGACTTTTATTTCTAGTTAAAGGATGTTCCTTACCATATTTCCCAGGAAAATCCATTTTTGTTTCGTTTTTGTATGTTTTATTGTGAGTCTGTAAAAGTGGCATAAGACTCTGACAACATTGTTCACAGCAGTGACCTGGGAGTCAGAAATACTTCCAGGCATATTCCCCATGCTGTTACCATGTCATTTGAGCACTGTTCCCATCGATTTTCACAATTTCTAGTCCCTATGCAGACCTCCAGGGGGGCCGCCGGAAAAATGATTGAGTTTCACATAGACTTACATTGGGCTCTTTGCTCTGGTCCAGCACCCGAGCTTTCCAGTTTGCTCGACCCGAGCAGCGAGCACCCAAGCATTTTTTTGCTCGCCCATCACTAGTTATAAGTAGAGTTGAGCGAATTTGTTCAGGTTGCCTATTAATCGTCAAGCTATAGCGCTTACCGAATAAGCTGCAGAGGGAACCCGGCTTCCTGGATCGGTCCGGCTGATCAGCTGAACAGCACCGAAGCTGCATGTGTCGCTGTTGTGTCACAGTCATAGCACATACATAGAGAGCCCAACACACAGGCTTTCCATGCATGTGCTGTGATTGTGACACAGCCGCAACACATGCAGCTGCAGTACCAATCAGCTGATCAACTGACGCAATCCAGGAAGTCGGGTTCCCTCTGCAGCTTATTCGGTAAGCGCTGTAGCTTGCCGAATAAGAGGGAATCTAAGCAAATTCGCTCAACTCTAGTCATAAGTCCTTGTTTGTTATTATAAAAACATGGTGCCTGTACAACATGACATGGAGCTTGTGTGGCTGCTTTCAGTACAGTGACTTACAGGTGCTACAGATACAGTCTGAAATGCTTCTAGTGGTAGAACACCTTTGTACATACAAAGTCCGATGTAACATAGTCAGACATTATTAAATAATTTAAAAGGTATGATAGAAGGCTGATGCACATCTGTATAAGCCCAATTAGCGCTCTGTACAAAAATAAACCAGCGTACAGAAGTGTGCAAGAGTGTTTAGTTTGACCTAAAGCATTCCCATGTTATGAAAAAGAGACAAGTAAAAAGTTATTTTTAGTTAAAACTTATGTACTGTGTATTGAAAAATAAGCTACTAAACAAATTGGCTTTGCCTGTCCTATAGTGCTGTGTCTCTTGGACTGTTCTTGGCTTCTCTTGCCCTTGCCTCCATTCAACAGCAGAGTAGTTTATGGATTTTCTATCTCTTTCCTGAATGATACCAATAAACTTCATCACCCTCCAAGCCAGTTTTCAGCTTCATGACCAGGCACAATTTAACAATTCTGTCCAATTTTTTTATTTTTACAAGGGTAGCAGAAAGTGCTCCTCCACCCACACTGTCAGTGCATCATTGACACCTGGAACATTGGCCCACATGTGTGATTATGTCTTGTGGATCTGCTTTTTATATTCTGGTCTAATCCATACTGAGCCTGAGAGCGTCTGTGTGTGACTCCTGAAATATATACGGAGATTTACAAATACCCCAACATTGTATACAGCTGTACGCTTCTGATACAGTACCCTTTTTCTTCTTTTTATATTCTGGTTTAATCCATACTGAGCCTGTGAGCGTCTGTCTGTTACTCCTGAAATATATACAGAGATTTACAATTACCCCTAGACTGTATCCAGCTGTAATCTTCTGATACATTACCCTTTTTCAGCTTTTTATATTCTTGTCTAATCACACTGAGCCTGAGAGCGTCTATGTCTGACTCCTGAAATATATACGGAGATTTGAAATTAACCCAACACTGTATACAGCTGTACGCTTGTGATACAGTACCCTTTTTCAGCTTTTTATATTCATGTCTAATTCATACTGAGCCTGTGAGCGTCTGTGTCTGACTCCTGAAATATATACGGAGATTTACAATATTTTCACTATATTATATACACCTGGTATCTGGTGATACAGTACCCTTTTTCAGCTTTTTATATTCTTGTCTAATCCATACTGAGCCTGTGAGCGTCTGTGTCTCACTCCTGAAATATATACGGAGATTTATAATATTTTCACTATACTATATATACCTGGTATCTGGTGATAAAGTACCCCTTTTTCAGCTTTTTATATTCTTGTCTAATCCATACTGAGCCTGAGAGTGTCTGTGTGTGACTCCTGAAATATATACGGAGATTTACAATTACCCCAACATTGTATACAGCTGTACGCTTCTGATACAGTACCCTTTTTCTTCTTTTTATATTCTGGTCTAATCCATACTGAGCCTGTGAGCGTCTGTCTGTTACTCTGGAAATATATACGGAGATTTACAATTACCCCTAGACTGTATCCAGCTGTAATCTTCTGATACATTACCCTTTTTCAGCTTTTTATATTCTTGTCTAATCCACACTGAGCCTGAGAGCATCTGTGTCTGACTCCTGAAATATATACGGAGATTTGAAATTAACCCAACACTGTATACAGCTGTACGCTTGTGATACAGTACCCTTTTTCAGCTTTTTATATTCTTGTCTAATTCATACTGAGCCTGTGAGCGTCTGTGTCTGACTCCTGAAATATATACGGAGATTTACAATATTTTCACTATACTATATACACCTGGTATCTGGTAATACAGTCCCCTTTTTCAGCTTTTTATATTCTTGTCTAATCCATACTGAGCCTGTGAGCGTCTGTGTCTGACTCCTGAAATATATACGGAGATTTACAATATTTTCACTATACTATATACACCTGATATCTGGTGATACAGTACCCTTTTTCAGCTTTTTATATTCTTGTCTTATCCATGCTGAGCTTGAGAGCGTCTGTGTCTGACTCCTGAAATATATACGGAGATTTACAATTATCCCTAGACTGTATACAGCTGTATGCTTCTGATACAGGACCATATATCTGCTGGTATTTTGAGTACATTTTCAAAAACATGAGGAAGTAAAGTGGAAGAGGCCACGGACGTGGGCTTGGAGGGCCAGCTGGTACTGATGGTGGTGGTGGTGCATCTGCTGGAAGTGCCAAAAGCACAAGAGCACCTAAGGCAGGAGGTGTTGAGCCGGCGTCATCGTCTGGCTCCAGAAGGCCTGGAAGGCTCCCTTTTATGGGCGTAGGTAAAGCGCTTTTAAAGCCGGAGCATCAGGAACAGGTTTTGTCTTACATTGCCGAAACAGCCTCCAGCTCTATCACCTCCTATTCTGAAGTTTCAAAAAATGCAAGCACTGAGTCATCAATGCAGGCTCCTGGTCAGGAACAACACCTTTCCTTGTGTCCTTCACCCCCACCAAAAGTGAAGGATGCGACAGGCCACACTTCAGATTACTCCAAGGAGCTCTTTTCACATACAATGCCTGGGTTATCAGGTCAAATCCTGAATTCCCCAGTCCAACATGAATCTGACATGGAGTGCACTGATGCATAGCCACAGCTAGATGATTCTGCTGGTTCATTCACCAGAGCACTACATTGCCCTCGCTGTCCACTGAGCCAGAATCTGACCCTGATGAAACTCAGGTGCCCCTTCCCTCATACTATACCACCTTACACGGTGACACAGAGGAAGGTGCAGATGAAATTGAAGAGGAGGTGATGGATGACCCAGTTGTTGACCCGGATTGGCATCCATTGGGGGAAGAGGGTGTCGCTGGCAATAGCTCAGAAGAGGAGAAGGATCCGCAGCAGGCATCGACATCACAGCAGCGGTTGTCTGGCAGGCCCGTAGCAGTCAAAAAATGTGTTAAAAAAACAAAGAGTTGCAGGACAGCTGGGCCAGATGGTCAAATTAGCACAGCGTGCAAGCCCTGAAAATTTAAATCATAGTAGGAAGAGTGCAGTGTGGTACTTTTTTGACCAAAATCCTAGTGATGAGGCAATGGTTCTCTGTAAGAAGTGCGGAAGGACCTTTAGCCGAGGGAAAAATCTCAGAAATTTGAATAAAAGTGTCTCTGATGGTGAGGGGGCCCACTCGGAGTCAGACACACCGGCGTACTATGAGGGGCCCTGTGCCAGTGCCGTCGCCCACGAGTAGGCCCCCCCTGCTTGCTCATGGCCCAGCACTTGAAATACTTACCTCTCCCTGCTCCACCTTTGTGACGTCTTCCGCATTTCCTGATAGCGACATTCAGGTCAGAGAGCGCGATGACGTCACGTCTGAACGCCCTCTGCCTGAACAGTCCAAGTGCAGAGAGATGGAAGATGGCCACGCTGAGGAGTCCAGAGTAGAGCAGTGCTCAGGGAGGAGAGGTATTTCATTTTGTTTAATGTTTTGAATAATATATGGAGAGCATTATACACTGGAGAATTTTATATGGGGCCCATCACACACTTGAGCATCATAGATACGGCCCATTATACACTGGAACATTATAAATGGGGCCCATTATATATGGAGCATTATATTGGCCCATAAGACACTGGAGCATCATCCATGGGGCCCATCATATACTGGAGCATTCCAAATGGTCCACATCAGACACTGGAGCAGCACATATGGGGCCCATTATACACTGGAGCATTATAAATGGGGCCCATTATATATGGAGCATTATATTGACCCATAAGACACTGGAGCATCATCCATGGGGCCCATCATATACTGGAGCATTCTAAATGGGGGACATCAGACACTGGAGCAGCATATATGGGGCCCATTATACACTGGAGCATTATAAATGGGGCCCATTATATATGGAGCATTATATTGTACCATAAGACACTGGAGCATCATCCATGGAGCCCATCATATACTGGAGCATTCTAAATGGGCCACATCAGACACTGGAGCAGCACATATGGGGCCCATTATACACTGGAGCATTATAAATGGCGTTCATTATATATGGAGCATTATATTGGCCCATAAGACACTGGAGCATCATCCATGGGGCACATCATATACTGGAGCATTCTAAATGGGCCACATCAGACACTGGAGCAGCATATACGGGGCCCATTATACACTGGAGCATTATAAATGGTGCCCATTATATATGGAGCATTTTATTGGCCCATAAGACACTGGAGCATCATCCATGGGGCCCATCATATACTGGAGCATTCTAAATGGGCCACATCAGACACTGGAGCTGCATATACGGGGCCCATTATACACTTTATCATTATAAATGGGGCCCATTATATATGGAGCATTATATTGGCCCAAAAGACACTGGAGCATCTTCCATGGGGCCCATCATATACTGGAGCATTCTAAATGGGCCACATCAGACACTGGAGCAGCATGTACGGGGCCCATTATACACTTTATCATTATAAATGGGGCCCATTATATATGGAGCATTATATTGGCCCATAAGACACTGGAGCATCATCCATGGGGCCCTCATATACTGGAGCATTCTAAATGGGCCACATCAGACACTGGAGTAGCATGTACGGGGCCCATTATACACTTTATCATTATAAATGGGGCCCATTATATATGGAGCATTATATTGGCCCATAAGACACTGGAGCATCATCCATGGGGCTCATCATATACTGAAGCATTCTAAATGGGGGACATCAGACATTGGAGTAGCATATATGGGGCCCATTATACACTGGAACATTATAAATGGGGCCCATTATATATAGAGCATTATATGGGACCATAAGACACTGGAGCATCATCCATGGGGCCCATCATACACTGGAACATTCTAAATGGGCCACATCAGACACTGGAGCAGCATATACGGGGCCCATTATACACTGGAGCATTGTAAATGGGGCCCATTATATATGGAGCATTATATGGAGCCTATTCTGTATGGAGCAATATATAGGGCCCATCATATACTGTATGGAGCTTTATATGCGACTCATTATACTGGATGGAGCAATATGTCGGGCTCATTCTACTCTATGGGGACCATCCTATACTGTATGGAACATTATATGGGGACTATCATATACTGAAGCATTATGTGAAGCTCATCATATACTGTATGGAACATTATATGGGACAAATTATGTATGGAGCAATATATGGGCTCATTATTCTGTATGGCGCACTATGTAGTGGCCATAATACTGTATGGAGGAATATACTGTCCGGTTTTTGAGCTATTGTAGATTTTAAAAAAAAGATATCAGTCATGTAATGTAAGAAGTGAAGTATTTGGCATTGTGCTATACCTATATTTCTCTGCCGTATCGGAGCATCGTGAATTGTGGTATGGGTTAAAGGGGCCCACTGACACTCTTTCGCCCAGGGCACACGAAAACCTGGAGCCAGCCCTACCCCCCCCACAAGTTTAGCCAAACAACACCAAGTTTTTAATGCGTAACTATTATTATAAAGTGAGTTAAGGTTGCCAAGCTTAAGTAATAATAATTGATGTAGTTGGCATTGAAATGGGCACTGTAGGTGTGTTTACTGTCCTCCACTCCCTGCCGACTTTGCTTCCCCATTGACTTGCATTGGGTTTCGTGTTTCAGTCGAACCACCGACTTTTCCCGATAGTCGGCCGATTTCGTTCGACTCGACTTTTGAGAAAGTCGGGTTTCATGAAAACCGACTCAACCCTAAAAAAGGAAATTTTGCTCATCTCTAATTACATTATTACTGCTAAAATGTTTTTTTTGCCCAAAATTTTTATTTTTATAATGGTTAATAGGAAAAAATCAACTTCTTAGATTGCTGTGCAATTTCTCCTAAGTACGACAATACTCTATATGTAATCGAGAAGGTCATGTGGTCAGATGAGACCAAAATAGAACTTTTTTTGGTGTAAACTCCACTCACCATGTTTGGAGGAAGAAGAAGGATAAATAAAACCCAAAGAACACCATCTCAACGGTGATATATGGTGGGGGAAACATCATACTGTGGGGGTGCTTTTTGCAAAGGGACAGGATGAGTGCACTGTATTGAAGAGAGGATAGTATCACGAGATTTTAGCCAACAACCTCCTTCCCTCAGAAAGATAATTATTGAAGATGGGTTGTGGCTGGGTCTTCTAGCATGACAATGAACCAAAACACACAACCAGGGCAACTAAATAGTGGCTCCTTAAGAAGAATTTCAAAGTCCTGAAGTGGCCTAGCCAGTCTCCAGATCTGAACCCAATAGAAAATCTTTGGAGAGAGCTGAAACTATATGTTGCCCAGCGACAGCCCCAAGACCTGATAGATCTTGCGAAGATCTGTATGTAGGAGTGGGCCAAAATTCCTGCTGCAGTGTGTGTAAATTTGGTCAATGAGCTACAGGAAACATTTGACCTCTGTAATTGCAAACAAAGGTTTCTTTACCAAATATTAAGTTCTGTTTTTCTATTGTATCAAATACTTTTTTAGTTAAATAAAATTTAAATTAATTATGTAAAAATCATACAATGTGATTTTTTTGATTATTTCTCTCATAGTTGAAGTGTACTTAAAATAAATATTACAGACCTCTTCATTCTTTGTATTCCTTGTAGGTGGGAAAACCTGATGCATTGGCAGTGTATCAAATACTTATTTTCCCCACTGTACATGTTTTATCCTTGCTTTTCACTTCCATGACATGTACCCATTACTTTCTAAGGAGCTGTTCTCTTTACTATTTTTTTGTGGACCAATTGACCAATACACACATCAAAATCACACAATCATGTCTATGGGTCAGTGAAAATCTTGGATTGCACACAGATGTTATCCGTATTTCATTCTACGGCTGTCTTTGTTTAATGGAGAGGAGAAGCTTGGATTTTTTTTTAATTGTAAAAAAAATGAATGCCAAACTGAAGGTAAAAAAATATACATATGGCTCAAAAGTTGATGAAAATTTAACCCAGCACACAGATAAAAAAAATTAATGTTTTCTATTTTCTTGCAAAAAAGCAGACACCTTAATGAGTTCTTGATAAAGTAATTTCTAACTTTATTATTACAGCAATAAACTTGCAATTTAAGGTATAAATTGTAGCATTATAACTCAGATTCTACGCAAGTATACATAATTAAACTTAAATCCATGACTGGTTTTGTAGAACCGCATGAAGAGAGTTGTGGCCATATTATGGACCCAAACATATGGCCACGTTATGGCTATCTATAATGGGTCAAAGTGAGTTTAATAAATATAATAAATACATTTCTACTGTGTACAGTTTTTACATGAATTAAAGATATGAAACTGAGCTCAGTGGTATATCAATCAAAGCAGAGTACTTATGCTGGTAATGAGGAGACTGTGAAGTCCCATCTACAGGGCCACTCACTTATGCATGTTTGTTTTTCTTAACTCATATTAGAGAGGTATTCTCATGTTATGAAAATGGCCTAGCTAATTAACCAGCATGAAGATTAGCAAATTTTCAATTAACTTGCTTTTTCTATCTGCTGTTCTTCTACTGCAAGAAGAATATTCATTTTACTTAGTGTACAGCTTCTTGCCTAGAATATTGACTAACATAGCCTGGCCAAGAAAGCATAATAGCTACAGGCTGAGAAGACAACTACTGAGATACCAGCCACATTTCTGCAGCCCATTGATTTCTTTAGAGCAGTTAGTCGCTCACCTCCCATCCCTCTCTGCTTAACACTGAGATGCTGTTATTAGTCCTGCAAAATCACCAACCCTCAGCCCACAAAATTGGCAGTTTCTAGAGCAGTTCTCCTAATTTCTGCCCATCTGAGCCATGCATTTTTTCAAAATCCCTGTTATCTCTATATGCAAATATAGTAATGAGTGTAGACTTCAGAAGTACTAACAGACCATTAAAGGGGTATTCTCAAGTTCAAAAATTGCTTTAACTAGTTTGGCACCATGAAAATAAGCAAGTTTGCCATTAACTTACTTTTTTCTATATGATGTTACTCTCATGCAATGACAGCTTTTAACTTTTATAGTGCACAGCTTATTTCCTTGGTGTTTGGCCTCCAGACCCTGGCAATGGTTGCATTTCAGGAGTGAGTTTATCGCTTAACGTCCCAGTCATCTCTCTTGAGTCCATTGATTTTTATACTGGTTAACTGCTCACCTCCAACCCCTCCCTCTCAACTTCTGAAGAAATGCATACATAATGCATGAAAAATATTCAGAATTGAGAGTCCTCAGTAGTTGATACTTTTTAATGGCTAACTGAAAAGATGGTAACAAATTGCAAGCTTTCGAGACTACTCAGATCTCTTCATCAGGCATTGACTAATACAAAATCTGAGGAATCACATATTTATGCACAACACAACACAGAAACAATGCAATAGATAAGACATGTGACATGAAGCAGAACTATCATTATGGGAGAGTGATAGACAGTTATGGCCATAAATATTGGTATTGGAACATAAATAAGGAGTGAAAGTTTTATTGTCCTCTGATTAGGGTCTGGTTCTGTGTTGTGATGCCTCCACAAGGTCTTAGAAGCAAATTCCTTAATTGATGTAAAAAGACATAAATCCATGCCACACATTCATTCATGCTCTTAGTGTGTCAAAGGTCGTCATAAGTTTGTACAGGGCCAGTGGGAAGATCTGGGCAAAGTGCCAGAATTGATGCATCTAATATATGTGCCTTTTCTGGGCATCTGCAGGCTGCTCTTTTTAGGCTGGGGGGTCATCACATGGCCCCTTACCAACCTGTGAATACCAGCCCCCAGCTGTCTGCTTTAGCAAGGCTGATTGTCAAAAATTGGGGGGACCCCATACCAGTTTCTTTTAATTATTTATTTAAATAATAATAAAAACAGCATGGGGACCCCTCTATTCTTGATAACCAACCTTGCTGAAGCTGACAGCTGAGGGTTGCAGCCCCCAGATGTGAGTTTTGCCTGGCTGGTTATCAAAAACACAGGGGAAAAAATGCAGTTTTTTTAATTTATTAATTTATTTATTTATTTACAGTGTAGGCAGCAGCTGATGAATACTTTCATCAGCCGCCTCCTGCTCTCAATGCTATTAGCGGCAGCAGGTGTAGGCTGATGGGTGTAATAGTCCCATCAGCCACCACCTGCTTTTGCTGATATCAGTTGCATATAAATCTCATAATTCCGCCCTGCTCGCTCTGACCGCCAGTAGAGCAAGGGAGAATGATGAGATTTGTCTTCAGCATCCGGAGCTGGAGAACAGTACTAACTGTACCGCTGCTTCCCTGGCGCCGGTGCGTAAGGCACTGATGCAGCACACAGGCAGTACACGGTTGCCACACGTGTGCTGCAAGTATTACACACACGGACACATGGACACTGATATCTCTGGTACTGTTTTTCCGTTACCGAAAATATCAAGATGTGTGAAACAGGCCTAAAGCAGCATGCACTGGTTTGGGTGCGGTAGTTAAAGGTACCCTTTAATTGTAAAACCTGTTAGAATTTCAAAAGATTTTCATATTTTTACATGTAGTGCAAATGCCCTTCCACAAGCCAGTACATTAGACTTCATACTATTCTTCATTCACTTTTCTTCTGCTCTTTCATCTCTCTATCTCATACACTAATGTGCTGCACATTTGTTACCGTAGTTTGCAGTGTAATTTTCAACATTCAAAAAGTAAAAAAACCTGCCTCATCTTTGAAGTCACATTTTATTATTTCCACTATATTGCTTTTTGATGAAATGTTTCCATCATTTTAGACATCGGAATACAGGGATTCACTTTCACAGAAAGTAAGTATATACATCAAACCATCATGAGTGACTGTAGCCAATATTATTGTTATGAAAGTTATGGTGACATACTCAGTCTCGGTATGAAGTTAAATGCTCCTCAATATAAATAAAATAGCAGTAGGTTGTCTGTATTGTAAAACAACAAACAGCATAGTGAATAAAAGTCAATGCATATAGCCAGCATTTCCATAAAGAACATATTTCATAAAACCAGTGGTGCAAAGTGTTTCTCTGTAGTTTTATGGTCTAAAATATACTAGACAACAGATCATATAAACCATACACAGTAATAGCGGAACATTTTTTTGGATAGTAAAGTGAAATGTCTGCTTCATGTTGATTGTATATTTGTAACTTTTACTGTTTGTTTGCTAGAGTTTTACTTTATGAAATACTCAATGAGGTTATTTTTTCCTGTTAATACTTTTTGGTAAACTGCACACAATCTTGAAAGCTATTTAAAAATTTTCTTAGAGATATATGCGGTAAATAAATCTAAGCTATAATATTTGGCATTCATTTTATATTTCGGTTTAAGTACTTATAAAAGCCCTATGCACTGACATTGAATTTGCAGTCTTTGAGATATATAAAACGTTCAGTTTTTCATCATTCATGTACTCAAATAGAGACAAATAAAGAGATGGTGCAGACCAAGATAGCATGTCTAGGGCGCACAGGTTGCTCACTGTAGTGTGGCTTAGTGTTTTTTTTTGTGTTGAAAAATGGCTTCTAAAACACTTTAAAATAATGGATGTACTACTGATTTCAAAACCAAATCAATTTAACACCAAGCTGGAACATAAATTTGAAGGGTCTGGCTACAGTAAATTATGTCATTCTGCACAATAATCCCAGGTGTATGACAGGTGTGACATTCCTTCTAGGAGGCGTCTTCATGGCATTGCTCACATGTTCTCATCAGATGTAAACAATGGAGTATAGAATTCTATTTTGTACTGCAAGTGAAATTAGACATCACACAACAAGGCTAAGGCATCAAACAATGTCTATATAATTCATTGGATGGCATTTGCATGACATTGGCTATAAGCAAGTTGTCCAGCTGCAGGTATTCCATTGAGCCCGTAACCGCTCTCAAAGGCTATCATGGTTCAAAGTAAGACAGCATTGGGGGTTGGAATGGAGATCTATCCTCTTCAGTAAAAAATCTGTCTAGGATGCAATGATAGCCAAATATTGGTCTGGAGTCAATGTGAGCAATGCCATGGATAGCTTAACACTGGAAGAGAATTAAAATTAGGGGCCAATGATTTTAGAAGGCATTGAAGAGCTCAAATAAACTTATATTTTCATTAGATAAACATTAAAAATACTGATTACTGAATACCGATTAACACAACATGATTGCGATCGTATTATGCTGATGGTCAGCCAGGTATGGTGGCCTGTAAGTTCCTGCTCAGAGCATGAGCTGACATGCCTCCTCCCTGTGTGCGATTGCCTGATCTAATGCCCCACAATGCAAAAGTATTGCAGAGTATTAGATCAGTGATGAGAGCAGTGAAAGTTGATGCCCTATGGAGGAACAAGGCAAAAAAGTAAAAAAGCGATTTTTAAAAATTGTAAAAAAATATTTTTTTTAAATCACAAAGTAAACAACGAAAAAATTAAAAAAAATATTAAATCAATAAATACATATATTTAATGTGAAAAACAAACAGAAAAACAGTACACATATTTGGCATTTCTGAGTCAGGAACGACGAAAATTAATGTAAATAAAAATGGTATCTCTGAAAATATGATCTTGTCCTGCAAAAACAAAGAAAAGCCGCCAAACAGCTCCATCAGCAGAGATAGCTCTTGGAATATAGCAATGCAAAAACAATTATTTTTTTTTAATTGTTTTATTGTGTAAAGTGGCGAAATATTAAAAAAGTACACATATTTGGAATAGACAAATCTAGAACGACTCGTTCTATAAAACTGTCACACTTATTAACCCCGTCAGTGAACATCGTGAAAAAAATGGTAAAGAATTATGCTTTTTCATTTTCCCGCCAAACAAAAAGTGGAATAAAATGTGATAAAAAAATCAAATGTAAATATAACTAGTATAGCCAAAAAATCATCTTGTCCTGCAAAAAACAAGCCACCATACAACTTCATCAGAGGAGAAATGAAATAGCTATAGTGTGTTAGGGTTCGAGTTCCCAATGCTGCACAAGGGGAATCTCGAGCCATTCCCGCTGCGGTCCCCCATCTATCTCTGGCCACAGTGGAACCTGCTCAGCAGAGACGTCGGTCCCAGCGTCTTGCCCGGTCTAATACTGTGCAGAGACTTGCTGCTGCCTCTCCTGGATCATTGGTTATAAGCAGTGCTGGAGCAGGCAGATTTGGGACTAAGTCCTCTGTTTCTTCTTCTGAGCATGCCCAGGGCAAGATCTCCCATTGGAGATCAGGGGTCACATGCTCAGATACAGCTACGACTCCTATTGGTCCTCCAGGAAGGTCCTGTAACTGTTTGTGATCTGAAGCAGCTTTCTATTGATCCTTTCTGAAAGGTCTTCTACTCGTGGCTGCTATAAAAGGTTGTCCTGACCGCACGGCCGTGCGCTAGTAACAAACCTTTATGTGCTTTGCGCCAGTATGGTCATGCGTGTGTGTGGTTAGGGCGGCTGAAATACGCCATTACAATACCAACCTAATCGGTGAGGAGCTTGGTAAGCTAGCTGGTCAGGGTCGGTGTCTTAGATGCCTTTAGAATGACGGCATAACCGGTGAGGAGTTTGGTTGCCATATTCAGGGCCTGGCGTACAGACGCCATAGATAGCGCATGACCACTTCCTATGTTCGCTTAGCAGTCAACTGTGTACCTGGACACAGTGGGGTTTCTCAGCGGCTCTGTGATGCAACAGGGTTCGCTTTAAAACGATAGTCAGTGCCCTAGCGTTTTACTTTGCGGCTCACTGAAGCTTAGTGAGTTCGCACTTATCGCCATATAGCGCTGCGGCGTTCCCGCTTGGGCTCTGTGGATTAACAGAGTTCGCACTATCTGCCACAGCGCGCTACGGCATTTATTTTAGCGACTCTGCGGGATAACAGAGTTTGCTACTTACGCCATCTTACTAGCAGCAGGCTCTGCCTGTACGGTGGACCCCGGGCTGCGAACGCACCTCTCTACATTATTTATTAGGTGCGTTCCGCAGACCGTAACATAGCGATGCTAAACAATTATTTTTTTAATTTTTTTATAAGTTTGTTTTTATTGGGGAAAAACCGCAAAACATAGCAAGACATAAATGTGTTATTTCTGTAATCGAACCTACCCAAAGAATAAAGCCATCTAATCCCTTATAATGCATGAGAAACTGGGTAAATAATATATAAAACCAATACTTTACCTGCTGTTGATTTGTTCCTTCTGCATCTCAAAAATGGCAGTAATGCTCAGCTCACATTTATCTTGCGCATTACGCTGAACGCTTACACCAGGGTTTCCTTGTAAATGTCTGAATTATGTGATTCAGGCAGAAGCCCCAGCAAAAGATTCAATATAATGAGGCAGATGGAGACACTAAGGCCATCGTTTGGCCTATGAGTGTACCTATTAAGTGTACCATAAATGCATGGTCGGACACAGTTTTTTGTACTTCTGAAAAAAAGGAAACCATTGAACAGAGAACAGACGGAGTCCAGAGTAACGCTGCTGCCTCATTATAATGATTGAATCCATCAGGGGTATCATCAGAATCACGCCATTCGGAGATTTAGATGGAAACACTGATGTAAATGCACAATGCATAGTGGAGGATAAATGTGATGTAAAATGTTATGTAAAATATTTCCAGTAAAAGCTTCAACTCAATTCACAAGAAAACCAAGCCCTCACTCAGGTCTGTCATCTGTTAACAGAAATATAGGAAGCTTCCACATTACTTTTTTCCAAGCACAGCGAAAGCAAAATGGTTATTTGCAAAAGAAATCCAGCAAATTCTTTGCTCCCAGTTCCAAATATCCTCCTCCGGAGACCCCAGCGAACATGATTCGGGTCTGTTTTTACCGATCCCGCTTTTGCGATCGCTGTTATTAACCATATAAAGGCGATAACAAAAAAAAAGCCGCTATTCTCCATTTAATTTCTCTCTCCTCTGATGTGATCGCACATCAGAGGGGAAAGAAATAGGGTCCACGGGATCCCCGATCAGTCCCTCATACCTCCTGGTGTCCCCCATGACCTCCGATGGCTCTCGGAGCTGCCCGCTCTTCTCCCAGCAAAGAAAATGGAGGGCGCATGCACAGTGCGCAGTGCGTCACCTGAATCGGATTCTCTCCGGGGTCTCGGCTACCAGGGGTAGCCGAGACTCCAGAGAACATAATTTGTGTCCCCCGCAGACCCCCGCTTTTGCTACCACCGATATTAACCATATAACGATGATCGATAAAAAAAACAAAACAGTAATTCTGCATGTAATTTCTCTCCCCTCTCTGATGTGATCGCACATCAGAGGGGAGAGAAATAGGGTCATTAGGGACATATAATAAACTAAAGAAAATATCTTTATTTTCATTTTTCCATTAGGGTTAGGGTTGCAATTAGGGTTAGGGTTAGGATTAGGGTTAGGGTTAGGATTACAATTAGTGCTAGGGTTACAATTAGGGCTAAGGTTACAATTAGCGTTGGAATTAGGGTTGGAATTAGGGTTAGGATAAGGGTTAGGGTTGGGATTAGGGTTAAGGTTGGGATTAGGGTTAGAGGTGTGTTAGGGCTAGGGTTGGAGCTAGAATTGAGGGGTTTCCACTATTTAGGCACATCAGGGGGTCTCCAAACACGATGTGGCGTTCAAAATGTCAAATGGTGCTCCCTCCCTTCTGAGCCCTGCCGTGTGCCCAATCAGTGGTTTACCCCAACATATGGGGTATCAGCATACTCAGGACAAATTGCACACCAATTTTGGGCTTCTAATTTCTGCTGTTACCCTTGGGAAAATAAAAAATAGCTGGCTAAAAATCATTTTTGAGGAAAAAAATGATTTTTTATTTTCACGGCTCTACGTTATAAACTTCTGTGAAGCACTTTGAGGTTCAAAGTGCTTACCACACATCTAGATAAGCTCTTTGGGGGGGTCTAGTTTCCAAAATGGGGTCACTTGTTGGGGGTTTCCACTGTTTAGGCACATGAAGGGCTCTTCAAACGCGACATGGCGTCCACCCAATTCTGTGTTGAAAAAGTCAAACGGCGCTCCTTCCCTTGTGACCTCTGCCGTGCGCCCAAAAAGTGGTTTACCCCCACATATGGGGTATCGGTGTATTCAGCAGAAATTGGACAACAAATTTTGTGGTTCATTTTCTCTTTTAACACTTGTGAAAATAAAAAAATTGGTTCTGAAGTAAATTTTTTTCAAAAAAAGTTAAATGTTAATTTTTTCCTTACACATTGCTTCAGTTCCTGTGAAGAAAGTAAAGGGTTAATAAACTTCTTGAACGAGGTTTTGAGCACCTTGGAGGGTGCAGTTTTTAGAATGGTGTCACTTTTGGGTATTTTCTATCATATAGACCCCTCAAAGTGACTTCAAATGTGATGTGGTCCCTAAAAAAAAATGGTGTTGTAAAACTGAGAAATCTCTGGTCAACTTTTAACCCTTATAACTTCGTAACAAAAATAAATTTTGTTTCCAAAATAGTGCTGATATAAAGTAGACATGTGGGAAATGTTATTTATTAAGAAATTTGTGTGACATATCTCTCTGATTTAAGGGCATAAAAATTTAAAGTTTGAAAATTGCTAAATTTTCAAAATTTTCGTCATATTCCATTTTTTAATAAATAAACGCAAGTCATATAAAAATTTTTTTACCACTAACGTGAAGTACAATATGTCATGAAAAAACATTCTCAGAAACAGCGGGATTCGTTAAAGTGTTCCAGAGTTATAACCTCATAAAGTGACAGTCATCAGAATTGTAAAAATTGGCCCGGTCATTAAGCTGCAAATTGGCTCTGTCACTAAGGGGTTAAAAAGACTGATTATATGCACAACTCATCTTTACATTGTAGGGTATATGTTCATTCACTTTAGCATTTTTAACTACTTTTTCAGGCAGGTTTCAGAGAAGACTTGTCTGTAAAGATGTGTACATATACTCTGAAGGGATTTGCTATCAAAAGGGCTAAAGGATTGCGTTAAGTAGATATATTTTACCAAAAGATTGCAGTCATGAGACGCCACCATTGCTGAGAATAGGGCTCTAAAATGCTCAGCAGGAATGGAGTATTAGCCGCACTGTGAATCAGGTCACAGTGTGTTAGGGTTCGAGTTCACGTTGCTATGCAAGGGGAGTCTTGAACCAGTCCCGCTGCGGTCCCCCATCCATCTCCGGCCACAGTGGAGCCTGCTTAGCAGAGACGTCGGTCTCACTCGTCCAGGGTGGGTGGACATTTTGGGGCAAAGAGGACATCTGAGTTGCTGGCGAGGACATACTGGTGGCCACATATAGTCCGTGACATCAGGGAATACTTTCAGGCGTGCGTCTCCTGCGCCAAGAATAAGTCCCCTCGACAACGGCCAGCTGGGTTACTTTTCCCTTTACCGGTGTCAGAGAGGCCCTGGGAGATGGTTGGGATGGATTTTGTGGTGGGCTTACCCAAGTCTCGGGGCTGCACCATCATCTGGGTGATAACCGACCACTTCTCCAAAATGGTGCACTTGGTGCCGTTACCACGGTTACCGTCTGCACGGGCCTTGGCAGCATTATTCATTAGGCATATTTTCCGCCTACACGGTATGCCAGACAAAATTGTCAGTGATCGAGGTCCCCAGTTTGCGTTTCGGTTCTGGAGAGAGCTGTGTCGTTTACTCAGCATTGAGTTGAATCTCTCCTCTGCATACCATCCCGAGACGAATAGGTTGGTAGAGAGGGCCAACCAGACCTTGGTCACATACTTGCGACATTTTGTCTCTGCCAGGCAGGATGACTGGGCATCCTTGCTACCGTGGGCTGAGTTCGCTCTAAATAATGCTGTGACTGACTCCACCGGACAGACCCCTTTCCCCCTGAACTACGGTCAGCATCCGCAGGTACCAGTGCCCATGCCCATGTCTTCCACCGATTCCAGGGTGGCAGACTGGGCTGTGGACCGCACCCAGGATGCCATTCAGGTCTCCAAAGAGAGGATGAGGTCTTCGGCAGATGCCCATCGGCACCCCGCTCCTACATTTGCTCCGGGTGACCTAGTGTGGCTCTCTGCCCGAAACATCAGGCTATGTGTAGAGTCCACCAAGTTGGCATCTCGCTTTTTGGGTCCCTTTAAAATTTTAGAGCAGGTGAACCCGGTGGTTTACCGCCTAGCCCTTCTGCCTCGCCTTGGTATCACCGACACCTTTCACGTGTCCCTCCTGAAACCCGGTTTTCCGAGTCATCTGCCGGGATGTCAGGTACATCTACTGACGATCATGAGGTGAACGCCATTGTTGGGTGCAAGGTGGTACGAGGAAAAAAAAAATATTTGGTGGATTGGAGGGGTTATGGGCCTGAGGATAGGTCCTGGGAGCCTGTTCCCGCTCCGCAGCTCATCGCTGCCTTTGAGCACAGCGAGGCCCAAAGAAGGTGGGGTAATGTTAGTGTTCGAGTTCCCGCTGCTGCACAAGGGGAGTCTCGAACCAGTCCCGCTGCGGTCCCCCATCCTTCTCCGGCCTCAGTGGAGCCTGCTCAGCAGAGACGTCGGTCTCAGTGTCTAGCCCAGTTTAACACTGTGCAGAGGCTTGTTGTGGTCTTTCCTGGTTCCTCTATTATAACCAGTGCTGGTGCAGGCAGTTCGGGAACTAAGTCCCTGCTTTCTACATCTGAGCATGCCCAGGGCAAGATCTCCCATTGGAGATCAGGGGTCACATGCTCGGTTGCAGCAGCGACTCCCATTTGTCTGCCAGGAAGGTCCTGAAACTTCATGTGGTCTGAAATGGTTTTGCATTGGTCCTTTTCTGGTAGGTCCTGCAGTTGCTACTATAGAAGGGTGGCATGGCTGGGCCGCCATGCGCTAGTATCAAATCTGGTACATGCTTGCGCCAGTGTGGTCATGTATGCATGTGGTTAGGTCTGGCTGAAATAAGCCCCTAGAATACTGGCACCTCCGGTGAGGAGATTGCATGCACGTGTTCAGGGTTCGGCTGAAAACGCCATTAGAATACCGGCTACTCCATTGAGGAGATTACTGCTTGGGTTCTGATTGCATGACCACAGACTGCATTCTGCTTAGCAGTCATCTGTGTTCCCTATGAGTCTAACAGGACACAGTCTTTGTTACAGCGGCTCTGTGAGTTAACAGAGACCACTTATTCCGCCATATAGTGCTACGGCGTTTACATCTGCGACTCTGCGGGATTACAGAGTTCGCTTATACTGCCTATTTACGCCATCTTACTAGCAGCAGGCTCTGCCTGCACGGTGGACCCCGGGCTGCGAACGCACCTCTCCTTAATATCTATTAGGTGCGTTCCGCAGGCCCTTAACATAGTGTTTGCATTTACTTACAGCTTTCTTGTCTGAAGGGCAAACACAGTCCTAATGAAGCACACAAGGACAATGACTTCTGTAGGCTGTGATTAATTCTCGGAAGCTGACTTTAATCACTGGTTAATTAATTGGAGAATTGTTGACTTACAAAAAAGCAGAGTCATTAAGTAGTATTATATTGATTTTGTTTTTCATGAATTTAGTGCCAGCACAATCTTTTATTTAGGAACTGGTCTAATATACAGTATTTAGTTTAAAAAAGATTACTGATAAGAATTAATTTGGAACATTAGACCTTTATTTATTAAATGTATTTTGATAAAGAATACTGTATTCTGAAATAGTCTTTTTTCCCTCTTAAAGTCACCAAATTATGTTTTCTATGCTACACATATATTGTTGGTGTTCATTCTATACAGACAAGTTGTGCAGGAGAAATGAACATAATGAATGATCCAACAAAATTTAAAAAGACTTGCCAACAATGGCACAGTATGGCATGCTTTCTTCTTTATCTGTTGAAATTTTGTGTCTTTAAAAATTACTTACCGTAGTTAGTTCTGATTATTTAGGGCAATGGACAGGGTTTCAATGGGGCATTAAGAGGCATCAATATTGGGTTGCGTGTTACAATGCCTTCCTTGTCCCGGGCACTGGAAGCCCATGGTAAGCCACTGACTGCTAATAATATGTAAAGGTTATTGTTATATCCATGTTTGTGTTCACGCTCTCTGGTTCTGCTGGGAGACAGTGTAGAACTTTCGTTTGATATTCTGGAACTAGTAGTGTCATCCATGTAAAGAGCTTAGGGGTTAGCACCTGAACTTGGTCATCTTATTTATGCTTTTCTGTGAGTCTTTGCTGGGGCTGTCATCATTTTAATAACTGCCATTTATAAGTTCTCTTACTTTCATTCACTTCCGATTCTCTGCCACTGTCCTAGTTTGAATCCTGTTTCTGACCTCGATCCATGTTTTCACCAGTCTGCTGCCTGATGATTCTGTACCTGCTCTCCTGATATTGACTGAGCTTTCTGACCAATCCTTTGCAAAGTCAGCTCACATTTATCTGATACTGACAGCAAACGTGTGAGACTCATCATATTTCTACAGCAGGGTGATACCCAGGCTTTGGCCTTTTCCTTACCTCCTGTTGCTCCACAACTCTACATGGGGGATTCTTTATTTATGGTCTACTTTTTGATGACCCTGACAGTAAAATTGGCAGAAATTAATTCACAATCCTTACACCAAGGGCAGGGTACTGCTAAGGAATACTGTATGGAGTTTCAGTGCAGGGCCATATTCTCTCCGACGAATGACAAAGCATTTCACCATTATTTCCATAGTAGACTTTCTGACAAAATGTACAACATGTTAGTACAGTTGCTTACTCCTAACTCCCTTGCTGACTGCACTTCCTCCTAAGTTTCATGAGTCTACTACACTGAGGAGCCCATACAGATAGTGGTGACAAAGTCTCATCAACCACAAGCAACTAAAGCTGTATCTATGGAATTCTGCTGAATCTGGAAATCAGAAATGTGCCTGCCAAGAGAATAGGTATTTCTATCAAGTTGTTAAAAAGCCTCTTTTTCATATTTCTTAGTAGGCCCGCTAACAATATTTTCACTCTTGCTTGCCATCTTAATCACAACGTCATCCATGGCCCCCAACTCTTTGACACGGGTTGTGAGAGAGTAAGGTAATCATTGGAGTTATACTGTATATAGGGATTTTTAAAAAATCCCCCAAGACAAGCTTAGCAAAAATCTCTATTTGTGTACAGAGAGCCAAAGGACAAAATATCGCAGATCTCCATATTATTGAAGTGGAAGACATAGCTGGGGAATTAAAGTTCTGTTCCCTTAACAATTCCTCTAAGATTGCAGGTGCCTCCTTTTCTACCTTTAGTGGTCAGTTCAAATCAATTCCTTTTTTATTGTTTAGCTTTTGCAGCATCATTTTATGGACAAATAGATGAAGGTCGTTCATGGCTGTAAAGTAAATAAAAGTATTATTTGGTACAAAAGAAAGTCCCAATACTTGACATTGTGCATCAGAGAGAGTACGAGAAGAAAGATTGATTACCTCAAGGGATCTTGGTTTACGTTTAAATTCCTCATGAGGAGTAAGTGAATGTGATGTAACATTTCATTTATTAGTAGGTCTTCCTCTATTCTGTGTAGTAAATCTAGAGGTAGAATTGCTCTGGAAATTCGTAAATATTTGCTTCTCCTTTATACTCCCATATTCAGAAATGTCTCCTGAGACTTTAGATCGAGATCTGGGAATGGAGCGAGACGTAGGTCTAGCTTTCTTCTATTTATAAACATGATTGTTCTGGAGGTCCAGTGTATCTCTTTGGATTTTTGGGGTTTTAACTAAGCGTATCTCATTCTCCCATCTGGAAAAATCAGAGTTCAATTCTGTATTAAGTTAACTAAGGGCTTCAGAAGATAGATCTTTTTAAGTGAAGTTTGTAAGTCATCTATCTCCTTTTCCATCTCAACCAACGTTTAGTCATTAAGTTTGACGAGGAGTCCCATGAAGCACCTGGAGCAAATATTGACTAATTCCTCCCATCCTGTTTTAAGCCAAGCATCATCAGTGGCAAAGGAGGGGAACACTTGGACCCATAAGCCCCTAGGAATCAAACACTTCATAACATATTTTTACAGAATACCTTTGTTCCACCAGATTCTTGTTCTCCTATGAAGTAATTGTTTCAATTTGTGTATATGTTCTTGGCTATCTCTGTAGTTCAAATATAAAACCAAATTTGGTTCCTCTTTGAATACTTCATTAACTTGACAGAGCCATGATTATTTAAAACGGAGGCCGCTAAGGATCTTTTTCCCTCATTGCTGTTTTAACCGGCTATCAGGAATAAGCCTATAGCACCCCCCAGGCACTATACCCTATCACAGTGATCAAAAGCCAATAATTAGTATGTCACCCCCATGTCATACACTTAGCCAGATTAATTTATTTTATAATTTTTATTTCTTTCATTCTTTGCCATTAGGATTAAGGTTGGGGTTAGGGTTGAGGCTCAGGTTAGGCTAGAGTTAGGGTTGAGCTGAGAGTTAGTACTGGGTTAGTCTTAGGGTTGGTCTAGGGCTAGGGTTAGGGTAAGGTTAGGGTTGGGCAAGGGTTAGGCTAGAGTTAGGGTTAAACTAGGGCTAGGATTGGACTAGGGTTAGTGTTGGGTTAGGGTTAGGTTTGGGCTAGTGTTACGGTTAGCATTGGTATTAGGGTTATTTCAAAAGTAAAAAAACAATATGACTACTAGTGTTGAGCGCAAGTCCTTGAATTTGTATTGGGGTCACTTGAGCACCAGCAATATCACTGATTGAGGAAACTACACACTAGACCTCAAGCAGCTTGGATTCTCTGTTTCTCCACTCTTCCTCCAGACTCTGGAACCTAAATTTCTAAGGTCTAGGGTGAAGTATCCACAATCAATGATGGTGTCTAGAGTCATGTCATCTGCTGGTGTAGGTCCACTGTGTTTTATCAAGACCAAAGTCAGTGCAGCCATCTACCAGGAATTTTTAGAGCACTTCATGCTTCTCTCTGTCAACAAGCTTTTTGTAGATGGAAATTTCATTCTCCAGCAGGATTTGGCACCTTTCCACACTGCCAAAAGTACCAATACCTGGTTTAAATAACAGTATCACTGTGCTTCATTGGCCAGCAAACTCATCTGACCTGAATCCCATAGATAATCTATGGAGTATTGTCAAGAGGAAGATGAGAGATACCAAACCCAACAATGCAGATGAGCTGAAGGCTGCTATCAAAGCAACCTGGGCTTCCATAACACCTCAGCAGTGCCACTTGCTGATCACCCTCAAGCCATGCCACATTGATGCAGTAATTAATGCAAAAGGAACCCCAACCAAGTATTGAAAGCATTTACTGAACATACATTTCAGTAGACCAACATTTCGGATTTTAAAATTAATTTTTCATTCTGGTGTTATGAAGTATTCTACTTTACTGAGATAATAACTTTTGGGTTTCCATTGACTGTAAGCCATAGTCATCAACATTAACAGAAATAAATGCATGAAATATATTACTCTTAATGACTCTATCTAATATATGAGTTTCACTTTTTGTATTGAAGAACTGAAATAAATTAACTTTTTAATGATATTCTAATTTTGTGAGATGCACTTGTATGCTACAGCACGCCATATCCCACCTTGTCATTTAGTGGCGATGAAATTAAGCTGTCTGCAGAGCTCATGTAGTTTAAACAAAACAATTTTTTTCCATTACAAATGTGATAGAGCACGCTATAGTCCACCTTGTGATTTAGTGGTGGTGAAATTAAGCTGTCTGCAGAGCTCATGAAGATTAAAAAAAAAAAAATTCATTTGCTAAACGTGATACAGCCTGTCATATCCCACCTTGTCATTTTGTGGTGGTGAAATTGTTCTGTGTGCAGAGTTGTTGCACTGTAAAAAAATTTTTTTTTGCAGTTGTTAGCGTGATTCAGCACACATATCCCACCTTGTCATTTAGTGGCGGTGAAATTCAGCTGTCTGCATAGCTCATGCAGATTAAAGAAAATTTTTTTTCTTCTACAAACGTGATAGAGCAGGCTAGATCTGAGTTTGAAATTGTTTTGAGCATATATTTGATTGTATACAGGCCTCATCCACAGTTAAAAAATACTTCTGTTAGTAATGTTATACAGCAGGCTAGATGTCAGTTTGAAATTTTTGGGTGCTGATTAGTGATGAGTGAATTTGTTTGGAAAATGATCGCCAGGCATAAATTCGGCACGCACATGGCACATTCGGATTCATGATCGGAAAATTTTATAAAATCGGTAAAAATGGGTAACATTCGGTAAAAAGTGCATGAAAATATTTGTGTTGCCACAAATGTATTTTCAGCACTTTTGCAACGATAATAGTGGCATATCATGAGCGTTTTGCATGTGTTTCATGAGGGGAGGGAGTTTGCAGAGCTCAGAGGCGTGGCATTCTTGTAAACTTTTTTTCCCTAACTTTATGTGTGCACATTGCAGCTAGCCACTCAGGGCACAGAAAACATCCACAATACCCTGAAACCACGGCTTGTGTCTTTGGCTGCTGAAATCACATGTCCCTCTCCATATAAAGAGCAGAAAACTTGTTTTAGTGCCATTTTGACACTGTAACAGCGTAGAGAGGCTGCTCCTCTTGCTGGCACTGTTAACAGCAAGAGTTTAGCTAGTTAGCCAGGCGGTTGTATATCAGTCAGATAGTATAGCTAGCTAGTATCCAGCGTGGCTGTTAAATTTACCTTCCAGCATTTTTTCTTGGCCATTACTGAGGTCCACAGACAAAGCCAGCAGGGCACATGTCCTACAAGTGTGTTGTGCACTGCTTCTATTGTGCTCCATGCACGAGTAAAGCGTTCTAAATAATACTTTTTCACTAGCTAAATGTGAAACAGTCTGCTGTATCCCACCTTGTCATTTAGTGCTGTGGTTATATAAAACTTTCTACAGACCTAACGCACATTAAAAAAAATTATAATTTTTCAGTTGCAAAAAGTTAGACAGCCCACCGTATCACACTTTGTCATTTTGTTGGGTTGAAATTAAGCTGTCTGCAGATCTCACTCACATAACCAAAACATTTTTTCTGTTGTTAAATGTCATATAGTAGGGAGCCTGACTTTAAAATATTTTGTAGCATCTAGTGTGTTATAGAGGCCTGATCCAGAGGCCACAAAAAATTATTGTGTTCCTAACGTTATACAATAGGGTACCTGACTTTAAAATTGTTTGTAGAATCTTGTTTGTTACAGAGGCCTGATCCAGAGGCCACCAAAAAATTCTTCAATTCCTAGTGTCATACAGTAGGGTACCTAATTTTAAAATAGTTTATAGCATGTAATGTGTTATAGAGGTCTGATCCAGAGGCCACAAAAAAAATCTTGTGTTCCTAATGTCATACAATAGGTGACATCAGACTTTCAAATTTTTTGTCGCATATCTTCTTTGCCGTACAGGCCTCATCCACACTCAAACAATTCTTTCTTCTGTGACTAACGAGATACAGCATGCCACATTTCAACTTATAATTTACTGCTGCTGAAATTCAGCGGTTTGCAGAGGTGGTGCAGAGTTTAAAATCTATTTTTTGTTGCTAATACTGCGCTCCTACTACACTATCTGAGGAAAATGCCTGGGAAAAAATGAGGATGTGGTGGAAGGGGAATTAGGCTTGGTGTTCAATGTGTACACACATGGTCAAAATTGTTGGTACTCTCGTTTAATGACAGAAAAACCCACAATGGTCACATAAATAACTTGAATCTGACAAAAGTAATTAGAAATCTATGAAAATGAACAAATGAAAGTCAGACAATGCTTTTCAACCATGCTTCTGCAGAATTTAAAAAAAAATAAAACTCATGAAATAGGTGTAAGGGTTTGCAGATCGCGCCAAATATAAATTATCATAAGATGCGATCGCCACCCTGGGGGCCACCGTGCGGTGATGGAGAAACCGTAGCTAGTAGACAATGGCAGAGCCAAGCTGCGAAGAAGCACCGTATACATACCGAGTTAAATGTCACTCGATGTGAACAGAGTGCAAAGTACCGGACTCTATTACATCACAGAGCGGTACCAAACTGAGAGCACTCTAAGCTGTGCCCTGTTAGACGTCACAGGTGCACAGTAGCAGTGACACTAAATGGGGTCCCTATACTTCACCCCCCACTATGCTGGTGATTGAACCTGCCCTGTCACATGATTTTTGTAACTCGCACATGAGACAAAGTCACCCGTGCAGGTGCTAAGCTAAAGCGAGAGTTCCCACCCTACACTGTCCGATGAGAACCACACTCGCAGTGCCAGTAGCAGCACACGTGCATACAGGGTGGTAACTGTCCCACCTACACACACAGCAATAAAGTGTAAATGAACCTAACATGCCGACGGGTGCCCCAAAGATCATTTAATAGACTGTGCCTAAATCCAGTCAGATAGGACCTTGCTCGCGGACCAATCCGGAACCGGCGCAGGAACTGAACAGCTGACGACCGACCAACAATGAGAGGTCACCACCTCACGAGCATGCTCAGTAGAGCGAATCCTTGACTTAGCCTCAGGAATAATTGCTCACCACTGTCTAATGCTATTTACCATAGATGAACCTGGAGATGCAGCGGTAACAACACGCACAGCCCGAGTCTGAGCAAGTCGCTGAGACCAACATCTCTGCTGAGCAGCATCCACTGCGGTCAAGGCTGAATGGGAGACCGCAGGAGAAGATATGGCTTGGAATCTCCCCTGTGCAGAGGGAGAATCCTAACACCTAACAATAGGCCTGGACAGAAATGATGGTACCCCCTGAAAATAATGTGACAAAAGAGATGTGTTAAATCAACGTGTGTCCACTAATTAGCATCACAATCTTGGAATCAGTCTGCAATTGTGATTGTGTCTGCAATCTTGGAATCAGTGAGTGAACCTGTGTTCAGGGCTACAGATACTCACTGTGCTGTTTGGTGACATGGTATGTATCATACTGAACATGGTCCAGAGGAAGCAAAGGAAAGAGTTGTCTCAGGAGATTAGAAAGAAAATTATAGACAAACATGTAAAAGATATAAGACCATCTCCAAGCAGCTTGATGTTCCTGTGACTACAGTTGCACATATTCAGAAATTTAAGCTCCATGAGACTGTAGCCAACCTCCCTAGACGTGGCCGCAGGAGGAAAATTGATGACAAATCAAAGAGACGGATAATACGAATAGTAACAAAAGAGCCCAGAAAAACTTTAAAACAGATTAAAGGTGAACTTCAAGCTCAAGGAACATCAGTGTCAGATCACACCTTCCGTCGTTGTATGAGCCAAAGTGAACTTCATGGGAGAGGACCAAGGAGGACACCATTGTTGAAAAAAATCATTAAAAAGCCAGACTGGAATTTGCCAAACTACATGTTGACAAGCTACAAAACTTCTGGGAGAATGTCCTATGGACAGATGAGACAAAAATGGAACTTTTCGGCAAGGCACATCAGCTCTATGTTCACAGACGGAAAAATGAAGCATATCAAGAAAAGAACACTTTCACTTACTGTGAAACACGGGGGAGGTTCTGTTATGTTCTGGGCTGCTTTGCTGCATCTGGCACAGGGTGTCTAAAATCTGTGCAGGGTACAATGAAATCTCAAGACTATCAAGGGATTCTAGAGAGAAATGTGCTGCCCTGTGTCAGAAAGCTTGGTCTCAGTCACAGGTCATGGGTCTTTCAACAGGATAATGACACAAAACACTCAGCTAAAAACACTAAAGAATGGCTAAGAGGAAAACATTGGACTATTCTGAAGTTGCCATCTATGAGCCCTGACCTAAATCCTATTGAGCATCTTTGGAAAGAGCTGAAACATGCCGTCTGGAAAAAGCAATCTTCAAACACGAGACAACTGGTGCAGTTTTCTCTTGAGGATTGGGCCAAAATACCTGCCGAAAGGTGCAGAAGTCTCATTGACAGGTTTTTCAAGGGCTGATATTGGAATGATAATGCTGCAGGGCATTAGGGTTGAGGGTTTATATTTATATTTATATATACAGTTTATATTGATAGAAAGTTTAATTTGTGCTCTGCTTTAGGCAAATATTGTTAGAATTCCCTCAATGTCACCTTCTTGCTAAAATTTGTTCTCGCCAGACTAACAGATTTGTTTCAACTTTATTACAGGAATCATTTGATTGCAGTGATGGCCTCTAAAGGTTGTGCAACAAAATATTAAGTTAAGGGTACCATCATTTCTGTCCAGGCCTATTTCATGAGTTTTATTTTTTTAAAATTCTGCGGCAAGCATAGTTGAAAAGCAATGTCTGACTTTCATTTGTTCATTTTTATAGATTTTTGATTTATTACTTATATCAGATTAAAGTAATTTCTGTCATCATTGTGGGTTTTTCTGTCATTAAACAAGCGGTAACAAGAATTTTGACCACATGTGTACGTGGGTTAGGTGGTGAGGTTAGTGAAAGCACTAGTGAACCAACAATGTCACGTCCTATGCAAAGACATCTGACAACTTCTGTTACTGGATGGCTACTCCACTACCTTTCTTTGGCAGACACACAGCGGTATGCCTTATTGATGAGACCGAGAAAAAGCATGTGCTCGAGTGGATGGCAAGTGCAGCTTCAAAAACCTCTCCTCCTCTACCTCAACATCACACCTAGCACAGTCCAAAGAGGTGGCACCCAAATTCCCCTTGCTTCCCCCCCGCATACCAACTCTCCAACTGTACAACTGACAGTAAGGAAGCACAGATGGGTGAGTCTGAAGAGCTGTTCACACATTCTATATCATGGTCAGTGTACTCAAAAACTTCACAGAGTCAAGAGGAGGAAAGCTGCACCGATGCCCAAATTTTTTTTAACTTGATCTGCGGCAGGATGAAGAAGGGTCCGAACAGCATCCTGACCCAAGTCATCAGATGTTAACCCTCAGGGGGATGTGATCCTATGAAACTCAGTTATCTGATGCTCATGTGGACTGTACTGTGCTGTCAGGGCAAGAAGAGGAGGAGGGGGACTCAAAGGGCGAGGAATGTGATAACACAGAGGATGATGATGATGAAGTGTTAGATCCCAGTTGGCGTGGACGTAGAGGCACACAGCTGAGTCTTCATCTGAGTAGAAAGATGAGGAGGATACATTGTGTCTTACGTCACAGACACGTAGTGATTCAGCCACGATGGGCAATGCATCCTCAGCCACAACTGTGCCTCTGACCAGCAGCATCCGTGGGTCTGCATCTCGCAGGGGTGGCAAGTGTTGCCTAGCCTGGACCTTTTTTGACACTGCAAAGGATGAGCCAACTCACATAATCTGCCAACTTTGCAAAAAAAAAAACTGAGTAGAGGTAAAAAGTGTAATAATTTGACTCCTACATGTATGAACTTTCACATGCGCAATCAACATACATTACTCTGGGAATCCCACGATGCAAAAATGCAGACCAGCGGACCTCAACAACCATCAGCCGCCCCATCAATCGCATCTGCTGCTTATTCTTCCTCCTCTGTTACCATGCCAACTTCTGAGACGCAGGTCTTCGACCGCAGAACCTCAGGTTCTTTACCCACTCAAGTCACACTGACTGAGAGACTGCCATCAGCTGTAACAGAAGCGGACATGCCTGCTGTTTTTGACCGATCTCAGAGAACAAGGACACCACAAGGTTCTCAATCCACCATAACATCTCTGCCTGCACATCTCTCATGGTCCAGCAGTTTGTCCAGTTCACTGTACTCTGCCCTCTCTCAGCACTGCAGCCAGCCCAAGGTACCGCAGTTGTGGCCACATAAAAGATTGTTTCCTCCTACGCATGACAAAGCTAAGAGGTTGAACTCCATCATCCCCAATCTGTTAGCAATGGAAATACTGCCTTTCCACCTGGTAGATACAGACGGTTTCCGAAAGCTGATGACCGTCGCAGTCCCCCCCTGTGCCAATTGCCCAGTCTCCATCACTTTTCTAAGAAAGCTGTGCCTGTTCTACACTAGCATGTCGCAGACAACATCACCCGTTCTTTGACTAAATCTAGCTCTGCCAGGGTGCATTTTACCACAGACACTTGGACGAGTAAGCATGGCCTAGGACGTTACATCTCACTGACTGGGCACTTGGTGACTCTGGTGGCTGTGGGGACAGGCGGTCAAAAAGCTGCTCCACAAGTCTTTGAATCCCCATTACTTGCGGGACAAACTTGGTGTATAAAAGTTCCTTCACTTCTTCTGGCTCCTCCACCTCCTCTAGGACTTCCACCTGTGCCCTCAACATCTCCCTTAATCAGACATGTTACAACAGTGCAGATAGAATCCCTCCATTATAGACTGACCTGAGTTGGAGTAGTAGTATTGCATGCACTAGGGGTAGCACCGGCAGATAGTGTAGTCAGGAACTGCCAGGGGACAGTACACAGGAGCAGCAATGTAGTTTACAGGATCAGTAGGTAAAAGGAAGCTTGACTAAAGGCTGTAGTGGTAGCTCAATAATCTGGCAAGGTAGGAAATACATGCCAGGTTTAAGTAGGGTGTTCAATCAGGATGGAGCCAATCAGAAACAACTCAGGTACTTGTATCTGGGTTAGGAAGGAAATGTCCAGCGAGCTGAAAAGCTCAGAGGGAAGAGCTGCTGCCTGGTGCACAAGAGTCGCTGATTTCGACTCCTGACAGGATGGCCTCTGGGCAACTCTGGCACTGGCTTCTCTGGATGTCTCTGATGAAAAGGTCTTGTAAACCTGGGTGCATGAATGTTGCCTTCCTGCTTCCTTGAATTATCTTCTGGTCCGTAACCCCTCCATTGCTCCAAATATTGTAGTCTTCCTCTGAATCTTCTAGAGTCCAGAATATTATACACAATGTACTCCTCTATATCATGGACTTTTTCTGGTGGTGGAGGTGCCTGAGTTCTACTTGGAAACAGGTTCTCACTGAATGGTTTGAGCAAGGACACATGGAACAGAGGGTGAATTTACAGGCTGTTAGTAAGCTTTAAACGGAAAGCAAATGGGTTAATTTGTGCTGAAATTTGAAAAGGTCCAATAAATTTTGGACCCAATTTACAATACGGTACGTTCATTTTCAATTTTTTTTTTAGAAAGCCAAACCTTGTCACTAGAGTTGAGCGATACTTTCCGATATCCTAAAGTATCGGAATCGGAATGGTATCGCCGATATCACTAAAATATCGGCGATACCCGATACCGATACCGGAAGTCCCATGTAAGTCTATGGGAACAAAATATCGAAATTAAAAAAAACCCATTCTTGCCTTGTTGGTTAATTGTACATGAAGGAAAACAAGAAAGAGTAATGTAGAATGTATTGGGGAAGGTTGAGGAGACATTAAAGGCATAGATGTTTAACCCAATCAAATGGAATAGCATAAATATTTTTTTTTTTAAAGATGTTCGGATTGACGAAGAAATTGACAATGTTAACGTTTTTTATATTTTGGCAAATATGTATATTACACAACTTCCATGCTCTTCATCTTCACCTTTTTAACTTTTCACACACTTTCTCCTTCATAATCTTCTGCAGCATCATCTTTTTCATCAAATTATTCTTCATCTTCACCTTCTTTATCTTCTTCTAAACTTCTTGCTATTCATCTTTGTTAACATTACTCATATTCTTCTTATTAAACTATTATTCTTATTCATATTCTGCTTCATCTTCTTCATCATATTCTTATTTGTGACAGAGAATCCTGTACTTGTAATCTGTCAAAGTATGAATTTTTCATCCTTCCGTTCTTGCTGTCACAAAAGATTTAAATTACAACAGTATTTGTCCGTGTTCAGTTTAGCCTGCAGCAGCAGGCATTTTCCAGGGGCACCACGAGGAGGAACGGACTCACCCCCATACACTGCTTAGTCTTCTTCTGCTTAGAATTTAGAGCATATATTTTGCTCTTCATTTTGGTCTTATACTTCATGTTCTTCTGCTTTTAGATCTTCTGCTTATTGTTCTTGTGTCTCTTGTTCCGTATCTTGTATTTGTAGCACAATCTTGTACCAGCTGATGTTACTGGGACACGGTTACTAAGCAGGAGGTACCTGTGCTCCAAAGCACTACCAAGGACCAGCAGACGTTGCTGGAACTCGGATACCGAGATGGAGGCACCTAGGCCAAAGGCACTGCGGAGAACCAGTTGACGGTACTGGAACCCGGAGGGGCAGCAGAAGGAAAAGAGCCAATGGCACAACCGAGGACCAGCTGACGTTACTGGGACACGGTTACTAAGCAGGAGGTACCTGTGCTCCAAAGCACTACCAAGGACCAGCAGACGTTGCTGGAACTCGGATACCGAGATGGAGGCACCTAGGCCAAAGGCACTGCGGAGAACCAGTTGACGGTACTGGAACCCGGACGGGTAGCAGAAGGTACAAGAGCCAATGCAAGTAACGAGGACCAGCTGACTGTGCTGGAACCCGGAGGGGCAGCAGAAGGAAAAGAGCCAATGGCACAACCGAGGACCAGCTGACGTTACTGAACCCCAGTAACACAGGAGCAAGTGTTGACTGTGCTAACAGCACTTCCGAGCAACAACTGGCGGTGTTGGAGCCCAGGGTCAAGGAGGATGTTTAAATACTAGATCAAGTAATTTCCTTGTTACCTGTCAATTTTAAATGTCTATACTTCAAACAAGAGAAAGATAACCTTTACTACCATAAGATGATGATTTCATTTAAACTAATATCTAGATAAATAAAGAATTGACAAACATAAACACATACATTAACATGTTGAACAGCAATGCAAACCACAAAATAAATTAGTTAAGGAATCTGCTATACGGTTGTACATAAAAGCATACAAGTACATATCTGAATCCATTAATGATGGATAAGTAACAGTATGTACACCATTTTTATTGTATAGACAATGAATGTCTGACTTCAAAACATCATCAGCATTACAAGTTATCTGTGACATTACTAAAATGTTACATTTGCTGAATAATGTCACTAAACAGTTTATACAAAATTATACAATTTCCATCATGTAATACTCATAATATGTGGCAATAATCATGTTTATTAACAAACATAACCTTTAAAAAGTGCATAGTGCATAGTGAAAATTGCTATTTATGCCTGACTGTCGACTTGCAAGCATGACAACGGATAGATAAGGTATATATAGATGAGACTGCATAGCCACAGATGGTGAATGGCGATGTAATACTGTACCTCAATAAAGTGTGCGTCACTACTACATAATTTTTTTTATATAGCTTTATAAACAGGGTACGTGGATGTATGCTTGCGCCTTTGTTTTGACGCACAGACTGCCTTCCTGCTGAGACGCGTTGGGTAGTGAACAGTTGTGTGCAGTGTTCACTGTAGTCTGAGGTTTTCCTTTTTGGAGTGCAGATCACGCTCCAGTTAGTTCTTCAACCACTGCTGGTTGTAGTCTGCTGAGCGTGTGTCACTGGCACATCCTTGAAATTTTTCTCTAATTGTTGCTGCTCCATTCTATTACAAATAAATAAAATCTATTAGTGTGACGCGCTTCCATCCGTATACAATACATTGGTTGCAAACACTATAGAAGTACACAAAGGGGCCTTTCACACCTACTGAACAGTTGTGTGCAGTGTTCACTGCAGTCTCTGCGGAATAACCACACTTAGGCCTTATAACTTTTCAGACTTTCTTTATCAATCTACCAAGATGAAGAAGGCAGGGAGTAAGGCACGTGGTCGTGGAGTTTCTTCAGGGAGAGGACGTGGGGATTCTGTGGCTGCTGCGGCCCCAGTGACACAGCATCCACCAGTTTTCCCCGGGCCGTGAGCGTTCCTTTATGCGCACTTTTGTAGGAGCTCGGAGTACCCTCCTGCTGCGGGAAGAACAAATTGAAGCCATTGTTGTTTGGATCTCAGCCAATGCATCGACTTCAATTGCTTCCACCTCCTCTCAGGACCACAGCACTGTTGGGCAACCATCTGTCTCTTCACCGCCTGGCAAATTGCCCAGGCAGTCAGAGAGTTCTGTACAGGAGCCAGCTGAGTGTCTGCTTCTGTTCTCAGAATCTATTGGCTTGCAAACAGGGGCCCAGCCAAGCAGCATTCTGTAATGTGAAGAAGAGGGAGTATGCAGTGATGCGCAACAGCTGTGTCTCTCTGAATCTGAAGAGGCGGGTGAGACAGTGCCGATGGTCAGCACACCGCAGAACGCATCTGATGATGATGATGAGACCCAGGTGCCAGTTTCTGTTGAGCATGGTGCTGGCCAGACCACCCAACAGCAGGTGTTGGAAGAGGGTAGTGGAGATGATGAGGTCCAATACCCAACATGGCATGAAGAACAGGAAGGTGGTGGGAGCAGCTCAGAGGAATAATAATAATATTTATTTATTATGCGCCATCATATTCCGCAGCGCTTTACAGTTTAGCAGTTTCAGAACACAAGTCATAAGTAACAACGTTAACAATACAATAATTTAAGCTAAATAAGTCGCCCCTGCTCGTGACAGCTTACAATGTACAATGAGATGGGGGAGATACAAAGTATAGGTGTTTATATACAATGGTGCATTTACAATGATGTTCCAGCCATCTTAAGGGACTGAGGGATGGAGATAGTGAATGGGCTAGAGACACACACACACTTACACAGAATACATAGAATGACTTTGATTAGTGAATGTGATAGGCCGCTCTGAACAAATGTGTTTTGAGGGAGCGCCTGAAACCATGCAAATTGTGGATAGTCCTAATTTCTTGGGGTACAGCATTCCAGAGGATTGGCGTAGAGCAGGAGAAGTCTTGGAGTCGGGAGTGGGAGGTACGTATTAGTGCAGAGGTTAGTCGAAAGTCGTTTGCAGAGCGCAGCAGTCGGTTAGGCCGATAGATAGAAATGAGGGAGGAGATGTAGGAGGGGTGCTGCACTGTGGAGAGCTTTGTGGGTGAGAACCAGTACTTTGGTTGAAAGCTGGGAGAGGCCTAGAGAAATGGTTAGTGATAGAAGGAAGATAGAGGAAGACATTGCCCCAACGGTACAAACAGGAGGGAGAGTTAGGCTGCAGACTCGGTTGCCTGTAGCCTCCAGTTTGGCACCTGTTCGGAGCAGTTGTCTTCCAAAAGTCAAAACGTGCGCTCCCAGGACTTGCACTGCGTGGTCCTTTTTTCACACACTTGCACATGATATTTGCTATGTGAAATGCAAGCTGTGTAATCAAAAATTAAAAATAGCTAAAAGTGTCAGTCACCTCAATACCACAAATATGTGGAAACATGTGCGGACAAAGCACGTAGTTGAGTTACAAAGACACACTGGAGATGTAGGCCAACCTACAGCAGCACCTACATCTTCAGGTTGTGTTGAAGCCTCTTCATCGAGCTCACACACAGCTGGTTATGCTTCCTCACAGGATCGCCATGGAAGAACCTCGGCCACTGTTGTCCAGAGACAAACTGTTATTCCACACACAGCAGCAAGTTCCCTGTCATCCTCACACTCCCAGGCCACAAAACAGCCAGCGGTAGCACAGGCATGGGATAAAAGACGGCCATACTCCGCAAACCATGCACGAGCACAGGCTCTGAATGCTGGCATTGCAAAACTCCTGTCCCTTGAAATGCTGTGATTCAGGCTGGTGGAGACAGACAGTTTCCGTAACTGAATATCATTGTCAATCCCACAATACAATGTGCCAAGCCGATTTCATTTCAGCAGGCAAGCCGTCCTGGTCTGCAAAAGCATGTTGAGGGAAAAATTAAACATGCGCTACTAAAAGCCCTCAGTAGCAAGGTCCACCTGACCACCGATGCGTGGACCAGTACCCATTGTTATGATCTGCTACAACCAGTAAGGAAAGAAGGAATTTGTCCCTACAATACAACTAAGCTGAATCCCTACGATGTAACGGGAACCTGATCCTGCAACCAGACCCCTAAAGTCCTCATCTAGTGTGAACGAAGACCTATATTGCGAGGAGGTACCCTACAAGATCTAGGACTGGGAGAAAAGGTGGACACCTCCTAAACATAAATGAAGCATGGGATAATTAAACAGAAAAATAAATACTTTGTGATCCTAACATCAAGCAAAACTCACAGATTTAAGCACCTAAGCACCCGCTAGCTTAACAGTAATAATACAATGAAGTCAAGCAAAGCCGAAGGGCGGAGCCAGACTAAATAGGGAAAAAGGTCATGTGACCAGCAAACTGAAACAAAACCTAACAAGAGGGTTCTAACACCCATGGCCAGGGACAATAACCTTTCCCTCACTGCCATTGGGTCAATGTTGTGCAGCCGGGTACTGATCTTGCGAGTGGCGCTGTACGTGTTCTGCCAACTCCAAGGATTGCAGGAATCAAGTCTGTACACATTGATTCCTCCTCCTATTCCAGTTCCCAGAATCATCGCTGCAGGAGCCGTCACGGTCTACCTCCACATGGACCCGTGAACGTTTACCTGTTGCGACCGATATGAGCACAGCCGTGTCCAAATGTCCAACAGGCCATCCTGAAATTAATTTCCATGGGAATCTTAGCCACCACAGCGCAGGAGCTCTGTAATGCCATAAAGCAGGAGAGCGACGTGTGGTTTTTGGAAAGAATCTACAGGCAGGCTTGGTAGTGTGTGACAATGGCCAAAATCTGTGTCAGCTCTGGGCCTTGCAACCTCAGTTCACATACCATGTCTGTCATATGTGCTCAACTTGGTCGTGCAAGTTTTTTGAGGGGACTATCCGGATCTTGATGCACTGCTGCACAAGGTCCGCCTAAGTGCGCTCACTTGCGACGTTCCAGCATGCCAGATCGCTGATTGCAGCCTGCAACGCAGATTTCACCCTTCATGAACATCGCATTATATGTGACGTACCCACCAGGTGAATTCCTCGTTACCATATGTTGGAGCGTTGTGTGAGCAGCAGCCAACAGTAATGGTATCAGCTGCATCAGGCGCAGTCAACTCGCAATTTGCGGCGTTCACACTTCACCACTACTGAGTGGGCCCTATAATAAGAATAATAATATTATTTATTTATATAGCGCCATAATATTCCGCAGGCTTTACAGTTTAAACAGTTCAAAACACAGTCAAAGTAACAACGTTAACAATACAATAATTAAAGCAAAATCAGCCCCCCTGCTGTGAAAGCTTACAATCTACAATGAGGTGTGGGAGATACAAAGTACAGGTGTTTATATACAATGGTTTTTTACAATGATGGTCCAGCCATTTTAAGGAAGTGAGGATGCATGGAGATAGTGAATGGGCTACACACACAGAATTACACATAGAATGACTTTGATTAGTGAATGTGATAGGCCACTGTGAACAAATGTGTTTTGAGGAGCGCCTGAAACCATCCAAATTGCGGATAGTCCTAATTTTGGGGTAGAGCATTCCAGAGGAGGCGCAGTGCCGGGTGAAGTCTTGGAGTTGGGAGTGGGAGGTACGGTTAGTGCAGAGGTTAGTCGAAGGTCGTTTGCAGAGTGCAGCAGTCGTTAGGCCGATAAATATAAATAAGGGAGGAGATGTAGGGGGTGCTGCGCTGTGGAGAGCTATGTTGTGAGAACCAGTAATTAGAATTGGATCCTATAATGAATGGCAGCCACTGCCAGTGTAATGAGTGGCGAATAACTTATGAAGGATATCTGCCACGTTTTGCGTGCGTTTGATGAGTCAACGCGGATGGCGATGCAGATGATGCACAGTCAGCCTGACTGCCCCCTTATCTGCCTGCTTCAAAAAACACTGCAAGCACTAAGGCATGAGGTTTTGGAAGAGGTGGAGGATGAGGAGTCACAAATTCCATCACCTTCTGGACAGTCGCGCAACGTGGTTCCTCACAAAGGGCTGGAGGACTTTCAAAGTACCATGCTGTATCAACAATTGAACCTCCAGGTCGCTGTCTATATTTTCATAACCATTACAAACTTTTAATGTATTTACAAAGCACATAAATGTACATTTTTGTCTATCCTTTTGTAATGCTATTGTGTTTCCAAAACTGATGTTACAGAATTATGATACAAAGTTTTTAAATTTTGAGTTTTAAATTTTGGTAAATTTATATGTATTTGAAGGACTTTGTAGGAGGATAGGAGGAGTCAATGGAGGAGGAAGACATCGCTCCAGAGGGAGGTAACAATGCTCTATCATATGTAGACCAAGGTGGGGTGATGCACAGCAGGCGGAGATGACGCCTCTTGCAGGGGAACGTTTCTTGGCCCAGTTGGGAGTCTGCAGCACTGGTTGATTTCATGCTGCAGTGGCTGAGAAACGACCGCCGCATCGAACACATTCACACCACGTCTGATTATTGGGTTGTACACCCTCCTAGACCCTCGCTACCCCGGGAACAACTTACAAAGCTCATCACACGTTGAACCGGGAGCGTAAAATGCGGAAGTACCAAACACACTGGTGCAATCCATATTTCTCCATTCCAGCCGAGAGCACTGCTGCTGCTACGATTTACAAAGCAGCTCTGTGCGTCGAGGCAGTGGAACAGCTCTGCAACAGAGGGAGCACAACAGCGCCTCTGCACAGGGCAGAACAGTATGTTCCAAATGTGTCGAAGTTTTGTGGCAGCGCCACCAATGTCTACACCATCCGAGACGGCTCCAGTCAGCAGGAGGCAACATTTCCGTAAGATGGTGGGCGCACTACATGTCTTGCCCTCTCAGTGTACTCCCAGATGGCTCTTCCCCATCAAGTTTTGTGTCCTCTAAGCTGGATACATGGCCAGAGCTTAGCCAGTATGCTTGGAGGTGCTGGCTTGATCTGCTGGCAGTGTATTATCGGAGCGCGTCTTTACTTGCTGCAGGTGGTGTACTAACAACCGTTGCATGCGACTACCTACGATAATGTAGAACGGCTTACTTTTCTGAAAATGAACTAGCATGGATCTCGCCTGAATTTGCCTGTCCGGTTTCAGATTAACTAACTGGTTGACCAACGGTTTTCCATGTCCCTGTTATGTTTCATCTTTCTACCACCTGAGCTATACCCCTGGGCTACAACACTGCCAGTTTGCTGCTCAGAATGTCGTGTCCACAGACCAATACACAAGCTATAGTGATAGTGGGGTTCAGTAACGCCTGCTGTTCCCGCTGTTTTGTCCGGCAAAAATTACTGCTACCTAGCTAACATGTTTAAAAAAACATGACATGTTAAAGTGGCTAGTGCTACACATAGATATCAGGCTACACCCTTATTTCTAAGCTGTAAACAAGTGAAACGTCAAATTAAAACCATTCAATGATTAGTGTTGGTAACAAATCTGTAACTAAATAATTGTGACATATTATGGCAGATATCCCACATGTCCTAACACAAATGCTAACACAAAAGCATACTTATGCTATAGGGTACTGATGGTGAACCTTCTCACTCCATAACTTGACCAATCCAACCACATCATGCCTCAAATGCTGCAATGTTGAAAGGCCCTTTTGGGACTTCTATATGTTTGCAACCAATGTATTGTATACGGATGGAAGCGCGTCACACTAATAGATTAGATTTATTTTAAATGGAATGTAGCAGAACCAATTGGAGATAAATGAAAAGGATGAGCCACTGAGACACGCTCAGCAGAGTACAAGCAGCAGTGCTTGAACATGTAACTGGAGCGTGATCTGCACTAAAAAAAGTAAAAAACACAGACTGAAGTGAACACTGAAACACAACTGTCCACAATCTGTGAAAAGCTCCTTTCTGTACTTCTATAGTGTTTGCAACCAATGTATTGTATACGGATGGAAGCGCGTCACACTAATAGATTGATTTATTTTAAATGGAATGTAGCAGAACCAATTGGAGATAAATGAAAAGGATGAGCCACTGAGACACGCTCAGCAGAGTACAAGCAGCAGTGCTTGAACATGTAACTGGAGCGTGATCTGCACTCAAAAAAGTAAAAAACACAGACTGAAGTGAACACTGAAACACAACTGTCCACAATCTGTGAAAAGCTCCTTTCTGTACTTCTATAGTGTTTGCAACCAATGTATTGTATACGGATGGAAGCGCGTCACACTAATAGATTAGATTTATTTAAATGGAATGTAGCAGAACCAATTGGAGATAAATGAAAAGGATGAGCCACTGAGACACGCTCAGCAGAGTACAAGCAGCAGTGCTTGAACATGTAACTGGAGCGTGATCTGCACTAAAAAAAGTAAAAAACCAGACTGAAGTGAACACTGAAACACAACTGTCCACAATCTGTGAAAAGCTCCTTTCTGTACTTCTATAGTGTTTGCAACCAATGTATTGTATACAGATGGAAGCGCGTCACACTAATAGATTAGATTTATTTAAATGGAATGTAGCAGAACCAATTGAGATAAATGAAAAGGATGAGCCACTGAGACACGCTCAGCAGAGTACAAGCAGCAGTGCTTGAACATGTAACTGGAGCGTGATCTGCACTAAAAAAAGTAAAAAACACAGACTGAAGTGAACACTGAAACACAACTGTCCACAATCTGTGAAAAGCTCCTTTCTGTACTTCTATAGTGTTTGCAACCAATGTATTGTATACGGATGGAAGCGCGTCACACTAATAGATTAGATTTATTTTAAATGGAATGTAGCAGAACCAATTGGAGATAAATGAAAAGGATGAGCCACTGAGACACGCTCAGCAGAGTACAAGCAGCAGTGCTTGAACATGTAACTGGAGCGTGATCTGCACTCAAAAAAGTAAAAAAACAGACTGAAGTGAACACTGAAACACAACTGTCCACAATCTGTGAAAAGCTCCTTTCTGTACTTCTATAGTGTTTGCAACCAATGTATTGTATACGGATGGAAGCACGTCACACTAATAGATTTGATTTTTTTAATATAATGGAGCTGCACCAATTCCACAATAAAATAAAAAAAAAAAAAAAAAAAAGTGACACTGCAGATGCCTCAAACGCGGTGGATGCGAGCAAACTGCAGCGCACCTGCACTGTCACACCACACTTCACAGAGCTTTAAAAAACACTGGCAAATGAACATTTACACAGCGGTTGGTAACACCTGCCTAAGCACAGTAGTACACAAAATCGCAATATCTAACTGTCCTCAGAGTCAGCACAGCAGGTTCTGTCCCTAACTGAGTTCCAGCACAGTGACGCTAAAATGGCTGGCCCTTTTATAGTGCATTCTGACATCATTTCAGCAGCCAATCACAGCCATGCCATTAGTTAAATGACCGCTCATTACAGATGTGCCCACACTTCGTAGATTCCTCATGGCTGACTAAAATCACATTGCTCTCAAAGAATTATGGGAACTTCCGATTCGGTAACGATATGGAAAAGTATCGGAATTAAGTATCGGAATTCCGATAACGCAATACGGCCGATACCCGATACTTGCGGTATCTGGAATGCTCACACTACTTGTCACTGACCTAAGGGTAAGAGGGCTTTGAGATATTACCTGCTGTTCTTTGTAATCTTCTTGAGCCTTTTGTAACATCTCAGTTAGTTCCATATGAATTTTCTGCAACTCTGTAAGTCTATTTGTAACATTAGAAACAGAAGTATTACATGGAATATTTAAAACAAATGCTGTATGCAAGTCAAAGTTAGCAAAAAAATAGACTTTGGGATGTAAAACTGTGTTTAGAGTTATTATAGAAAAATTCTGCTGTTGGTAAATAGTCCACCCAGTCATCCTGGAGGTAAGAAATAAAGCAGTGCAAGTATTGTTCTAGAGTTTAGTTAGTTCTTTCAGTCTGGCCATTGGATTGTGGGTGGCAGGCAGTAGACAAATTGACATTAACTCCTAAAGCTGTACAGAAGCTTTTCCAAAATCTTGATGTAAACCTAACACCTCTATCAAAAATTACACTGTTAGGGATTTCATGCAGCCTAAATATCTCTTTTGATTCGTTCAGTGGTAGAAATCCCTTTTAATTATTTTGGGCTGGTGTTTATTTATTTATTATGCTTTGCTTACATAGTGCATTCTTAGTTCACATCACTTTACATACATTATCATCATTGTCCCCAATAGAGCTCACAATCTAAATTCCCTATCAGTATGTCTTTGGAGTGTGGTAGGAAACTGGAGTAAACCTACGCAAACAAGGAGAGAACTTACAAACTTCTTGCAGATGTTCTCCTTGGTGGGATTTTAACCCAGGACCCCAGAGCTGCAATGATGTATTGCTAACCACTGAGCCACCATGCTGCCCTATTGTGGTATTGTGCTGGTATTATGCTCCAGCCAGGAGTCCACATTTCACAATATAAATTCTTATTGCTAATAGCATGGTCCTTAAACCATGCTACATCTAAGCATTAGACTGGGTTTGGAGCAGTATTTCTTTCTTAATGTTTGATAAGTAACTGGTGGATGAGTGACAGGTGTAGGCCTGGGACTCTGAGAGCTGTGCCAAATCTGAAAACACAAATGAAGGAGACCCAACTTGGAGATCAAATATTTCCAAAAATTATGGGCAGGTAACACACAAAAAAGTGGCATAAATTTCTATTGATTTTATACTTTTTTAATCACTTATATAGCGCCAATAATTCCACATCGCTTTACAGAAATTTACAGACATTAGTGGCACTGTGCCCAGTGGGACGCACAATCTAAATTTCCTATCAGTATGTCTTTGGAGTGTGGGAAGAAAAATGAGTAGTGGGAGGAAACCCCCACAAACACAGGGAGAACATACAAACTCTTTGCAGATGCTGTCCTTGGTGGGGTTGGAACTCAGGACTCCAGCGCTGCAAGGCTGTTAATGGTTTTGTGTTGACGACTCAACATTCACAGGGTTGGAAGCCTTTCACTGAGATGCATATTGAGTGCCTCACTGCTGTCTTGGGGAAAACCACTGTCAAGACTGTCTTCAAGCATGTTTTGATAGTGCAGCATGGGTGCGTCCCTTTCCAGGGGTTGAAGCTACTGGCAAAATTTACTTGGATCGAAAAAACTGGCAACCCAGTAGTCAGCACTATTTCAAATCCTAACAATACGGGCAGCAAACATGTTGCAGATAGTGCTGCAAGAAGTCGCTCATGGGTCAGTCTCTTTCATGAGGTACAAGTCTAAAGCATGTTGGTGGCAGGATAACACTCAAGCATGCTTCCTCCATTCCCACCAGGCAACCACAAACATTAGAGAGGGAATCATTATCCTTTTCAGCTCCTACCTGTTGTGCATCCATCACCTATCCCTTCTCGTCCTTTTCCTCATCCTTCTCAATTTATTCCTCCCATGGTAACTGCCTGTGAGATGACAGACTGGAACTTAGAGATACTGTTAACCCTTTCACATCATCCTCTGCTTCCTCCTCTTCCTCTGGGACCACCACCACCTCCTCCCGCAGTCTATTCAAAGTGTGCTCCAGCATGTAGATGACAATAATAGAGATGCATATGATGGCATCGTCAGCACTAACGATCTTAGTAGCCATTTCAAAAACGTGCACAAGGGTGCACAGGTCCTTCATCTGTGTCCACTCCACAAGTGTGAATTGCACATTGTCCATACTGAGTTGTGATAGTGTTGTGAATGGGTTTGAGATGAGTTCTGAGCAGAGGCTTCCTCTGGTGGTTACAAGCGGTGCTGGTCTGTCCAGTGAAGATTGTGAGGACTGGGAATCAGGTGTTACTGACTGGTCTTATATAAGGGAGTCACCTTCCCATCAGGGTTGCCGGTGATCAATTATTCTGGTCTGAATCCTTCATTCCTGTTTCCCTTGTAGCCTGCTGTGTCGTGTCTGCATCTCCTGCTAACAGATAAGACATTTTCTTCTTTTTGTTTTTGTTCTATATTTTTGCATTTTGTCCTGCACTTCTGTGGGGGCCTTCAGGGTCCCTTCCGGGGGCTTTTGCCCTCTCAGTTTAGTTCAGCCACTGATGTTTGTACTTTTGCTTTTTCCAGTTTTTTCAGTGGCTGCTGTTTTGATTTTGTTACACCAGAGAACTAATTTAGGTGGTAGAGGTCGTGTGATCTCAGGTGATTTTGAAATTAGTAGAGTTGGTGCTTTTCAGGGTTTTCTGGGATTGCAGTAAGTACCCTTCCTATCCTTTTCTATTTAGTTAGTTTGGCCCCAGCGTTTGCTCATACTATTTTCTTTCTGTGTCTGTATTTCATCTTGTCTAACAGCCATTACATGTTTGGGGGCTTTCTATGTTCTTTGGGGTTCTGCTCCGGGGCAGATAGCTTTCCTATTTCTATCTTTAGGTGTAGTTAGTTTCTCAGGCTGTGACGAGGCGTCTAGGACCAATGTAGGAACGCTCCACGGCTGCCTCTAGTTGTGGTGGTTAGTCAGGGTACTGCAATCTCATAGATTCCAACTTCTCTGGTGTATTGCCTTTTTTACCTGCACTCCTCAGCTACCGAAACATAACAGTATCACCGGCCCAAAAATTGAAAATTGTATGGTACTCACAGAAGGGAAAAAATATTGTGAAAGAAAAAAGGTTGTCAGAGTTGTCAGAGATATTTTTCTATTTGTTGCTTTTTTTTTTTTTTTTTTCTTTTCCCTCTGTATCTCTGGGTGCTGGGGAGGATCTTTTCTCTCAATGGAGTTTGCACAGTTGTCTGGCCGTGTGGATCAGCTTGCCACTGAGGTTCAGAGTATTGCTGCATATCTTGCTAGGATGCCTGTTGTGGAACCTAGGATTCCCATGCCAGATTTGATTTTAGGGGATCGAGCTAAGTTTCAGAATTTCAAAAATAATTGTAAATTGTTTTTTGCCTTAAAATCTAAGTCCTCAGGGAACGCAGCGCAGCAGGTTCAAATTATCATCTCTCTCCTGCGCGGCGATCCTCAGGATTGGGCTTTTTCCCTGACACCTGGGGATCCTGTTTTGAGTGATGTTGATGCATTTTTTCAGGCTTTGGGGTTATTGTACGATGAGCCTAATGTCACTGATCAAGCTGAAAAAGCCTTGTTGGCATTAAATCAGGGGCTTGATGACGCTGAGTTATACTGTCAGAGATTCCGTAGGTGGGCAGTCCTGACCAAGTGGAATGACGACGCTTTGGCAGCCCTTTTCCGGAAGGGTCTGTCAGATAATGTAAAGGATGTTATGGTGGGATTCCCTGTCCCCTCTGATCTCAATGATTCTATGTCATTAGCAATTCAAATTGACAGACGTTTGCGTGAGCGGAGAAGTATGCGTGGAATGGTGTTGCCTTGTGAACCAGCTTCTGAACCCATGCAGTGTGATAGAGTGGTGTCTGGGGCACAGCGTCATGAGTTTCGAAAGCGCAATGGGTTATGTTTCTACTGTGGTGATGCCTCTCATGCTATTTCAGTCTGCCCTAAGCGGGGAAGACGTTTTGCACGCTCAGTTGTCTTGGGTAGTGTTCAGACTAAGTTTTTATTAACTGTCACTCTGATATGCTCTCTGTCCGCATTTTCTGCTCAGGCTTTCGTTGATTCTGGAGCAGCTATTAACCTGATGGATTATGATTTTGCTAAACGTTGTGGGTTTCCCTTGATACCCCTACAGAAGTCTATTCCCCTACTGGGGATCGATTCTACCCCTTTGGCTGAGTAATAAACCCCAGTTTTCTACTCAGGTGATAATGAGGGTTGAACCTGATCACCAGGAGTGCTGCAAATTTTTGGTTCTGTATAATCTGCATGACATTATCGTGCTGGGTTTCCCTTGGTTACAGTCTCATAATCCTGTTTTGGATTGGAAATCTGTGTCTGTAACCAGTTGGGGCTGCCAATGTGTTAATACCAACACTCCTGTTTTTTCTGCCTCCCCCAGGCTCAGGATGTTCCTGACTTTTTGATTGATTTTTCTGATGTGTTTAGCGAAAGCAAATCTGCATCCTTGCCTCCCCATAGGAGCTATGACTGCGCTATTGAATTAGTGCCGGGTAGTAAATTCCCTAAAGGTCGCCTTTTTAACTTGTCTGTATCTGAACATGACGCTATGCGGTCTTATATCAAGGAATCATTGGAGAAGGGTCATATCAGACCATCTTCTTAACCCTTAGGTGCCGGTTTTTTCTTTGTGGCCAAAAAAGATGGTTCATTAAGGCCGTGTATTGATTATCGTCTCTTGAACAATATTACTGTGAAATATCAATACCCGTTACCCTTGATTTCTGACCTGTTTTCCAGGGGTGAAAAACGCTACTTGGTTTACCAAGCTTGACCTCAGGGGAGCATATAACCTTATTCGCATTAAGCACGGGGATGAATGGAAGACGGCATTCAATACCCCGGAGGGGCATTTTGAGTACCTTGTGATGCCCTTTGGGCTCACTAATGCTCCTTCCGTCTTCCAGTCCTTCATGAATGACATTTTCAGGGATTTTGTGGACAAATTTCTGATTTTTATTTGGATGATATCTTGATTTTTTCTAATGACTGGGACTCTCATGTGAAACATGTTCGAACTGTATTCCAGATTTTGAGAGAGAATGCTCTGTATGTGAAGGATCAAAGTGTCTTTTTGGCGTACAGAGGATCTCATTTCTGGGATTCATTTTGTCCCCATCTGTTATTGAAATGGACCCGGTCAAGGTTCAGGCCATCTGTGATTGGGTCCAACCTACTTCATTAAAGGCTCTTCAGAGATTTTTGGGTTTTGCCAATTTTTATCGTAAATTTATTGGTAATTTCTCGGTTATTGTTAAACCATTAACTGATTTGACCAGAAAGGGTTCTGATGTGGTGAATTGGCCTCCTGAGGCAGTCTCTGCATTTCAGGAACTTAAGCAGAGATTCACTTCTGCTCCTGTTCTACGGCAGCCTGATGTTTCTCTGCCATTTCAGGTGGAGGTTGATGCCTCTGAAATTAGGGCAGGTGCCGTTTTGTCCCAAAAAGATCCAGAGACCTCTAAAAGTAACCCTTGTGCCTTTTTCTCTCGAAAATTTTCTCCTACTGAACGTAATTATGACGTGGGTAATCGGGAGTTATTGGCCATGAAGTGGGCTTTTGAAGAGTGGAGACATTGGCTGGAGGGAGCCAAACATCAGGTGGTGGTCCTTACGGACCATAAGAATCTGGTCTATCTGGAATCTGCCAAGCGACTCAATCCTAGACAGGCCAGGTGGGCCTTGTTTTTCACACGTTTTAATTTTGTGGTTTCCTTTCTTCCTGGCACTAAGAATGTTAAGGCGGATGCCCTCTCGAGGAGTTTCCTTGCGGACTCTCCTGAGTTATCTGATCCTTCTGTTATTTTGAAAGAGGGTGTAGTTCTTTCCGCCATCTCGCCCAATTTGAGACTTGCTCTGGAGGGGTGTCAGGAGGATAGGCCCGAGTGCTGCCCTGTTGGAAAATTGTTTGTCCCGGACCAGTGGAAAAAGAGTGTGATGTCTGAGATTCATTGTTCCGCATTGGCTGGGCATCCCGGAATTTTTGGTACCAGAGACTTGGTTAGTCGGTCCTTTTGGTGGCCTACCTTGTCTCGTGATGTCAGGGAATTTGTGCAGTCCTGCGGGACTTGCTCTCGCTCCAAGCCTTGCTCTCGCTCTAGTGGTTTGTTGATGCCATTGCCTGTGCCCAAGAGACCATGGACCCATATCTCTATGGATTTCATTTCCGACCTTCCTGTTTCTCAGAGAATGACCACCATCTGGGTAATTTGTGATAGGTTTTCCAAAATGATACATCTTGTGCCATTACCTAAGTTGCCTTCCTCCTCTGAATTGGTGCCGTTGTTCCTTCAGCACGTGGTTCGTTTACACGGCATTCCTGAGAACATTGTGTCTGACAGAGGAGTCCAGTTTGTTTCCAGATTTTGGAGGACTTTTTGTTCTAAACTGGGTGTTCAATTGTCTTTCTCCTCGGCATTTCATCCTCAGACCAATGGTCAAACTGAGAGAACAAACCAGACATTGGAGACTTATCTGAGATGCTTTGTGTCTGCTGATCAGGATGACTGGGTCTCTTTTTTGCCTTTGGCTGAGTTTGCTCTTAATAATAGGGCTAGCTCTGCCACTTTGATGTCTCCGTTTTTCTGTAATTCTGGGTTTCTCCCTCGATTTTCTTCAGGACAGACGGAGGCTTCGTCTGTCCAGGTGTTGACTCTGTTGTGGAGCGTATGCAACAGATTTGGGACCAGGTAGTGGAGAGGTTGTCCCTCTCTCAGGAGAAGGCCCAGCGGTTTGCTAACCGGCATAGGACTGATGGTCCTCGGTTTAAAGTGGGGGACTTGGTCTGGTTGTCCTCAAAGAATATTCCTATGAGAGTAGCATCTCCTAAATTTAAGCCTAGGTTCATTGGACCTTATAAGATCATGGAGATTATTAATCCTGTTTCTTTTCGTTTGCTTCTTCCAGGGACATTTAAGATCCATAACGTGTTCCACAAGTCCTTGTTGAAGAGGTTTGTTGAGCCAGTGGTTCCTGCTGCTGTGCCTCCTGACCCTGTTTTGGTTGAGGGCAATCTGGAGTATGTGGTTGAGAAAATATTAGATTCTCGTTTTTTCTAGACGGAAACTCCAGTATTTGGTTAAATGGAGAGGTTATGGTCAGGAGGACAATTCTTGGGTGTTTGCTTCGGACATCCATGCTAGGAGACTTATCCGTGCGTATCATAAAACTCATCCTGACCGACCTGGTTGCTCAGGTGAGGGTTCGGTGACCCCTCCTCAAGGGGGGGGTACTGTTGTGAATGGGTTTGAGATGAGTTCTGAGCAGAGGCTTCCTCTGGTGGTTACAAGGGTGCTGGTCTGTCCAGTGAAGATTGTGAGGACTGGGAATCAGGTGTTACTGACTGGTCTTATATAAGGG
>JARQOD010000004.1:268348838-268492536 GCA_033576555.1 Oophaga sylvatica | reverse complement strand
AACACTCCGTTTTTTCTGCCTCCCCCCAGGCTCAGGATGTTCCTGACTTTTTGATTGATTTTTCTGATGTGTTTAGCGAAAGCAAATCTGCATCCTTGCCTCCCCATAGGAGCTATGACTGCGCTATTGAATTAGTGCCGGGTAGTAAATTCCCTAAAGGTCGCCTTTTTAACTTGTCTGTATCTGAACATGACGCTATGCGGTCTTATATCAAGGAATCATTGGAGAAGGGTCATATCAGACCATCTTCTTAACCCTTAGGTGCCGGTTTTTTCTTTGTGGCCAAAAAAGATGGTTCATTAAGGCCGTGTATTGATTATCGTCTCTTGAACAATATTACTGTGAAATATCAATACCCGTTACCCTTGATTTCTGACCTGTTTTCCAGGGTGAAAAACGCTACTTGGTTTACCAAGCTTGACCTCAGGGGAGCATATAACCTTATTCGCATTAAGCACGGGGATGAATGGAAGACGGCATTCAATACCCCGGAGGGGCATTTTGAGTACCTTGTGATGCCCTTTGGGCTCACTAATGCTCCTTCCGTCTTCCAGTCCTTCATGAATGTCATTTTCAGGGATTTTGTGGACAAATTTCTGATTTTTTATTTGGATGATATCTTGATTTTTTCTAATGACTGGGACTCTCATGTGAAACATGTTCGAACTGTATTCCAGATTTTGAGAGAGAATGCTCTGTATGTGAAGGATCAAAGTGTCTTTTTGGCGTACAGAGGATCTCATTTCTGGGATTCATTTTGTCCCCATCTGTTATTGAAATGGACCCGGTCAAGGTTCAGGCCATCTGTGATTGGGTCCAACCTACTTCATTAAAGGCTCTTCAGAGATTTTTGGGTTTTGCCAATTTTTATCGTAAATTTATTGGTAATTTCTCGGTTATTGTTAAACCATTAACTGATTTGACCAGAAAGGGTTCTGATGTGGTGAATTGGCCTCCTGAGGCAGTCTCTGCATTTCAGGAACTTAAGCAGAGATTCACTTCTGCTCCTGTTCTACGGCAGCCTGATGTTTCTCTGCCATTTCAGGTGGAGGTTGATGCCTCTGAAATTAGGGCAGGTGCCGTTTTGTCCCAAAAAGATCCAGAGACCTCTAAAAGTAACCCTTGTGCCTTTTTCTCTCGAAAATTTTCTCCTACTGAACGTAATTATGACGTGGGTAATCGGGAGTTATTGGCCATGAAGTGGGCTTTTGAAGAGTGGAGACATTGACTGGAGGGAGCCAAACATCAGGTGGTGGTCCTTACGGACCATAAGAATCTGGTCTATCTGGAATCTGCCAAGCGACTCAATCCTAGACAGGCCAGGTGGGCCTTGTTTTTCACACGTTTTAATTTTGTGGTTTCCTTTCTTCCTGGCACTAAGAATGTTAAGGCGGATGCCCTCTCGAGGAGTTTCCTTGCGGACTCTCCTGAGTTATCTGATCCTTCTGTTATTTTGAAAGAGGGTGTAGTTCTTTCCGCCATCTCGCCCAATTTGAGACTTGCTCTGGAGGGGTGTCAGGAGGATAGGCCCGAGTGCTGCCCTGTTGGAAAATTGTTTGTCCCGGACCAGTGGAAAAAGAGTGTGATGTCTGAGATTCATTGTTCCGCATTGGCTGGGCATCCCGGAATTTTTGGTACCAGAGACTTGGTTAGTCGGTCCTTTTGGTGGCCTACCTTGTCTCGTGATGTCAGGGAATTTGTGCAGTCCTGCGGGACTTGCTCTCGCTCCAAGCCTTGCTCTCGCTCTAGTGGTTTGTTGATGCCATTGCCTGTGCCCAAGAGACCATGGACCCATATCTCTATGGATTTCATTTCCGACCTTCCTGTTTCTCAGAGAATGACCACCATCTGGGTAATTTGTGATAGGTTTTCCAAAATGATACATCTTGTGCCATTACCTAAGTTGCCTTCCTCCTCTGAATTGGTGCCGTTGTTCCTTCAGCACGTGGTTCGTTTACACGGCATTCCTGAGAACATTGTGTCTGACAGAGGAGTCCAGTTTGTTTCCAGATTTTGGAGGACTTTTTGTTCTAAACTGGGTGTTCAATTGTCTTTCTCCTCGGCATTTCATCCTCAGACCAATGGTCAAACTGAGAGAACAAACCAGACATTGGAGACTTATCTGAGATGCTTTGTGTCTGCTGATCAGGATGACTGGGTCTCTTTTTTGCCTTTGGCTGAGTTTGCTCTTAATAATAGGGCTAGCTCTGCCACTTTGATGTCTCCGTTTTTCTGTAATTCTGGGTTTCTCCCTCGATTTTCTTCAGGACAGACGGAGGCTTCGTCTGTCCAGGTGTTGACTCTGTTGTGGAGCGTATGCAACAGATTTGGGACCAGGTAGTGGAGAGGTTGTCCCTCTCTCAGGAGAAGGCCCAGCGGTTTGCTAACCGGCATAGGACTGATGGTCCTCGGTTTAAAGTGGGGGACTTGGTCTGGTTGTCCTCAAAGAATATTCCTATGAGAGTAGCATCTCCTAAATTTAAGCCTAGGTTCATTGGACCTTATAAGATCATGGAGATTATTAATCCTGTTTCTTTTCGTTTGCTTCTTCCAGGGACATTTAAGATCCATAACGTGTTCCACAAGTCCTTGTTGAAGAGGTTTGTTGAGCCAGTGGTTCCTGCTGCTGTGCCTCCTGACCCTGTTTTGGTTGAGGGCAATCTGGAGTATGTGGTTGAGAAAATATTAGATTCTCGTTTTTCTAGACGGAAACTCCAGTATTTGGTTAAATGGAGAGGTTATGGTCAGGAGGACAATTCTTGGGTGTTTGCTTCGGACATCCATGCTAGGAGACTTATCCGTGCGTATCATAAAACTCATCCTGACCGACCTGGTTGCTCAGGTGAGGGTTCGGTGACCCCTCCTCAAGGGGGGGGTACTGTTGTGAATGGGTTTGAGATGAGTTCTGAGCAGAGGCTTCCTCTGGTGGTTACAAGCGGTGCTGGTCTGTCCAGTGAAGATTGTGAGGACTGGGAATCAGGTGTTACTGACTGGTCTTATATAAGGGAGTCACTTTCCCATCAGGGTTGCCGGTGATCAATTGTTCTGGTCTGAATCCTTCATTCCTGTTTCCCTTGTAGCCTGCTGTGTCGTGTCTGCATCTCCTGCTAACAGATAAGACATTTTCTTCTTTTTGTTTTTGTTCTATATTTTTGCATTTTGTCCTGCACTTCTGTGGGGGCCTTCAGGGTCCCCTCCGGGGGCTTTTGCCCTCTCAGTTTAGTTCAGCCACTGATGTTTGTACTTTTGCTTTTTCCAGTTTTTTCAGTGGCTGTTGTTTTGATTTTGTTACACCAGAGAACTAATTTAGGTGGTAGAGGTCGTGTGATCTCAGGTGATTTTGAAATTAGTAGAGTTGGTGCTTTTCAGGGTTTTCTGGGATTGCAGTAAGTACCCTTCCTATCCTTTTCTATTTAGTTAGTTTGGGCCCCAGCGTTTGCTCATACTATTTTCTTTCTGTGTCTGTATTTCATCTTGTCTAACAGCCATTACATGTTTGGGGGCTTTCTATGTTCTTTGGGGTTCTGCTCCGGGCAGATAGCTTTCCTATTTCTATCTTTAGGTGTAGTTAGTTTCTCAGGCTGTGACGAGGCGTCTAGGACCAATGTAGGAACGCTCCACGGCTGCCTCTAGTTGTGGTGGTTAGTCAGGGTACTGCAATCTCATAGATTCCAACTTCTCTGGTGTATTGCCTTTTTTACCTGCACTCCTCAGCTACCGAAACATAACAGATAGGCTATGCCAAATGTCATACTTCACCAGTTTTCGGCGCTGCTGCTGCAATCGATGCAACATGTGCAGAGTTGAATTCCATGGTGTAGTCACATCGCATGTCAACAGATTAACTGGTAGGCCTAAAGATCTCTATACCTACTTAAGTGGTGGAAGTGAGCACAAGACGAAATTGATTTCTGCAAAATTGCTGTGCTACCAGGTTGAGGATGCAAGCCATGCAAGGCACGTGTGTGAGGTAGTCCTGGTGTATGGCCGCGACCAGGTTTGCACCGTTATCGTACATGGCCTATCCTGGCTCCAAGTTAAGTGGTGACAGCCATTGCTCAAACTCGGCATGAATAGCTGTCCACAATTCTTGATCTGTATGTGATCTCCAAGCATATTAATTTAAACACTGCCTGATTGCGGTGATCCTTGGTAGCGCAGTACGGAGGTGGGGGGGGATTCTCTCTGCAGTGTTAGAACGTGTGTCTCATTAAGGCAGAGGTTGAGGGCACAGGTGGAGGCAAGAAAGGAGGTGGAGGAGGCAGTGTTAGATATAAAAGTTTGTCCCGCAAGCCTTGGGAATTCCAAGATTTGGTGTCTAGTGACACCTTGGTGTCTAGCGCTTTGGTTCTCCATCCCCTGGTGTGTACTAGTTTAGTTCTACAACCCAAGCTGTTTTGTAGTTTAGTTCTCCAACCAATGTTGTCTATTAGTTTAGTTCTCCATGTTCTGGTGTGTATTTGTTTTGTTCTCCAACCCTAGCTGTTTGGTAATTTAGTTTTTCAACCCCTGTTGTCTAGTTCTTTAGTTTTCCATCTTATGATGTGTAGTGGTTTAGTTAGCCAACTTTAGGTATTTAGTAGTTTATTTCACCAAGCTCTGTTGTCTAGCAGTTTAATTCTCCTTCTTATGGTATGTAGTGGTTTAATTATTCATCCCCAAACATCCTGCTAGTCTTGGGGATTACAAGACGTTTGGAGCAGCCCATTCCTCGACTGCCCCCACAGCCACCAAAGTCACCCAGTGCCCAGTCAACGAAATGTAACAGCCCTGTCCATGCTTGCTCATCCAAGTGTCAGTGTTGAAATGCAGTGTTGATATGCTGGTGTAGTGCAGGCACATATTTCTAAGAGAAGTAATGGTGACAGGGCAACTGGTACTGGGGGACAGTGACGGCCATCATCTTTCCAAAACCAAGGCGGAAAGGCTGCATTTCCATGGCCAACAGAATGGATTGGCCATCCAGTTATCACTGAGATCACAGGCCGTGAGTCACGAAGAACCACCCGTTGTGATCTTAGGAGCGAAGAGCTCTCAGCTGGCCCCTATCGTCCAGACAATTACATGATGGGCGACGATCAACCTAAGAGGCCGTCTGCTGTTCACAATAATTAGCTCTCAGAAAACTAATAGTGAGCGTATGGCATATCTACCTCTGGATTACAACGCATGGAATTTGTGTACATACTGCCATACAATCATTGCTAACTCCACGATAACCCCACATTCCTCGCTACCACCACCAATCCTGTTTTTTAAAAAATAAATAAATACTGGCCTATTGGACGCCATTCTTTGGTGGTACACATCATTAGGGTCTTCCATCCCTTCTCCCTCAGAGTAGCAGTCATATACCATCCCTCAGGCTTACCCACTTCCTTGACCAATTTTCTGCCTTGCTGCCACACTTCATGCCCTCGGAATTGCCAACCCTTATCCTGGGAGACTTCAATAACCTCACCTCCCCAACTGCATCCCAACTTCTATCTCTAGCCACTTTTTGTGGCCTCTCTCAACTTTCAACTTCTGAGACACACAAAGATGATAACACCCCTGATCTGGTCTTTGTCTGGCTCAGTTCAATTTCCTACCTAGATAACTCACCTCTTACCTTTTCATCCCCATGAAATTAGGAGTATAACCACAATTTACACATTTTTAGGCATTCCCTAAAGGCACATCTGTTGAGGGCAGCCTATCCCGTTCACTAATCAAAGACCTTTCTATATATAGCCTATTCTCTTCTTCTCTGAACATAATTCGCCATCAAACTCAACCTTACCCAAAAACCTCATGCAGCCTTTATCTACCCCACATTTCCTCAAGATGGTTAGACCATCATAGTAAAAAATCACCTGTACTTTAGGTCACCCCCTCATTGTAGATTTTGAGCGCTGAAGAGCAAAGTGGTCATTATTTTTGCTCTAATTGTTTGATTATTGTAAACTTTGTAACTTTTGACTGTTTTCTATGAACTGCTGACCTTGTAAAACTTGCGGAATATGTTTGCACTATATAAAGATTATTATTATTACTAGATTGAAGATGGTTAAGTTCAAGCTCTTAGCTTTGCAATGAGTAGGAGGAAACAATCTTTTACGTGAGCACAACTGCACAAACGAGGACTGGCTGCTGTGCTGACAGAGAGTGGAGAAGAGAGAACATGACAAGCTGCTGGACTATGAGAAAGGTGAAGGCGGAGATGTTATAGTGGATTGAGAAACATGGGTATATTTGGTAACTACGATCAGTCAAAAACAGCAGGCATTTCCACTTCCGTATCAGCAGACGGGCTCTCAATCACTGGGGTGGATGGTGGTTGGTGAGGCCCGCTGTTAGGGTCTGCGGAACGCACCTAATAAATAATGTAGAAAGGTGCGTTCGCAGCCCGGGGTCCACCGTGCAGGCAGAGCCTGCTGCTAGTAAGATGGCGAAAGTAGCGAACTCTGTTATCCCGCAGAGTCGCTAAAATAAATGCCATAGCGCGCGGTGGCAGTTAGTGCGAACTCTGTAAATCCACAGAGCCGCTAGCGAGAATGCCGCAGCGCTATATGGCGATAAGTGCGAACTCACTTAGCTTCAGTGAGCCGCAAAGCTAAACGCTATGGCGCTGACTACCATTTTAAAGCAAACCCTGTTGTGTCACAGAGCCGCTGAGAAACTCTACTGTGTCCAGGTACACAGTTGACTACTAAGCGAACATAGGAAGTGGTCATGCGCTATCTATGGTGTCTGTATGCCAGGCCCTGAATACGGCAACCAAACTCCTCACCGGTTATGCCGGTATTCTAAAGGCATCTAAGACACCGACCCTGACCAGCTAGTACACCAAGCTCCTCACCGATTAGGTCGGTATTGTAATGGCGTATTTCAGCCGCCCTAACCACACACATGCATGACCATACTGGCGCAAAGCACATAAAGGTTTGATACTAGCGCATGGCCGTGCAATCAGGACAACGTTTTATAGCAGCCACGAGTAGAAGACCTTCCAGAAAGGACAAATAGAAAGCTGCTTCAGATCACAAACAGCTACAGGACCTTCCTAGAGGACCAATAGGAGTCATAGCTGTATCTGAGCATGTGGCCCCTGATCTCCAATGGGAGATCTTGCCCTGGGCATGCTCAGAAGAAGAAACAGAGGACTTAGTCCCAAATCTGCCTGCTCCAGCACTGGTTATAACCGAAGATCCAGGAGAGGCAGCAGCAAGTCTCTGCACAGTATTAGACCAAGCAAGATGCTGGGACCGGCATCTTTGCTGAGCAGGCTCCACTGCGGCTGGAGACGGATGGGGGACCGCAGCAGGAATGGCTCGAGATTCCCCTTGGGCAGCATTGGGTACTCAAACCCTAACACCCGCTAGTCTGCATTTAGCATAGTGAAATTCCCAAATTAACGCATGTTGATCACGCATGTGCCAGTTTATGCATATAATAGTCAAATTATTGCATTTTTTTTAACTCTACTCTGACGTTTTTAACAAAGTTGGCACATAATGTGATTTGTGTCATTTTTGGCGGTCAGAAAAAAGGACCCAAGCTAGGCAACTGCAGACCTGTGAACTCTGCTGGCTACAGACAGAGTTGGGGCTGAGGATGCATTGCTTGTTGTGGTTGCATAACTCTGTGTCTGCGGGAAGCCACAACATTACCTTCTCATCTTCATCGTCCTCCTCTATTGAGGTACTCAGCTGCATGTCTCTGGTTTACACCAAGTGAGATCTACAACCTAATTGTCATCCTCTCTGTTTTCCCACTCCTCGTCCTGAGAGCCATCCGTCTTCTCTTCCTGCCCTGACATCACAGTACAGTCCTCGTGCATCTCAAGTATCTGAGTCTCATCAGGATCACCTCCTCCCCGGGGTTAATGTCTGTTGATGAGGGTTTGGATTCTGCTTGGTTTCTACTTTGTCCGGCCCTTTATCAAACTGAAAAAAAATTGGGCATCGGTGAACATAATTACCTCCTCTTGACTCAGTGAACCTTTGGAGTACACTTCCGATGCCCATGGCATAGAATGTGTGAACAGATCTGTAGACTCAGTTATCTGTGGCTCCCTACAGTCAGTTGGGCGCTTGTTGAGTTGTGATGTGGGAGAAAACAAGGGTAATTGGGGTGCCACCTCTGAGGACTGTACTGTGTGTGATGTTAAGGTGGAGGAAGAGGAGCAGAGGTTACATGATGCAGCGCTTGCTATCTACTGGATCAAATGTTTTTTCAGGCCCTCATCTACAAAGCATACCTCTGTGCGGCTGCCAAAGAAAGAGCATGGAGAAGTCCATCCAGTAACAGAAGTTGTAACAATGCTGCCTAATTGCTCACTGCAGCAAAGCAAACCTACTTTTTATCTTTTATATCATGCCTGTCACACAACCCTAAACAGCTATTCAGTACTTTCAATTCTCTCCTCTGTCCACCAGCTCCCCCTCCACCATCTTTGAACTTGGCACCATAACGTCGCACCACATTCCAAACCTTACCACAGTCTTCACCCCGAGCCTAACTCACCTCTTCAACCTGTCACTAACAACTAGTGTCTTCCCCTCCTAACTCAAACATATATTGATCACACTCATCTTAAAAAAGCCCTCCCTTGACACATCCTCTGTGTATAGCTATGGCCACATCTCTCTTCTCCCCATGCCTACAAACTACTGGAACAACATGTCCATTTTGAACTGTCCTCCATCTTTCCTCTTGCTCCATCTTTGACCGCTTACAATATGGCTTCTGACATTCCACTGAAACTGTCCTGGCTAAAGTCACCAATGACCTACTAACTGACAAATCAAAGTGACGCTAGTTTGTCCTCCTCCTTCTTCTGGACTTGGCATCTTCCTTTGACACAGTGGACCATTCCCTCTTACTACAGACTTTCTGATGTCTTGACATTACAGACTTGGCCCTTTGTTGGATTGCCTTGTACTTGACAGACACAACATTCAGTGTCTCCCACTGACACACCACCTCCTCATCTCTCTCCCTATGTGTTGGTGTCCCCCAAGGTTCAATTGTAGGCTTGGGTACTATGCTTAGGCATGCAAGGCAAACTAACAGCATTGTTCAAGCACCTCCATATTAGATGAGGAACCTTAAATAGAAGCTATTGCATTCTTGCTAGTTGTCAGGTTCCCCAGGTCGGCGTATCTGCTTGTTTACCCTGTACCCATCTGCTCGTACCTGTCTGTGCTCTTCTGTTCTTCAGCTAATCCAGATCGAAGCTGCCACTGCCCATCTGTCTAACACCCGGTCCAGCCTGCACCTGCCAGTGCTTTTCCATTCCTTAGCTGGTTCCATCTGCACCCTACCAGTGTCCCTACACTGCCTGCCTGCATTCTTGATCCCTCCTTTGGACTGCACTAGCCTAACTGCTCTAGAGGGTCAGCTGCCACTCTTTGTAGGCCAGCCCTGGAGTAGCACTTGTGCACATGTGCCACTCCTTGACCCTCCTTAGGTTACGGTTTTTACCTGCTGCCTCTTATCCGAGGTTGAATTTGGTAGGCCACCTAGTTACCGCCCCTCCAGGTTTTCAAGGACTACGGCAGAGTGGTTTCACAACCTTGCCCGTTACAGTCTCTATCTGCTGGTTTGTCTGTAGTGGAAGAGGTGTCGGTCCCCATTAAACTAGTTCTTCTCTGTTGCAATTGTTGCCACTCTGGTGGTGTCTGCCACTAATTTTTGTAAATGTGTAGACTCCTGGTTGGGTTTCCTTCATGTGTGTTGCCTGTAGCAGTAGGCCTCCTAGACTGGCAGGCCTCCACCTCCTTTGAGTCCACTACCCATGTTACTATCTTTACATTTTTCTGACAATAGTAGTCTACAAAACTGATATTTGTGCCACCTGAATGTGACTGAGCATCAAATCAGGTTAAGCTGTTGCATGTGGTATCAGGGCTTCCAGCAAAGCAGGCCTACACCATTCCCTCACCCACCTCAACTTAATTCAACTTCAATTCAAAGCTGTAATTGCTGGGCCATACCCTGATACCTCATGCATGGTTGATTGCTGCGCCATTCTAAAATTTGTACTGTCTGTGAACTTAGTCACTTTCCTGGTGTCTGCTCATAATTTGATGTGTTTTGGCAGCTTTTGGGAATGTTTGAAGGTGTTGTGTTTGCGTTTGTTTCTGCCTCGCAAATCACTCCAATGGCATTCGGCTATGTTCGGAGAATATTCAACTAATAAGTTGGCAAATATTGCAAAATTGTGGATCGTAATCCGAACAGAACATTGAAATAGTCGCTCATCTCTATTCATAACTGCTGCTCTGTCCACAAAACACATGAACTCTGTCAAGTCTAATTTCAGATTTATAGAGCCAGTCCTTTAAATCTTGTGGAATCATACAAATTGTATTTGCAGAAATGGAACCACTACGAGGGTTTAAAAGGTGGAGGATCCACATTGCTACATATCTGTCCACAGAATCATAGTACTTCCTAATTTTTACTCACTCCTATACACAGTAAGGCACTGCCTATGAGAGAATCAGTTGTTCACAAATATAGATCCGTGGACTGAAATCTGTTCTGAGGGCCATGGTAATCTACATCATTAGATACTTTAGAATATCATCTGCAAGGTGTTTCCTATAGTTATTTAAAACTAGTCAGGGAAGGCAACCTGAGGACTCTATAGTACACAACATGAGGACATAAGTACATTTCCTTGGTTTAGTCCCATGTCATATGTGATATTAATTTAGTAAATTAGGTTAGTGAGCAACATATTTGTCCATCAACTAATAAAACATAAACAATTAAAGATAAAACAAATGTTTATAATGTAACAAAATACAAAGGCCCCTATTTGTCAGAGTCTTTAAGCTAGAAACGTAGCATAAAACACTTTGAAAAGGCACAACATTATTTTGCAATGTAAGTTTGTAGAAATATTTTGATATAGGAAAGTCTCGAAAGCTTGCAATTTGTTACCATCTTTTCAGTTAGCCATTAAAAGGTATCAACCACTGAGGACTCTCAAGTCTAAATATTTTTTTAGAAATATTTTTTGAGTCTTTTAACATTTTTATTTTCTTTCACCTCCGCCAACATGGGCAAAGCTATGCAATTATAATTAATAACGACCTGTGGCATGCCTTGCAAACGTCACTTTTAAAGCCCCCGTCTCACACAGCGATCTCGCTAGCGAGATCGCTGCTGAGTCACTAGTTTTGTGACGCAGCACCGAGCTCACCAGCGATATCGCTGTGTGTGACATTCAGTGACGATCAGCCCCCCTGCTGGGTATCGCTGATCGTCGCTGAATGTCCTGGACATTTTTTTGATCACTGGTCTCCCGCTGACAGGCACGCATCGCTGCGTGTGACAGGCGGGAGACCAACGATCCGCTGGTAACCAAGGTACACAGCGGGTTTCCGGCGCGGGGCTGTGCCTAGAAACCCGCTGTGTACCTTGGATACCAGCGCTCTGATGCAGGGAGCTGGTAACCAAGGTACACAGCGGGTTTCCAGGCACCGCGCAGCGCCTGGAAACCCGATGTGTACCTTGGTTACCAGCTCCCTGCATCAGGGCACTGGTATCCAAGGTACACTGCAGGTAACTAAGCGACGTTACCCACAGTGTCGCTGTGCTGATCGCTGCCTGAGCTGCCTGTTTGGCAGCTCAGCAGCGATCATGTAGCGATACACCAGCGATCCTGAAAAGTGCATATCGTTGTCGGGATCGCTGGTGTATCACTATGTGAGACCCAGGCCTAAGACTTGCCTGAATCCAGCTACACAAAATAAATCAGTCACTTCTGACTCCAACATACCGCCTCATCAAGGCTGGTATGAATAGCGTCGGTCTTGATGAAACATGGCCATTGACTTAAATATTGCTGAAGTGATTGACATGAAATTAGAAATTCTACATGATTCATCTGGAAATAGATTAATGTCTATGTGGATTATACAGAAACACTGTTTTCCCCAACTCCGGTCATCAAGAGCCACCAACAGTTCATGTTTTCAGGTTTTCCTTCGTATTACCCAGGTGATGGAATTTTTGCCTGTCCAGGTGATCCAATTATCACCTGGGAAATACTAAGGAAATCCTGAAAACATGACCTGTTGGTGGCTCTTGTGGACTGGAGTTGGGGACAACTGCTGGAACACATTGAAACATTTTTCTTTGGTATAAAATTGGCTTTAAATTTGCCATATGTATAGTGCAAGAACATTAATAGGATTTGAGCACTGCCCTGCAAGATACTCTGATATACCCATTCTATTACATGGTAAGAAGGACCAGCCACTGCAGGTTCATAAAGTCAAAAATCTGGTGACCCCAATGGAAGTTGATTAGTTCATAATACATTAAAATATGGTGCAATAAGAATCACAAACCATTAAGATTAATTTTTATTTTGGTACACATAATTCTCTTTGTTTGCCTGTGCAAATGAGTCTCTTTCCTAAAATGTTCTTTGTTTAGCAATTAGTAATGTTTTTTCATCTTCCTACTTTTAGGACTAAATCAGAAATACTGTCATTAACATTTATGGATTCAATTAAAACTAACTCCAAGGTAATGTATGCCCTGATTATAATTTCATGATAAATACTGTGCTGTAGTCATCTTCTTTAATAACTGTGACTTGCCAGTAATTTAGAGATTGGAATAAAGTTTATATGCATTGTTGTCTTCCAACAATTAGAACTCTAATAAAAATTTAATAGAGTTTAATGTTATGGACAAATGATATCAAGAGTATCATGAGAATTGTTTTTTTACGCAGTTGACCTTTACCAATGTTCTAGTCATTTAGAAAGTTACTGGTGAAATATATTTGATTTTATTGAAAATGAAATATGAAAGCACTGCAGCAGAAAAATATCAGATATGAAAATAATAATCAGAATTACTGGAATTTGCCCTGAAAATGCAAACCTTTCTTTCATCTGACCAAATGTTTAAAGAGGACCTGTCGGCAGCACTGTATTTTTAAATTATGTTGTCCTATAAATAAATGAATAAACCCACTTTTTCTTTAAAAAAAAAGTTCAATAAATCATCATAGCTCATAGAATAAAGGGGGTTGTCCATGGTTTTAATATTTGCTAAAGGCAGAGGATTTTGTAAAATAAGAATAGTAATTTGTACTCACAAGGTAATTCCCCTACTGCACCAACTCCATTACTCTGGGGAATGCAACCAGTCTCATTGACTTCTCCTGCAGTAATAACATGCTGTACTCTTCATGGGATCTAAGGGGTAAAGTTTCTTCTTATGGAGGGTGACATGCCTGGCATGTCAGTGTAAGCATGCTTATGCGCCATGCAATGGTCCACTGGGAAAATATATATACAAATTGCCTTTTCAGAAAGGAAGAGGACTTGAAGTCTAATGTCACCTATTGGAAGTTGCAATCCTAAAAGTCAATATTGACCTTTTAATGAGCCCTGCCATATAACTTAAGGTACTGCCACACTAAGCAATCCCGCTAGCGATCTCGTTAGCGTTGCATACTAATGAGATCGCTAGCGGGATTGTTTCTATATCGCTAAATGCTACCGCATTTAGCGATATAGTTAACGACGCTATCGCCGTTAGCGATCTTCTTAACGACTTTAGCGGTACAAAAGTACCGCTAAATCCTAAGAAAAGGTGCCACACAGCGATTAGATACTTACCCAGCGGGAGCGCCAGCGATGAAATAGGGTCCGGAGCGATTCCAGCGACGAGCGAGATCACAGCAGGAAGCTCGTCGCTGGAAGCTGCCGCACTGAACAATATCGCTAACGGGATCGCTAAATAGTGACGTTTTTTAGCGATCCCGTTAGCGATATTGTTTAGTGTGGCATACCCTTTAGGATAAAAGCTAAACTAGAATTTGAATTTAAACACACGGTGTTTCGGGGAGTTGCTCCTCATCAGTGCAAAGCATGAGAAGTATGAGAGGCTACTGACTGGGATCTAAGGGTTTCTCCTTGTGGAGTGTAACATGCCTGGCATGTCAGTATGATGAGGCTTATAAGTCATGCAATGCTCCTCTGGGAAATGAAATATGCAAATTGCATCTTCAGAGGGGAAAAGGACTTGAACTCTTTACCAACTATTATCCCAAAACACCATATTTGTAAATTGAGATTCTTGTTTGGCTTTTATCCTAAGTCATACGGCAAGGCTTAAAGGGTTGATATTGATCTTTCTCTCTGAAGAGGCAATTTGCATACATACTCTACATGTGCACATGGTTATTGTAATCAAAAATAGCCTCAATGGCGCTGCCTGCATGTAGACTCAAAACTGGCGTGTGTCAGTGCAAAGGCTGGGAGTACACAGCAATTTAAACAGAGACATGGCAAATGAGATCCAAACTCGCTCTAAGCCACTGCAATATTTCAAAGTGATGCTGGTGCATCAGGTCACATTGCGAATCACCAGGCATTGTGTATGTGACAACAAGCAAGTAAAAAAAATTCAACTGGTTCCAACTTTTCATAACTTGCTTGCTGTTGTCAAGATACCTTGTAGGTTGCAATAAGAGCCCATTCATCAGTATCATGCTGCAATGTAGCAGCAGTGTAGAGCGATTTTCGGATGGGTAACCTACTTTAAGGTCAAAATTACAAGGTAACCGCAGCCATAATCTGATACTGGCAGCACTGATGGAATGTGCAGTTGTATATATTCCCACAGGTGAAATTAATTCATAAATTTAAAGTATAAAAAGCAGCTAAAAGGTATGAAGAATCTTAGCAAAATATGTTCTAACGTTGCATTAGGACGAAAAACATTATTTACTAAAGCAGACATGTCAAGGGATCTGACAGGCCTTCTAAAAGTAAGGAACAACGATTAAAGGAGTATATCCATCTCAAAGATCCTATGCCAATATCTAGTAGGTGTAAAAATAATAATAAGCGCTAATACTCCAATTATAAAAATAGTATAGTTTTTTTTATTCGCTATGTCTCTTTCCTCATGTGCAGGCATTGCAGCACCTTAGGTATCTATGGTTACTACCACTGAAAAAGTGACAGTCAGTTAGCTACTTGCTAGTGGTTATGACTGTTAGGGTCTGCGGAACGCACCTAATAAATAATGTAGAGAGGTGCGTTCGCAGCCCGGGGTCCACCGTACAGGCAGAGCCTGCTGCTAGTAAGATGGCGTAAGTAGCGAACTCTGTTATCCCGCAGAGTCGCTAAAATAAACGCTGTAGCGCGCTGTGGCAGTTACTGCAAACTCTGTTAATCCACAGAGGCGCTAGCGGGAATGCCGTAGCGATATATGGCGATAAGTGCGAACTCAATTAGCTTCAGTGAGTCGCAAAGTAAAATGCTATGGCGCTGACTAGCGTTTTAAAGTGAACCCTGTTGTGTCACAGAGCCGCTGAGAAACCCTACTGGGTCCAGGTACACAGTTGACTGCTAAGCGAGCATAGGAAGTGGTCATGCGCTATCTATGGCGTCTGTACACCAGGCCCTGAATACGGCAACCAAACTCCTCACCGGTTATGCCGGTATTCTAAAGGCATCTAAGACACCGACCCTGACCAGCTAGCATACCAAGCTCCTCACCGATTAGGTCGGTATTGTAATGGCGTATTTCAGCCGCCCTAACTACACACACGCATGACCATACTGGTGCAAAGCACATAAAGGTTTGATACTAGTGAACGGCCGTGCGGTCAGGACAACCTTTTATAGCAGCCACGAGTAGAAGACCTTCCAGAAAGGACCAATAGAAAGCTGCTTCAGATCACAAACAGCTACAGGACCTTCCTGGAGGACCAATAGGAGTCGTAGCTGTATCTGAGCATGTGACCCCTGATCTCCAATGGCCCTGAGCATGCTCAGAAGAAGAAACAGAGGACTTAGTCCCAAATCTGCCTGCTCGAGCACTGGTTATAACCGAAGATCCAGGAGAGGCAGCAGCAAGTCTCTGCACAGTATTAGACCGGGCAAGACGCTGGGACCGACATCTCTGCTGAGCAGACTCCACTGCGGCCGGAGATGGATGGGGGACCGCAGCGGGAATGGATTGAGATTCCCCTTGTGCAGCATTGGAAACTCGAACCCTAACAATTACCATGGATACCTAAGGTATTGCAATGCCTGCCCATGAGGAAAGAGACACAAAGAATTAAAAAAGATTAACTACATTTCTAATTGGAGGTATTTGCTAATATTATTATTATTACACCTACTACATATCGATCAGTATGGGGGCCAGCAGACAAGTAAATAAGATAGGGGAAAGCCATTTTATGCTCACTCTGTATATAGGATGGGGATAGGAGTTCAGCATGCACAGCATAGGGAATGAAAAGGCCAGATGGCTGAAATGTACCAGATTAAAAATGGTAGCTATAAAATGAATTGCTGTAGCTGTAATGCCACTCAGTGTGACTGTGAATTGATTGTTTTTAGATATACTGCAATAACACCACTTTAATTGCTGTATTTTCTCACACAGTGCAAAAAGTGTCAGGCTAGGGTCACTCATGCATAGATTTTCTCTGCAAGAGATTTGGATCAAATATGTAACTGACACAGATCAAACTGTGATCCGAGTTTGCTCGATGTCAGCCTAGTGTGGCCCAATTCTCTCGGATGGGGAGGAAGCAGAGGGTGTAATGGAGCATATGTTCCATCACACATCTCAATCACAGCAGGATGTTGTAGCCTTTGACAACAACATCCTCAACTGGAGTCAGTGTTCTGCTCAATTCAGCTCTTCCAATGCAATAATAATTTAACGTTGTACATAGAAGAATTTCCATTCCACCTGATTCTGTTCTGCCCCATAGTTCTGTAACTGACAGAACATTTGGAGCAAAGAAACACACTATGCCAGAAAAGCATCTTACAGTTGTTTTTTGGAAGAGATGAACAGTTATCCTTTGTTTTCAGAAGAAATGGTGCCAGAGGAAATGGAGAACACCATTCTAATGACAAGCTGTGTTGCAGGCTCTGAGAAAACACTGTTAGTAGTAGTAGCACTCTAACAAAAAACCAACTGACACCAACAGCAAACCTATTACCCCACTTCCCACCACACCAGGGCAAGTGAGAAGAACCGGGCCAAGTGCCAGAATTGGCGCATCTAAGAGATGCATTCTTTTCTGGGGCGGCTGCCAGCTATTTTTAGGCAAGGGAGGGCCAATATCCATGTCCCTTCACTTCACGGTCTGAGAATACCAGTCATTGGCTGTCTGATTTAGCTTGGCTGGTTGTCAAAAATGGGGGGACCCCATGCTATTTTTAAAAAAAGGTGTGGGAACCCTATCTTCTTGATAATCAGCCATGATTAAGCTGGGAGCTGGTGTTAAAAGCCCGCAGCTGTTGGTTTTGCCTGCACTTGTTATCAAAAATAGAAGAGACCTGACGTCATTTTTTTACTATTTATTGCACAGGGGCCGGCTGAAGAATACTCTTATCAGCCTTGTCTGCTCTCAAAACTATCTGTGACAGCAGGCATATGCTGATGACAGTACTACTCTCGCATCAGTCGACACCTGTGACTGGCGGTAGCCTACTTTCCACCGGTCACAGCAGATGGCTCACATGCTGTCATATGACAATGTGGGAACCACAGTGCTCTAACCAGCAGTACGAACTTACCTCTGATCACGGCCGCTGGTATTTCTTGCTCTGTCACAGAGATGACAGTGTGGGAAACAGCTGATGTTTGGGGTGCAGAACCCAAACAGTAACATGGACTTCCTGGAGAAGTCCATGTTTGGGGCTCATACACGGACACTTCGTGTACGATACGGACCCCGAACTTTACTGTTCGGATTTGCCCATCACTAGTCTTGATCTTTTTTTTTCAGTCATTTCTTTAAGGGGGTGATTGAGCATCTTAGACCTTTGATATGTTGTTTAGTGTTTCACAATGTTCGGGTGCTTTCAGATGTGATGTTTTCATGCATTTTTTATACCAAGGCAAATAGTGGATAGAAATTGGACAAGAATTATTTAGGAAATATCTTTGTTTTTTGTCATTATGTATCAAAAAAGCAAATATGTATCATTATACAGCTCTGGCAAAATTAAGAGACCACCACATCAAAACCCTCTCATGGGCAGCCCATTCTCCAGACCATAACCCCATTGAAAACTTCTGGAATCTAATCAAGACGATGGTGGATAGTCAAAAGCCATCAAACAAAGAAGAACTGCTTAAATATTTGCGCCAGAAGCAGTGTGAAAGACTGGTAACAAGCATGCCAAGACGCATGAAAGCTGTTTTTAAAAATCATGGTTATTCCAGAAAATATTGATATCAGAACTCTTCCTGAGTTAAAACATTAGTATTGTTGTTTCTAAATGATTATGAACTTGTTTTCTTTGCATTATTTGAGGTTCGAAAGCACTGGGCTTTTTTTTAAATTTTGACCATTTTTCTTTGTCAGAAAAAAAAATACAAAATGTATTGCTTGGAAATTCGGAGACATGTTGTCAGCAGTTTATAGACTAAAAGAACAATTTACATTTCACTCAAAAATATACCTATAAAGAGAAAAATCATACAAACGTAACATTTGAAAGTTTTCTCTTAATTTTTGCCAGAGCTGTATATACCTTCTGAGGCATTACAAATGTCATTAACATGAAACATTGTGGCTAGTACTCTATGGTACTCTAATTGGAAATAAGGATAACACTGATTAAGTAACATAAGCGCTTCAGTTTAAGGAGGGTAGCAGGATAGTGTGGGTCTCTATGCCATAAAAGCCTACTTTAACACTTTAAATATACTCTACAATATATTTATGATACATTTTACTCACAATAAAGCTACCACCTCTAAAAATCTTGCAATTACTTCAACTTCATTATTTAACCACTCTTGATTTGTTGATTTTCTGTCCTTGCATTTTTATTATTCTATTGACAAAGCTGGTTTGGTTTTTATGGGACAAGTTGTACTTTTGAATGACACTATTTTATCATGCTATGTAGTGGTAAGCAGAAAAAAATTTCAAGTGAAAAAAAACAGTTTTGCAGTTGTTTTTTGGGGTTTTGTTTTTATAGTGTTCATTATAAAGCAGTTTGAGTCTCTGGTCAGTTCGGTGATGCCAAACATGTATATTTAAATGTATATTGGTCACCCTTCCAGAACCAGTAACGTGTTCAATTTTCGGTCTGTGGAGCTCTGTAAGAGCTTTTTTTGGCATCCTTAGATGATGTTTTTACTGATACCATTTTGGGGTAGATGCAATGTTTTGATTCCCTCTTATTGCAGTTTTTCAAGTGTTGTGTCAATCAAAATACTACATTTCTGACATTTTGTGTTTTTTCTTAATTACATTCTTCACCGATTGGGTTAATTAATTTTGTATTTTGATAGATCAGACATTTATGGATGTAGCAATGCCATATAAAGTTGAAACCAGAAGTTTACATACACTATATTAAAAGACACATTTGCATGTTTTTCCTCAATATCTGACATGAAATCAGAACAAACCTTTCCCGTTTTAGGTCAATTAGGATTGCCATAATTATTAATATTTGCCAAATGTCAGAATAATGAGAGAGAGAGAGAAAGTTTTAAGGTATTTGTATTAATAAGGCCTCTTTCACACTTCAGTCGTGCGACGTCCGCCAAAGAGTGAGAATGGCGGATCCGCCAGAAAAGTGCAAAAACGGATGCAAGCGGATCACTTTTCTGACGGATCCATCATGAACTTTTCAACCCGGAAAAAGAAATTTTCTACCCGGAAAATGCAGGTACGCATGTCCGGACAAGGAGAGAGAGAGAGAGAGAGAGACCCTGGACAGTTTTGTCAGCATTTTCAATGGTTTTTTATGGAAGCGACAGATCCGCTGGAGAATCCGTCAAAAACGGATGCCAGCGGATCCGCCGCCCATAGGCGGCCATTATGCAAAATGGCGGATGCGGCGGATCCGCCATAGTCCGCCATTTTGGTGGACCGAAAAAACGTTGCATTGGACGTTTTTCTGAAATAACGGACGCCAATTTTTTGGCGGATCCATCAAAAAATGGACCTAACGGACAACCATCCGTCAAAATCCGTCACTAATGCAAGTCAATGGGAAAAAAGCGGATCCGCCAAAAAAAAATGGCGGATCCGTTTTTTTCACATTTTGACAGATTTTGACTGACGTCGCACGACTGAAGTGTGAAAGAGGCCTTATTGCAAAGTTAAAAGTTTACATACATTTCAATAGTATTTGGTACCGTTGCCCTTAAATTGAATGACTTTTCACAATAGTTGGTTGGAATTTGAGACCATTCCTCCTGACAAAAATGGTTGTAACAGATCCAGGTTTGCAGGTCGCCTTGCTCGCACCTGACTTTTCAGGTTTGCCCATAAATTTTCAATATGATTGAGATCAGGTCTTCATGATGGCCACTCCAAAACATTGACTTTGTTATCCTTAAGCCACTTTATTACTGTTTTTGCATTATGCTTCTGGTCATTGTCCATTTAGAAGACCCAATTCTGCCCAAGCTTTAACTTCCTAGCCGATGTCTTGAGCTGTTGCTTCAGTATTGCCACATAATCTTCTTTTCTCATGATGTCATCTATTTTGTGAAGTTCACCAGTCCCTTCTGCAGCAAAACAACCCCACAACATGATGCTGCTACCCCGTGTTTCACAGTTGGGATGGTGTTCTTAGGCTTCTAAGTTTTTCCCTTTTTCCTCCAAACGTAACGATGGTCATTATGCCAAAAAAGTTAAATTTTAGTTTCATCAAAACACAGGACATGTCTCCAGAAATTAAGGTCTGTGTTCATGTGTGCATTTGCAAACATTAATATGACTTTTTCATGTTTCTTTTGGAGTAATGGCTTCTTCCTGGCAGAGTGGCCTTTCAGCCCATGCTGATACAGTACTCCTTTCACTGTGGATATTGACAGGATCTTACCAGCTTCTGCCATCATATTCACTAGGTCTTTTGCTTTTGTACTTGGGTTGATATGCACATGTCGGACCAAAACACGTTCATCTTTGGGACACAGAACCCATCTCCTTCCTGAGCTGTATGATGGCTGGACATGCTCATCTGGTTTGTACTTGTGTATAATTGTTTTTACAAGTGAGCCAGTCCACAATTCTCTTCCTGATATCATGGCTGATTTCTTTAGACTTTCCCATGACGCTACAAAAAGAAGCAGTGTGTTTCAGGTGTGCATTAAAATACATCCAAGGGTGTGTCTCTAATTAACTCAGATGTTGCCAAAAAACTACCAGAAGCTTCCAAACACGTGACATCATCATATGGGCAGTCCAGAATTGTTTGAAGGCATAGTAATCTTAGTGTATGTAAACTTTTGACGTTACAGTAAGTAATAAGAGTGCCTTAAAACATTATCTCTCTCATTATTCTGGCATTTGGCAAATATTAATAATCATGGTAAGCCAAATTTACCTAAAATGGGATAGGTTTATTCTGATTCAAGTCAGATATTGAGAAAAACATGCATTTGTGTCTTTTTTTTACAGCGTATGTAAACTTCTGGTTTCAACTGTATATGTATCATAAATTGCTTTATTTTTAATGAGAAAAAGGGAGTGATTCAATTTATTTTCAAATTTTAAAAATATTTATTTGTTATTTTCTGTATTTTGTAGTCCCCTTAGGAGGTTTGATCCTGCGATTGGTGATCACTTATACTATAAAGAATAATACCTCAGTATTGCTTTGTACAGCAAAAATTACTTCCTCCTATTAATTCTAGGAGCATCATCATGATAGTTTTGGGGAGGTCTTCAGCAAACCCCAGCCATCATGGCAACCCATCGGACATTAAATGTGTTTACAGCTGCTGAATGAGTTCTGTTCCACTCATGTCTGATAGAGGTAGATGATGGTTGAATAACACAGCTATCATCTGCTGGTGAAGATGTGGGTTTAGTTTCTGACTCTGCATCATAGTTAAAGGGTTCAATGCATTGAATATGTTGGTAAGGGGTTTATAAATAGTAACTACAAAATAACACATAGAATTTCAAAAAGCAAATTAAAGGGAACCTGTCACCTAATTTTTCGCATATAAGCTGCGGCCACCGCCATTAGGCGCTTATCTACAGCATTGTATAATGCTGTAGATAAGCCCCCGATGTAACCTGAAAGATAAGAAAAACAAGTTAGAGTATACTCACCCAGGGGCGGTCCGGTCTGACTGGTGTTGCAGGTCCGGGTCCGGCGCCTCCCATCTTCATGTGATGATGTCCTCTTCCTTGCTTCTGTCATGGCTCCAGTGCAGGCGTACTACTCAGCCCTGTTAAGGGCAGAGTAAAGTAATGCATTGCGCAGGGGCCGGGCCTCTCTGACCTTTCCTGGCACCTGTGCACTGCAGTACTGCAGTAAGCCCCTAATTGAGGTGGCCGCACCTTATATACGAAAAATGAGGTGACAGGTTCCCTGACTATTAAGGAAATGAAATAGTTTCATGGTCACTGACATTTTAGTATAATTAGGTTTATCTGAAGGCCAAAACAATGTCTAAAAAAATAAATAATGAATCAATTACCCAAAATTATATTTTCAACCTTAAAAATCAATTGAAAGGGACAGCCACTAGATGACTATCTTTTGTCCAGCTTACTATCTATCTACTGCTTGTTGTCAGGTGTAATCTATATCCAGCAGCAAAAAAACAAACAGATTACAGGAAGTGGCAATGGGTATCTGTCTCTGCGTCCCTGCTCTTCTGTCTATCAAACTGCATTCAGGTTTAGCAGAGAGATGGGCTTCAAGTTTGTGGCAGGCAAACCACAAAATAACAAGTCAACAAGCATAAAGATAATTGCAAAGAGAGAGAAAGTAAGTTCCAGTACTTACTGGTAGAACATTGATGAGGAGTATCCTCTCACTCAAAAAGAATAAATGGCAAGTTACATTCCATGAGAATAAGTTCAGCTTTTTACCATATTAGACTGATGTTTGCACAAAAAAGTTTTAATTTGTTTTGAGGGGTAAGGGCAACAAGACCATGTCTTTACTGTAATTTTGAATAAAATGAGAGGTACGCTTTAATTTTCAAAGATTTCATCTTTAAAAGTGCAATTATTGCATATTTCAGTATCACATTTTCTCTATTTTCAATATACATTTAGTTACATAAAATCTAAATAATTCAAGATGCACTAAATGATATACTATAAAACAGTATGATTAAAAGTAAAGAAGACTTTAAAAAAGTAATTTCAGAGAATACAGTCTAAAAGAATACTGTGTACCCATCGAAGCTTAAAAAACATTTCTGAAGCTAAGCAGAATAAGCAAACACATGGTAAGCTCATAAGTCAACACATGGTGAGAAAATATGCTTCTGTTATAGGTCATAGAACAGTCGCAAGTGTAAAAAAGCAATTATGGAGAAAAAAAGCTTGCACAAGATTATGCAATTGATGAATTTATTCACATGATACAACATATACAGTGCACAACGTAGCTCAAAATCAAAGAAATATATTGTATATAGAAAGCTTTTTTTAGTACATTAACAAATATGCTGATGCTTTTGGCAAAAAAAATCAAATGCAATACTTGAAATTTGTTCAGCAAGGCTTTAAAAATAACAATGGAACAAAAATGTCAAACCATGCTGATAAATTCTAAAATTTGTTTTTAGAAAGTGACTTACATAATTATAAATACAACAAAGTCATGAAATAGTTACGTTAGGTTTTTATGGAGATTCACTATACCCCTGTATGCCTGTAATTTTATATGTAGGTTCAGGCACTTAAATGCTCAAGTCCTCGGTACATGAATCCAGCATGTCAGACGCTCGGACGTGCTCGACTCAAGTAGCGAGCATAATGGAGTGAATAGCAAACTCGAGTATTTTTCTGCAGGACATAAAATCTCTCTCCCTATCGCTAGCTCTCTCTCACTAGCTCTCTATCGCTCTCTGCACCCATCACAGATAATTCACTTACGGGGCCCTCGAGCACCACACTATGCTTGGCACTTTTTGCTACTCGATTGAGCACCCCAATGCTCGATCGAGTATCAAGCAGTATCTATTTTTCCCCATAAACTTTGGGTGATGTTTATCATTGCTTTGCTCCACAATGTTTTCATAAATTGAGACATTTCATGGTCGTGCATTCCCCTATAAAAAGTTTCAATTTCTTAAGGGGAAATAATAGCTCATTTACATGAAAGGAAAATGTGGATTTCGATGGAATAAGACAACAGAATGCAGTTATCAAGGTATCATTTTATTCAACTGTTTATGATGATGACCTATATGCCTATATAGATAGCTTAGGAGGATTGATCCTACTGATGGAGTCCTTTTAAGTAATTTCCACACCAAAATAAGCCAAAAATTTAATTTTTCTTACACATTGGCCCTATCATAATTTTTAAGACTGCATTTCTACATAAAAGTTGCAAAAACTTGAATAATCTATACAGGTAAAAGATGTCTTAAAAGTCATCAAATACAGGAAAAATTTAAATACAGTTATATTGCTACAAGAAATTGATGATTTTTTGGGCTAATTTTTCCATGTCAATTCTTGTTGCAAATTTTTCTTTTCTCTTTTCCTATTACATTCAATGGAAAAGCAAAAGACCACCACATTCCCCACTGTTTAAGATTTTCTGATAGCAGAATCAGCAGGTCCTAAAAATGCAACTTTCCAGAAACGTTAAAAATAAAAAAACACAATGAGTCCAATCAGGGCCGGTGTCAGCACCCGGCACACCCGGGCAAGTGCCGGGGCCCTAAGCAGGCGGGGGGCCCACTCGCCGTCTGGCACCCCGGCGCCCATTAGAGGTGTCAGCGCTGCCACTGGGCCCCCCCGCCCCGCTTGCTCAGGGCCCCGGCAGCAGCCGGCGCAATACTCACCTCTCCCCGTGCCTCCGCTGCCGCAGCTCCGGGCTCCAGGGGGTGCCTGCAGGATGCCGGCGCTTCCTCTCACAGCAGCGCCGCTGAATGACGTCATCATTCAGCGGCCGGCTGTGGCAGTGAGCGCGGACGCCGGACAGGTGAGATGTTTGTGTGTGTGTCTGTGTATGTGTCTCTGTGTGTATGAGTGTGTGTGTATGTAGTGCGGTGCTTTGTGTGTGTTTGTCTGCTGTGTGTGTGATGGTGCTGGGGGGAGGGCAGTGATGATGATGATGATGGGGAGGCAATGATAATTGATGATGATGGGCAGGCATTGATGATGATGGACAGGCAATGATATTGATGGGGAGGAAATGATGATGATGGGCAGGCAGTGATGATGATGGGCTGGCATTGATGATGATGCGCAGGCAGTGATGATGATGGGGAGGAGATGATGATGATGGGCAGGCAATGATGATGATGGGGAGGCGATGATGATAATGGGCAGGCAATGATGATGATGGGCAGGCATTGATGATGATGGGCAGGCAATGATGATGATGGGGAGGCGATGATGATGATGGGCAGGCATTGATGATGATGGGCAGGCATTGATGATGATGGGCAGGCATTGATGATGATGGGCAGGCAATGATGATGATGGGCAGGCATTTATGATTATGGGCAGGCAATGATGATGATAATGGGCAGGCAATGATGATGATGGGCAGGCAATGATGATGATAATGGGCAGGCAATGATGATGATAATGGGCAGGCAATGATGATGATGGGAGTCTTTCCATGGCGCCCTTTCCTGAGCTGTAACAGTGCAGAACGCAGCACAGTGCAGAGGAGAGCTCCATATTTTGTATGGAGCTTTTTATGGGGACCAGTATCCTGTATGGAGCATTATATTGGGTCCAGTATTCTGTATGGAGCATTATATGGGGGATGGGGGGGTGACATCCTGCATGGGTATTATATGGGTGATGAGGGGGAGACTATATGGTGCCCATAATATTGTATGGAGGACTGTACAGTCCAGTTTGTACTGTGTGCTGTGAGGATTTGGCAGTTTTTGAGCTATTGTACAATTTACAATAGATATCAGTCATGTAATGGAAGAAGAGAAGTGTTTGGCATTGTGCTATACCCATATTTCTCTGCAGTATCTGTGCATCATGAATCGTGGTCTGTGTTAAAGGGCCCACTGAGACTTTCGCCCGGGGCCCATAAAAACCTGGAACCAGCCCTGAGTCCAATGTATCAAGATTTGCTTAGCGCACTCTCATGCAATGCAAGTCATGCTAGAGTAAAATGTGCCAAATTCATTAAGAGGTGCATGCCATTTAATTCAATTCAATTCGGCATCTCTTCTGAGCTATATGCACCTATGTATGCGGAGTCAGAAATGCTACTCTATTCCGGAGTAACACTTCTAACATACAAACGTTGACTCTCTGGATGAACTTGATGGATAGACATGGCTTTGTGCCACCTCAACCCGGCTCCTTCCCAGCTCCACCCATTTTGGCAGAGTTGACTTAAACTGACATGAAAATACCTCCCATTGCACAAAAATGATGAGACTTTTTAAATCTTTTATATCAGTTATCTGGCATAAAAATTGTGATGAATCAGCCCATACACCATACCCCACCGGCCCCCACCGGAGCTTCCATGACTCTTTTGACTGATCCTCTGTATGATCTGCGCTGATGTTTTTCATCTCATGAGACAATAGCAATCAATCAGAGGCTGCGTCAGTCACATTAAACAAGATGGGTAAGACTCAAGAAGAGCAGATTGATGCAAAGAAAATCAAACTTGTTACAATTTTCCCACAAATTCAGATTCTGTCAAACCTTTTGGGATTTGATTTACATGAATCTACGAAAATGGCAGCCAACCAGTATAAGTGGAAAAAAAATAATAAAAATTTATACTCACCTGTCATAGTCTAGCCCGTCAAGAACATCTGAGACCTCATCAGTGCCTCAAGAACAAAGACAACACTGAAGAAGGTTAGGTCAAAGAAACGATCGATCTGACACAGATAACTGGTGAGTTGTGGCTGAAAGACAAGTATGGGGCATTCCTAGGACAGGTGTGTATAGTGTCCTATTATTTTAACCCCTTCTTGGGGTCTAATGCTTTAGGGTTTGGAGAGACTTAGGAACATAATAAAAATATTTTAGTCTGCTTCATATTTATGTAGATTTAATTCCCCAGATTGTACCTGGAATAAATTGTGGCCAATTCACTCAGCCATAGATGAGAAATCATTGTAGTAGGCCAGATTTTACAGAGACCTGCGGGAATTCAAGCAAAAGTGCCAGTGAACCACCAGTGAACATAAGTATATTTGTACTTTTTTATTTCCAATATTGTTGTTTTACACAGGAAAATCAGCATCAAGATAAGCACCAAAATTAGTACACATTTATAGCTGTGGATTTCCTTTTTTTTCCTACGGTAGATCTGCTGCATTTGAATGTTTATTAAGGGTATGTGTACAATGAATTTTCATCGATATTTTAAAAATTCAAGTCAGTTGTTTTATGGGGAAACATTACATAAATTAACATTTCAATAGAAAGTTTTCTCAAATAAGGTGAAACAATTTTACATTTCTATTATATTTTAGTCATGGCCAAACTAACTATTTCATGAACATTTCTAGTGGTGGATAAGGGGAAGACAATCCACAGAAAAAGGAGACTTTGGAGATAAACCCATTGACCTATTACTTCTTTGGATATATTAGGTGTTCTAAATTCTCTTTATTCCACAGCCAGTAAGAGAGGTGGTGTGAATTATTCACAAGTACATTTCCACATTGCACACTGAAACATGTACTGTATATTTTTAAACATCTATTATTACATCATCAAAACACTGAAACCAATGCATGCTAATGAATTCTTCATTGAGAATCCTTGCCTGACTTCACATTTATCACACGCTGCTGCATTTGCTGATTGGGTAATTTGCATTCATTTGAACCAGGATAATTATGGAACTTTAAAATGTCAATCATGTTCAAAGTAAACAAATACAATTTCTAACTGACCTTTGTGTAAGCAATTTAGACAGACGAGAAAAAAATGTAACATGTTTAGCTAAATTGCAAATATTACAAACATTCTAATTAACTCATATTATCTAAGTCAAAAAAGGAACCAGACAGCAAGGTATATTTATTAAGGTCCAACACAAATCATGTAGATTTGCATAGCATAATATTTATAGCATAAACCTAGCATGACTTTAATATATAATTAGTGGGTGATTTGCCTCTGAGACCCCATCAATCACTATTGTCATATCCAAGAAATATACAGTACAGACCAACAGTTTGGACACACCTTCTCATTTAAAGATTTTTCTGTATTTTCATGACTATGAAAATTGTACATTCACACTGAAGGCATCAAAACTGAATTAACACATGTGGAATTATATACCGTATTTTTCGGACTATAAGATGCACCGGACCATAAGACGCACCCCAAATTTTCAGAAGGAAAATTGGGAAAAAAAAATAATGTGTCAAATGGGGGTCCGTCTTACAGTCTGAATTTAGCTTACCAGCGAATGGATCAGCACAGGTAGAGGAGTGGTCACTGGGGTCGTTTGGCGGTCCAGGCTGGTGTGGTAGTGGTGCTCTGTGGGGTGGCTGTGTTCTGTGGGGTGGCTGTGTTCTGTTAGGTGGTTGGGCACTGTGGAGTGGCCAGGGTGGCCATATACTCACAAATCCGGTGGCGGCGGTGCTCCCAATGCAGCTTCCCTGCGGTGCGGTGGTGGTGTCGGGGCAGCAGCGGGCTCTGTTATGCGTCGGAGGCTCTGCTGGCATTTCGTCCTAGCCGGAAAGCCCCCCTGCAGCTGCGACGTGGTGCTGGGCTGAAGGCCACCAGGGGCCCCCGGTGGCGATCCCGATGCAGCCTGTGGTGCGGTGGTGGAGTCCGGGCAGAAGCGGGCCTCTGGGCTGCGTGGGGGGCTCCGCCGGCATTTCGTCCCAGCCGGAAAGCCCCCGCAGCTGTGACGCGGTGCCGGCCTGAGGAATGGCCGCCTGGGGCCTCCGGCAAAATGGCCGCCGCATACTCTCATTCAAATCTCGACCCCAGGTGGCCATTCCTCAGCCCGGCACCGCATCGCAGCTGCGGGGGGCTTTCCGGCTGGGACGAAATGCAGGCGGAGCCCCCCATGCATCCCAGAGGCCCGCTGCTGCCCGGACACCACCACCGCACCACAGGCTGCATCGGGACCGCCACCGGAGGTCCCTGGCGGCCTTCAGCCCGGCACCGCGTCGCAGCAGTGGGGGTAATTCTGGCTGGGACAAAATGCTGGTGGAGCCCCCGACGCAGCCCAGAGCCCCGCTGCTTCCCCGACACCACCACCGCATCGCAGCGAAGCTGCATTGGGAGCGCCGCCACCACTGGACTTTCCGGTATGTTGCGATCATAAGAAGCACCCCCATTTTCCCCCAAAATTTTTTGGGAAAAAAGTGCGTCTTATGGTCCGAAAAATACGATACTTAACAAAAAAGTGTGTAACAACTCAAAATATGTCTTATATTCTAAGTTCTTCAAAGTAGCCACCTTTTGCTTTGATGACTGCTTTGCACACTCTTGGCATTCTCTTGATGAGCTTCAAGAGGTAGTCACCGGGAATGGTTTTCACTTCACAGGTGTGCCCTGTCAGGTTTAATAAGTGGGATTTCTGGCCTTATAAATGGGGTTGGGACCATCAGTTGTGTTGTGCAGAAGTCAGGTGGATACACAGCTGATAGTCCTACTGAATAGACTGTTAGAATTTGTATTATGGCAAGAAAAGAGCAGCTAAGTAAAGAAAAACGAGTAGCCATCATTACTTTAAAAAATGAAGGTCTGTCAGTCCGAAAAATTGGGAAAACTTTGAAAGTGTCCCCAAGTGCAGTTGCAAAAACCATCAAGCGCTACAAAGAAACTGGCTCACATGAGGACCACCACAGGAAAGGAAGACCAAGAGTCACCTCTGCTTCTGAGGATAAGTTTATCCGAGTCACCAGCCTCAGAAATTGCAGGTTTACAGCAGCTCAGATTAGAGACCAGGTCAATTCCACACAGAGTTCTAGCAGCAGATACATCTCTGCAACAACTGTTAAGAGGAGACTTTGTGCAAGCAGGCCTTCATGGTAAAATAGCTGCTATGAAACCACTGCTAAGGACAGGCAACAAGCAGAAGAGACTTGTTTGGGCTAAAGAACACAAGGAATGGACATTAGACCAGTGGAAAACTGTGCTTTGAATCGATGAGTTCAAATTTGAGATCTTTGCTTCCAACCACCGTGTCATTGTGCGAAGCAGAAAAGGTGAACGGATGGACTCTACATGCTTGGTTCCCACAGTGAAGCATGGAGGAGGAGGTGTGATGGTGTGGGGGTGCTTTGCTGGTGACACTGTTGGGGATTTATTCAAAATTGAAGGCATACTGAACCAGCATGGCTACCACAGCATCTTGCAGCAGCATGCTATTCCATCCGGTTTGCGTTTAGTTGGACCATCATTTATTTTTCAACAGGACAATGACCCCAAACACACCTCCAGGCTGTGTAAGGGCTATTTGACCAAGAGGGAGAGTGATGGGGTGCTACGCCAGATGACCTGGCCTCCACAGTCGCCAGACCTGAACCCAATCGAGATGGTTTGGGGTGAGCTGGACCGCAGAGTGAAAGCAAAAGGGCCAACAAGTGCTAAGCATCTCTGGGAACTCCTTCAAGATTGTTGGAAGACCATTTCCATTGACTACCTCTTGAAGGTCATCAAGAGAATGCCAAGAGTTTGCAAAGCAGTCATCAAAGCAAAAGGTGGCTACTTTGAAGAACCTAGAATATAAGACATATTTTCAGTTGTTTCACACTTTTTTGTTAAGTATATAATTCCAAATGTGTTAATTCATAGTTTTGATGCCTTCAGTGTGAATGTACAATTTTTATAGTCATGAAAATACAGAAAAATCTTTAAATGAGAAGGTGTGTCCAAACTTTTGGTCAGTACTGTACTATAAATAATATATCTCATAAACCACTAAAAATGATACAAACTACAGGGAAGATATATTCAGAAGTTCTCAGAACTTTATTTGCGTGTGTAGTGTTGTTACCCTGCATTATTTAGGCCTGCAGTCGTACAATAAAGCATGTTATTAAATTTCCTGCCCTCTACCACCCCTATCTCAGATGCACAGTTAGGTCTCATTCAGCCGTCAGAGATTTTTATCTCATGCAAAAACAGTCTGAGTTTTATTACTGTTTTTTATTAAACTGTCATCATTTTGGTCAATTTGTCAGTTTTTACCATCAGAGTTTGGTCAAAGATTCTTCTGTTTTACTAGGATGAAAAAAAAGCAATGGATGAATTACAAGATTTTCAGAATAAACAGTCCGTGAAAAGAATACACTGCCCACGGATAAGTGCTGTCCGATTTTTTTCATGGATCCATGGACTTGCATTTGCGAGTGTGATCCAAGACTTCTATCAAAATCATATATGATTTTGTGCAGTCCACTCAATCCAAGAATACACTGACATGTGAACAGATCCATAGAGTGTAATAGGTACAACTGCTATCTATAAAAACTACCAATAGAACTCAAATGCTCTAGTGGCCATCATAAAATCTGAAAGTGTTTCAATTGTTTTTGCACCATAAAAAAAGCTTAGAATAAGCAAACTTGAGTTATAGAATATGTCAGTTTTTAATTACACATTTCTCTTAAAGGTAAGTGTTTTAAGTACACAGTCATGACTTGTGTATTTATTTGTATACTTCTGCATGGGAATTATTGCAGGTCCAAAACTTGCCAGGAAAAAGATATGAACGGAAATATTGTGAAATCTCAGTGTCATAGGTTCATTGCAATGTTTTTTAATATAATGAAACCATAATTGCAAATAAAATATGGATACAAAACGCAATGACATTTTCTGCGATTTATCAGAGAGGACAACACATTCAACTGCACGATAAGCAAAGCACGGACAATTATACGCAAAAAAAAACACAAACTGCACAGGATGTATATTTTTAATATGGAAGACAAAAGCTACTTTATGCAAGTCTATATATTTGGTTGGCTGCTTAAATCTTTTTATGCCTTCATCGGAAACAAGGAACTCAATGTGTGACTTAACTTCAGTCTTAGAGTAAGAAGACAAGTTTTAAATGTCACAGAGAAGCCATTATCATCCACATTCATATGTTTAAAGGTAATGTTAGAAATATTAGAAATATTAGAAATATTCAATGAAGGTATGCATTTTCCCAAACTTCAGGGACAACAATTCTTTTCTACACAAAGCATGTTGCAAAATGAGATTATGCTGCTTTCTCCCATTGTAAAGCTATACCCAACCTTAATTAGCACAGATCCTTTTTTATCCCTGGCACTACAAAGAAGGAATTGCTGCTCTGATTTGTAACAAATTGCTCTGACATTTTTGGTAATAGCACACTAGTTTCTGTAATCCTTTTATTGAATGAGCCTAAGTAAAAGCGTTACCTGAGCCTTTGAAATATTGACAAATGGAAAAGAAATCAAACCTTTGGAGAATCTTCAGTTGTTAAATGAGGCAATGTGCTATGAAATAGATTGAACATATTTGCTCACTGAATACAAAATAAATGTATCAGTCTACAATTCATTACAAAAATTTTACTTGCAAGGTCTTGAAGAAATTGCTTATACCTCTTCTTTAATAAATGACATCAATTTGATTTTTTATATAGATACAAGATGTTGACAAGATCACCAAAGATGACTTAGCCATTCATTCAGAAGTAGAATTTCTTGGCTAGCGCTAAAGAACGGTAATTTTATTTATTTATTTATTTTACTCGGTGGCCACAAAAAATATAGTATGTTTTTATTAAGTTCTGAGCATGGAACATTGTGAATAAAACAGACTCCAATAAACAGTAATATATAACCTAGAGATGAGGAAAACATTGTTTCTGAGATGGCAATTCTACAGTGACAACTAATATGTCTACAGCTCCTGATCACTTTTCAGTAATAATTGCCACAACTGAATAAGAGAATGTCAATTTCTAATAGCAAAAGTAATAAGCTTCTGATTTGCTACTGTTTTATAGTTTTACAATTTGGATAAAAATCATCTTTAGACAGTGAAAAAAGGAAGTACAACTGATCACAACAAACAACTGAAGAGGAGTTCCTAATCATGTACAAGAACTGAAGGATCTGCGAATAGCAACCAATTTATTAAAGCTTTAACTTCTACAAACCACGTCTGAAAAAGAATGCACTTATGAACTGGTTAGTAAGAAAGGAAAACAATGTATAAAAGAGCTGTATCATCAGTAAAAATGTATTATTTAATGAATGTGCAAGGGCTCATAGTTGCAACATGGTTGATTTTGATCCCAGCATAGCAAAACTCCATAATCATGATATAAATCCTTCTTTTTCTTTCACTACCTCATGTCTAGTGTAATTCAAGTTCTAAATTTTGCCTTAAAAAGCAGAACATGACATTAATCAATGTGCTCTATTTTACAAACTTATGACCCATTTTTCCAGATATTGTTTTTACAAATGTTCAGGTAGTCGTCTAAAACATACTATGTTTGGGACATACAAAGTACACTATTTTCTAGAGCAGGTATGAGGAACCTTTTTCCAGCCGGGGGCCATTTGGAAATTTCTACCATCATTGAGGAGCCACACAAAAATGATCACCTTGAAAATTACCCCGGTATAGTTAGTCAAACAATTATTTACGATAACTCACCCTTAATGTGAAGGCTGGAGCTGCTTCTATTTGGTGCAGCTGTGATGTTAGGTGATATTGATCACTTTGCTTCTAACAGCTGCTTTTCCAGGTTTGTGTCGGCCAGGAGAGCAGTCAATTTTTTGTCACAATAAGTTTTGTAAATCACATACATCATGTAGGAGACGCTGGAACTACTGTATATACATCACATAGGAGACGCTGAGACAGCTGTATATGCACCACATAGGAGATGATGGGATTGTTGTATAAGCATCACGTAGGAGACACTATGACTGCTGTCTATACATCACATAGGATACACTGAGACAGCTGTATATACACCATGCAGGAGACGTGGAGACTGCTGTATATACATCACATAGGAGACACTGAGACTGCTGTATCTGTATAACAGAGGACGCTGAGACAGCTGTATATACATCACAGAGAAGACACATGGACTGCTGTATATACATCACATAGGAGATGCAGGGACTGCTGTATATACATCACACAGGAGACGCAGGGACTGCTGTATATACATCACAGGAGACGCTGGGACTGCTGTATATACATCACACAGGAGACAATGGGACTGCTGTATATACATCACACAGAAGATGCTGAGACTACTGTTATACATCACACAGGAGATGCTGGGACTGCTCCATATAAATCACATAGGAGTCGCTGGGACTGCTGTACATACATAACTGTTATGTTTTGGTAGCTGAGGAGAGCAGGCAAAAACGGCAATACACCAGAGAGGTTGGAATCTACTGGATTGCAGTACCCTGACTAACCACCACAACTAAAGGCAACCGTGGAGCGTTCCTACGTTGGTCCTAGACGCCTCGTCACAGCCTGAGAGGTTAACTACACCTAAAGATAGAAAGAAAGAGGAAAGCTATCTGCCCCGGAGCAGGTCCACAAAGAACATAGGAAGCCCCCAAACATGTAATGGCGGTTAGACAAGAGGAAATACAGACACAGACAGAAAATAGTATGAGCAAACGTTGGGGCCCAATCTGCCTAGACAGAAAAGGATAGGAAGGATACTTACTGCAATCCAAAAAAAAACCCTAAAAAAAAGCCAACGCTACTAATTGCAAAAACACCTGAGATCACATGACCTCTACCACCTAAATTAGTTCTCTGGTGTAACAAAACTAAGCCGCAACCACTGAAAAAACTGGAAAAGGCAAATGAACAAATAACAGTGGCTCCAGAGGAACTGAGAGGGGCCCAAGCCCCCCGGGGAGGGGAACCTGGCTAACTTCACAGAAATGCAGAGAAATATGCAAATGGTAAACACAAAAACAAAAAACAGAAAATATCTTATCTGAGAGCAGGAGAAGAGGCAAGACTCAGCAAGCTTCCAGGTGAACCAGGAAACAAAGTTGAGACAAGAAAAATTGATCACCGGCAACCATGATGGGAGGGAACCTCCCTTATATCCAGCCAGTCTGTGATTCCTGATTGCCAATCCTCATTGAATGGTTCAGTACTGTTTGTAACCACCAGAGGGAGCTTCTGCTCAGAATTCATTTCTAAAACATTCACAACAGTACCCCCCCCTTGCGGAGGGGTCACCGAACCCTCATTTGTGCAACCAGGTCGGTCAGGATGAGCTCTGTGATACGCACGGATCAGTCTCCTAGCATGGATGTCCGAAGCAAACACCCAAGAATTGTCCTCCTGACCATAACCTCTCCACTTAACCAAATACTGGAGTTTCCGTCTAGAAAAACGAGAATCCAATATTTTCTCAACCACATACTCCAGATTGCCCTCAACCAAAACAGGGTCAGGAGGCGCAGCCATAGGAACCACTGGCTCGACAAACCTCTTCAATAAGGACTTGTGGAACACGTTATGGATCTTAAATGTCCCTGGAAGAAGTAAACGAAAGGAAACAGGATTAAGAATCTCCATGATCTTATAAGGTCAAATGAACCTAGGCTTAAACTTAGGAGATGCAACTCTCATAGAGATATTTCTTGAGGACAACCAGACCAAGTCCCCCACTTTAAACCGAGGACCATCAGTCCTATGCCGGTTGGCAAACCGCTGGGCCTTCTCCTGAGAGAGGGACAACCTCTCCACTACCTGGTCCCAAATCTACTGCATACGCTCCACAACAGAGTCAACACCGGACAGACAGAAGCCTCCGTCTGTCCCGAAGAAAATTGAGGGTGAAACCCAAAATTGCAGAAAAATGGAGACATCAAAGTGGCAGAGCTTGGCCTATTATTAAGAGCAAACTCAGCCAAAGGCAAAAAAGAGACCCAGTCATCTTGATCAGCAGACACAAAGCATCTCAGATAAGTCTCCAATGTCTGGTTTGTTCTCTCAGTTTGTCCATTGGTCTGAGGATGAAAAGCCGAGGAGAAAGACAATTGAACACCAAGTTTAGAACAAAAAGTCCTCCAAAATCTGGAAACAAACTGGACTCCTCTGTCAGACACAATGTTCTCAGGAATGCCGTGTAACCGAACCACGTGCTGAAGGAACAAAGGCACCAATTCGGAGGAGGAAGGCAACTTAGGTAATGGCACAAGATGTATCATCTTGGAAAACCTATCACAAATCACCCAGATAACGGTCATTCTCTGAGAAACAGGGAGGTCGGAAATAAAATCCATAGAGATATGGGTCCATGGTCTCTTGGGCACAGGTAATGACATCAACAAACCACTAGAGCGAGAGCAAGGCTTGGAGCGAGAGCAAGTCCCACAGGACTGCACAAACTCCCTGACATCACGAGACAAAGTAGGCCACCAAAAGGACCGACTCACCAAGTCTCTGGTACCAAAAATTCCGGGATGACCGGCCAACGCGGAACAATGAATCTCAGACATCACACTCTTCTTCCACTGGTCTGGGACAAACAATTTCCCAATAGGGCAGCGCTCGGGTTTATCCTCCTGACACCCTTCCAGAGCCAGTCTCAAATTGGGCGAGATGGCGGAAAGAACTACACCTCTTTCAAAATAACAGCAGGATCAGATAACTCAGGAGAGTCCGCAAGGAAACTCCTCGAGAGGGCATCCGCCTTAACATTCTTAGTGCCAGGAAGAAAGGAAACCACAAAATTAAAACGTGTGAAAAACAGGATTAAGTCACTTGGCTGATTCCAGATAAACCAGATTCTTATGGTCCGTGAGGACCACCACCTGATGTTTGGCTCCCTCCAGCCAATGTCTCCACTCTTCAAAAGCCCACTTCATGGCCAATAACTCCCGATTACCCACGTTATAATTACGTTCAGTTGGAGAAAATTTTCGAGAGAAAAAAGCACAAGGGTTACTTTTAGAGGTCTCAGGATCTCTTTGGGACAAAACGGCACCTGCCCCAATTTCAGAGGCATCAACCTCCACCTGAAATGGCAGAGAAACATCAGGCTGCCGTAGAACAGGAGCAGAAGTGAATCTCTGCTTAAGTTCCTGAAATGCAGAGACTGCCTCAGGAGGCCAATTCACCACATCAGAACCCTTTTTGGTCAAATCAGTCAATGGTTTAACAATAACAGAGAAATTACCAATAAATTTACGATAAAAATTGGCAAAACCCAAGAATCTCTGAAGAACCTTTAATGAAGTAGGTTGGACCCAATCACAGATGGCCTGAACCTTGACCGGGTCCATTTCAAAACAGATGGAGACAAAATGAATCCCAGAAATGAGATCCTCTGTACGCCAAAAAGACACTTTGATCCCTTCACATACAGAGCATTCTCTCTCAAAATCTGCAACACAGTCCGAACATGTTTCACATGAGAGTCCCAGTCATTGGAAAAAATCAAGATATCATCCAAATAAACAATCAGAAATTTATCCACAGAATCCCTGAAAATGTCATTCATGAAGGACTGGAAGACGGAAGGAGCATTAGTGAGCCCAAAGGGCATCACTAGGTACTCAAAATGCCCCTCTGGGGTATTAAACGCCGTCTTCCATTCATCCCCGTGCTTAATGCGAATAAGGTTATACGCCCCCCTGAGGTCAAGCTTGGTAAACCAAGTAGCACTTTTCACCCTGGAAAACAGGTCAGAAATCAAGGGTAACGGATATTGATATTTCACAGTGATATTGTTCAAGAGACGATAATCAATACACGGCCTTAATGAACCATCCTTTTTGGCCACAAAGAAAAAACCGGCACCCAAGGGTGAAGAGGATGGTCTGATATGACCCTTCTCCAATGACTCCTTGATATAAGACCGCATAGCGTCATGTTCAGGTACAGACAAGTTAAAAAGGCGACCTTTAGGGAATTTACTACCAGGCACTAATTCAATAGCGCAGTCATAGCTCCTATGGGGGGGCAAGGATGCTGATTTACTTTCGCTAAACACATCAGAAAAATCAGTCAAAAAGTCAGGAACATCTTGAGCCTGGGGAGAGGCAGAAAAAACAGCAGTGTCAGTATTAACACACTGGCAGCCCCAACTGGTTACAGACACAGATTTCCAATCCAAAACAGGATTATGAGACTGTAACCAAGGGAAACCTAGTACAATAATGTCATGCAGATTATACAGCACCAAAAATTTGCAACTCTCCTGATGATCAGGTTCAACCCTCATTATCACCTGAGTAGAGAACTGGGGTTTATTCTCAGCCAAAGGGGTAGAATCAATCCCCAGTAGGGGAATAGACTTCCGTAGGGGTATCAAGGGAAACCCACAACGTTTAGCAAAATCAAAATCCATCAGGTTAATAGCTGCTCCCGAATCAACAAAAGCCTGAGCAGAAAATGTGGACAGGGAGCAAATCAGGGTAACAGTCAACAGAAATTTAGTCTGAACACTACCCAAGACAACTGAGCGTGCAAAACATCTTCCCCGCTTAGGGCAGACTGAAATAGCATGAGAGGCATCACCACAGTAGAAACATAACCCATTGCGTTTTCAAAACTCATGACGCTGTGCCCCAGAAGCCACTCTATCACACTGCATGGGTTCAGAAGCTGGTTCACAAAGCAACACTATTCCACGCATACTTCTACGCTCACGCAAACGTCTGTCAATTTGAATCGCTAATGATATAGAATCATTGAGACCAGAGGGAGCAGGGAAACCCACCATAACATCTTTTACATTCTCTGACAGACCCTTCCGAAAAAGGGCTGCCTAAGCATCATCATTCCATTTGGTCAGGACTGCCCACTTTCGGAATTTCTGACAGTACAACTCAGCATCCTCAAGCACCTGATTTAATGCCAACAAGGTTTTTTCAGCTTGATCAGTGACATTAGGTTCATCGTACAATAACCCCAGAGCCAGAAAAAATGCATCAACATTACTCAAAATAGGGTCCCCAGTAGTGTTGAGCGATACGATACCGCAAGTATCGGGTATCGGCCGATATTAGCTCTATCGGACTTTCGATACTTAGTTCCGATATTTTCGTCTTATCGGATACCGGAATCGGAATTTTCACTGTCACTGTCAGTGTCCGTCGGTCGGGTCTGTGAGGAGTCAGCGGCACTTACCTGGCAGAAGATCTCCGGCGGTCACGGGCTGGACTGCTTGATGGCCGCCATCATCTTTCCCCGGCGGTCACATGCAGTTTCTCGCGATAACTGCAGTGACTGCTGGGTAATCCCGGCCGTAAAGCAGTCAGTCCGATGACGTCACCGCCGGGGAAGCAGGTAATCAGCCGTGCTGCGTCGAGATGACAGGCTCTGCCTGTCATTGCGATGTAGCAGAGCTGGATCGTCGTGGGACTGTCGTTACTATGGACTGCATCGGACAGGTGGTATACTGTTGGTTTGTTTTTTTCTTTTTTTACAGGAGATCGATGGCGTCGCAGGAATGAGTGTATAATAAAATTAATGAAAACTGTGTTGTCTCTTTTATTTCATTAAAATACTTTTTTCTTGCTGTGTCTTTTTTTTTATACATTTAAAAACTTTGGGATTAATAATGGATCGGTGTCTTATTGACACCTCTCCATTATTAACCTGGCTTATTCTCACCGTGCAATCAACGGTGACATTAACCCCTTATTACCCCACTTACCACCGCTACAGGGCAGTGGGAAGAGCCGGGTAAAGTGCCACAATTGGCACATCTTTTGATGCGCCAAATGTGGGGCTGCTGTAGCCTGGTATTATCAGGCTGTTGAGGGCCAAAATCCATGGGCCTTGACAGTCTTTTAATACCAGGCCGCAGCAGTCTGCATTTTACTTGGCTGGTTAACGAAAATAGGGGGACCCCTACGCCGTTTTTTTTTCGAGGGGATCCCCTATTTTTGTTAACCAGCCAAGCTAAGCAGACTGCTGTGGCCTGGTATTATCAGGCTGGCAAGGTCCATGGATATTGGATCCTTACCAGCCTGAAAAACCAGGCCTCAGCAGTCTGCTTCATCTGGCTGGTTAACAAAAATAGGGGGGACCCCATGCCAAATTTTTTTCGAGGGGATCCCCTATTTTTGTTAACCAGCCAAGATATGCAGACTGTTGTGGCCTGGTATTATCAGGCTGGCAAACAGGGTCGGACTGAGGCACCGGGACACCGGAGAAACCTATGGTGGGCCCCAGCTCCTGCGTGGTGGGCCCTGATTTGAAAGGATAGGTCGCGGGGCAGAGGGGGCGGTGGCCCCGGGGCCCGCGCTCTGAGGGGGCCCACCCGGAGCTACGATACAGTTACATTCTGCGGCAGAGCAGGGAGAATCGCTCTCCCTGCTCTGCCGCCCGGAAGCTATGGGGCCTGAACAGGCGTTGGGGGGCCCGGTGCCAGCAGTGGGCCCCCCACCCATCATCGGAGGGTCAGCTGTATCGGCATCCAGCCGATAAAGCTGACCGCATGGAGAGAGAAGGAGCGAGCGCTCCTTCTCTCCCATAATCCCCCTCTCAGCGTATGACAGCGGGCGCAATAACATCACCTGCCGGCGCCCGCTGTCAGACGCTGAGAGGGAGAACAGTGAGCAGCACAGGAGCCGGGAGGTGAGTTTTTTTTTTATTTTTTTTTTTAATGGGGGTGCAGTCGAGTCCTGGCTGGAGAAGTCGTCATGTCGGTGTGGGCCAGATGGAAAAGACATGAAAAGTGAACAATTCCATTAGAAAGAACATCAGCGGTAAGTCATTATCTGTACCTGTGCTGTAATCTATTATATGTTCTGTAGGACTGGTATTATTTAACACAGACCATATGGCGGTAATATCAATATTGGTCTTTTTATATATAGATTATTTTGGCCAACAGCGCGGTCATTTGCTGAGGTTCTCTGATGATGGGCCCACTCAGAAGTTTTGCCCCCACTAAACCAAAACCCTAGCTACGCCTATGGCTCTCTCTCTAGTCTTTCTTTCTCGCTCTCTGTTCTTTCCTTCTCACTCTCTGTTCTTTTTTCTCTCTGTTCTTTCTTTCTCTCTTTTCTTTCTTTCCTCTCTTTCTTTCTCTGTTTGTTCTTTCTCTCTCGCTGCTCTTTCTTTCTTTTCCTCAGTACCAGCCACTGTGCCCTCATTACCAGTCAGTGTGATCAGCAGTGCTAAATGGTTACGCTTGGGGCGAGGATATGGGTGTGATTAGCTGTGAAATGGGTGTTGTCGGGGCGTGGCCTAAAATTTTCAGCGGCGCGCAACACGCGCCGCAGCCTTTAATCCTCTTTCCTGTCTTCCAAATTTGGGAGGTATGCTGTATGACCTCCCTACAACTTCTGGCCATGCTCCTGATGAGCGCGACGGATGGTCTCGTGAGGGATCTCCTCCCACACCTGGACTAAAGCATCCACCAACTCCTGGACAGTCTGTGGTGCAACGTGGCATGGCCTAAAATTTTCTGCAGCATGCACAGCGTGCCACAGCCTTTGTCCCTCTTTCCCTTATTCAAAGGTTGGGAAGTATGATGTTGGGCCGCAAGAATATATTTTCTCTGGTGGGCCCAAGGTACTCCAGTCCGACGCTGCTGGCAAGGTCCATGTATGTTGGCTCCTTAACAGCCTTAAATACCATGCCTCAGCAGCAGGGGCATACATATAAATCATGGGGCCCCATAGCAAAAGTCTGAATGTTCCCCACCCCCCCAAAAAAAAAACCCCAGAGGCATTGTAAATGTAAAGTGCCAGCACAGTGAGGGAAGTTGAGTCGCACAGAGACAGGGGTTTTGGGGGTACTCGGCACCGATCACGTCGACTTCTATGGGGGATGTCACGAGTAGCACAGCTCGGTCCGTGACCTGGGCGATCACTGGAATGTGGGATATTTCCAGGGGATGATAGAATGTTCGTGTAGTTTGTCGTGACGCCACCTGTAGTACCTGGTCAGGGTGTCCAGCGCTGCTGTGCAGGTCCTCTGGAAGGGATGGTGTAGTGCAGGTAGGTGAAAAGTCTTCTACAGGTAACACGCTATCCTTCCAGGGCAGATAGATGTGAGATAGAGCAATGGTGCAAAGTGATGTAGCAGAGTGGACTATGCGACGTAGTAAGAAAGCAGGAAACACCTCAAGTTAAACGTTGCATAATAAAATTTTTAATAATAACATTACAAAAGTGCAAATAGCATTAGTGCCGAAGTTCGTGGAGACTTCTTAGGACTACCCCCACCGGGGTAACTTCACAGTGTCCTTTACTTGTGCTTGTGGAGTACCCGCTCCAAACCTCCAACTGTGGTCTTGGGTGGGCTGCAAGACTTTCCTTGAGCAGACCTCACTTTCGGCCACACCAAACGGGTTTTTAGTTTCTGAGGTAGTTGAAAATAGTGCACAGTTAAGTTTTTTGTAAAACCAAGATGGAGCACCGAAGTGCAAACTATTTACAGAAAAGTTTGTGAGCCAGTACAGTTCATGGCTTCGAAGTTCAACATTTTGATTACAGTGAAACACCATTACCCAACCTGGGTATATTAAGGCAACAATAAACTTGTTCTTCTGAACATTCACCCGTCCGAGTACATCAAACCATTACCCAACCTGGGTATATTAAGGCAACAATAAACTTCTTTTTATGAACATTCACCCGTCCGGGTACATCAATAATTTAACTATTTACATACAGAGACCCTGTCCGGGTTATTTAGACTTCTTTGGCTGGTCTCTTACAGGTACCACCTGGTACTGTTCTGGAGCTTGCCAAACATCCGTGACAGGAGGGTCCACCCAGACCTGATGACGTCGTGTGGCCTGTACAGTGACGTCGTGACCCGCTATCTGGGTCTGTGTGGCCACCTCTTTCGTCTCCCTCCGGGTCTGGACCCCTATGTCCCGGACTGAACGAACCCCAGGGGGCCTAACAGGCGCCGGGTACGGGCCAGCTATCATTATCATGTCTATAGCTGGGGCTGCTGAGGAGACCACTGAGGGAGGCTGGGGAGATTTACGGCGTGGGGTGGGCACTTGTGCAGAGGCCTGGTTGGGGGAGGCTGAAGGCTCGTAGGGTCTGTCAGTTTCCTGACATTCTGGGGAGTAGGGGTCGCACCTGGTAACATTTAGGGCGTACCATCCATTGTAACCCCAGTGTCGGGTGTAAGTCACCAAGTCTCCTGGCAACAGGTCCCTCCCCGGGTGTCCTTCTGGGAGGTGAGCCTCCACGTCCCGCCGGGTTACAAAAACTTCTAAATAAAGTCCAAGCTCCTGGATGAAGCCCCAACCACCTTTTAACTTAAAGTTCCGTACTGCACCCTTACGCCGCGGCTCCCTCACCGTACTTTTATCCTTTCTCATACGTGCCTTCTCTGCCAGGTCCTTCTCCAGGTGACGTTGCCGAAGCTTTTGGGATTCTCGCTGCTCCCTTTGTCGCTCTGCTTCCCGCTCCCGACGTCTCCACTCTTCCTCCTGACGCCTGTTGTAATTCTCCTCCACCAGCAGCTCCATGTCTCCACCATCAAACGCCAGCTTACGATGTCCGGTTTGCGGCAGCTCTCCTGGCGCCCGCCAGTCCTGGCGGCGCTCACCTGTGGCGGAAGCAGCCGGCTCTGGAACAGATGACGGTCGGGGCTCCGGTACAGGCAGGTAGAGCTCTGGTGCCTGCGCGGCCTTCTCCATGAGGACGGGTGTCGCTTCTTCTGCCTCAGCGACGGGGGCAGACAGCGGGATCTGGGGTGCTGGTGCGGCGTTTTCTACAGGAACGGGTGCCTCCACTGTGATACTGGCAACCGGTTCAGATTGCAAGGGCTGGGATGCCCGCACGGCCTCCTGTACTGGAACGGGTGCCTCCACTGAGATACTGTCAACCGGTTCAGATTGCAAGGGCTGGGATGCCCGCACGGCCTCCTCTACTGGAACGGGTGCCTCCACTGAGATACTGTCAACCGGTTCAGATTGCAAGGGCTGGGATGCCCGCACGGCCTCCTCTACTGGAACGGGTGCCTCACCTTCCGGTACAGACACTTCAGGGGGTAAGAGGGATTGGCGCCGCTCCAATTGTAGTTTTAGGGCCCGCCAGCTCGCTTCCATCCTGGCGACCTCCTCCCGGTGCCGGGCCAGGTCTCTCAGGGTATCCTCCGCTTCTTCCAGCGTAGGAAGGTTTCCAGGCCGGGTGCCAAACGGTGGCTCCGTGGCGATCGGGTCGCTTCCGTGGGGGGAGAGCTCTTACTCCTCCATCCCTTCCCACTTCTGCTCATGTCCGTTCGCCATCTCTGCCAAGTCACATGTGTCATTAGCATCAGGAGAGGCGCCATCTTTTGTAGGGAGGCGGGACCTTCGCGTTCGTTTCCGCCCACTGAGGAGGATGAGGAGGCGGAACTCCAGAGCTGTGGGGCACGATCTTACATTGCAGTAACATTTAGAGTGTGCGGACATCGTTTTCGCGCCACGGAGTGAGTGTACGCCCACGAGAGCACGCCCTTATTCTTCACCTGTGCCTCATGGCGCAGATATGACGGAAAAATGGCAAATACAGTCTATGATGATTTTTGCAATTCTCAAGCAAAAAAACAGTTCAATTAAGGCACACAGGACTCGCTTATAGCGAGCTTCTGAATCCTGTTCGTGATGCCAAAGTTGAGTCGCACAGAGCCACAGGTTTTGGGGGTACTCGGCACCAAGCCCGTCGACTTCTATGGGGGATGTGACGGGTAGCACAGCTATGTCCGTGCCCTGGTCGCTCACTGGAATGTGGGATATTTCCAGGGGATGATAGAATGTTTGTGTAGTTTGTCGTGACTAGTGTTGAGCATTCCGATACTGCAAATATCGGGTATCGGCCGATATTAGCTGTATCGGAATTCCGATTCCGAGTTCCGATATTTTCGTCTTATCGGATACCGGAATCGGGATTGTCACTGTCACTGTCAGTGTCCGTCGGTCGGGTCTGTCAGGAGTCAGCGGCACTTACCCGGCAGAAGATCTCCGGCGGTCACGTCCTGCACTGCTTCATGGCCGCCATCTTCTTTCCCCGGCGGTCACATGCAGTTTCTCGCGATAACTGCAGTGACTGCTGGGTAATCCCGGCCGTAAAGCAGTCAGTCCGATGACGTCACCGCCGGGGGAAGCAGGTAATCAGCTGTGCTGCGTTGCAATGACAGGCTCTGCCTGTCATTGCGATGTAGCAGAGCTGGATCGTCGTGGGACTATCGTTATGGACTGCGTCGGACAGGTGGTATACTGTTGGTTTGTTTTTTTTCTTTTTTTTACAGGAGATCGATGGCGTCGCAGGAATGAGAGAGTAATAAAAGAAATGAAAACTGTGTTGTCTCTTTTATTTCATTAAAAGACTTTTTTCTTGCTTTGTCTTTTTTTTATACATTTAATAACTTTGGGATTAATAATGGATCGGTGTCTTATTGACGCCTATCCATTATTAACCGGGCTTATTGTCACCGTGCAATCAACGGTGACAATAACCCCTTATTACCCCGCTTGCCACCGCTACAGGGCAAGTGGGAAGAGCCGGGTAAAGTGCCACAATTGGCACATCTTTTGATGCGCCAAATGTGGGGCTGCTGTAGCCTGGTATTATCAGGCTGTTGAGGGCCAAAATCCATGGGCCTTGACAGTCTTTTAATACCAGGCCGCAGCAGTCTGCATTTTACTTGGCTGGTTAACAAAAATAGGGGGGATCCCCACGCCGTTTTTTTTTCGAGGGGATCCCCTATTTTTGTTAACCAGCCAAGCTAAGCAGACTGCTGTGGCCTGGTATTATCAGGCTTGCAAGGTCCATGGATATTGGATCCTTACCAGCCTGAAAAACCAGGCCTCAGCGGTCTGCTTCATCTGGCTGGTTAACAAAAATAGGGGGGACCCCACGCCAATTTTTTTCGAGGGGATCCCCTATTTTTGTTAATCAGCCAAGATATGCAGACTGCTGTGGCCTGGTATTATCAGGCTGGCAAGGTCCATGGATCTTGACTCCTTAACAGCCTGAAAATCCAGGCCTCAGCGGTTTTCTTCATCTGGCTGGTTAACAAAAATAGGGGGGACCCCACGCCAATTTTTTTCGAGGGGATCCCCTATTTTTGTTAATCAGCCAAGATATACAGACTGCTGTGGCCTGGTATTATCAGGCTGGCAAGGTCCATGGATCTTGGCTCCTTAACAGCCTGAAAATCCAGGCCTCAGCGGTTTTCTTCATCTGGCTGGTTAACAAAAATAGGGGGGACCCCACGCCAATTTTTTTCGAGGGGATCCCCTATTTTTGTTAATCAGCCAAGATATACAGACTGCTGTGGCCTGGTATTATCAGGCTGGCAAGGTCCATGGATCTTGGCTCCTTAACAGCCTGAAAATCCAGGCCTCAGCGGTCTACTTCATCTGGCTGGTTAACAAAAATAGGGGGGACCCCACGCCATTTTTTTTTCGAAGGGAACCCCTATTTTTGTTAATCAGTTCCCTCTGACGTCACTGATTGTGTCCCTGGCTGACCTGAAGTGAAAGTGGAAAGCAATCAATTAAGCTTTCCACTTAAGGGCCCGTCTCACATAGCGATATCGCTACCGAGATCGCTGCTGAGTCACTAGTTTTGTGACGCAGCAGCAATCTCACCAGCGATATCGCTGTGTGTGACATTCAGCGACGATCAGCCCCCCTGCCGGGTATCGCTGATCGTCGCTGAAATGTCAGGACCTTTGATCGCTGGTTTCCCGCTGACAGGCACACATCGCTGCGTGTGACAGGCGGGAGACCAGCGATCCGCTGGTAACCAAGGTACACAGCGGGTTTCCAGGCGCGGGGCTGTGCCTAGAAACCCGCTGTGTACCTTGGATACCAGCGCCCTGATGCAGGGAGCTGGTATCCAAGGTACACAGCGGGTTTCCAAGCGCTGCGCGGTGCCTGGAAACCCGCTGTGTACCTTGGTTACCAGCGGATCGCTGGTCTCCCGCCTGTCACACGCAGCGATGCGTGCCTGTCAGAGGGAAACCAGCGATCAAAAAAAGGTCCTGACATTTCTGCGACGATCAGCGATACCCGGCAGGGGGCTGATCGTCGCTGAATGTCACACACAGCGATATCGCTGGTGAGCTCGCTGCTGCGTCACAAAACTAGTGACTCAGCAGCGATCTCGGTAGCGATATCGCTATGTGAGACGGGCCCTTAAGCGATGTTACCCGCAGTGTCGCTGTCCCAGATCGCTGCCTGTTTGGCAGCTCAGCAGCGATCATGTAGCGATACACCAGCGATCCTGACAAGTGCATATCGTTGTCGGGATCGCTGGTGTATCGTTATGTGACACCCAGCCTTTACTCTCCTGTCAGGCAGGAGAGGAACTCATTCATTTGGGGTTTACTGTGAGGCTGCAGCATTAGCTGCTGTCCCTGCAGTAAACATTAACCCTTTCTGAAGGATTACACCGTGGGACCTGACTGTGCATGGGATAGGTAAGAATAATTTTGCTTTTTTATTTTATTTTTATTACAGGAAATGGTTTTTGCAGTAAAATAAAAGATGGTCAAAAACATGTGTCTTTATTTCATTAAAATGATTTTTAATTAAAGTGTGTGTGTTTTATTTTTTATTTCATGCAATAGGATTAATAATTGATAGTTGTCTAATTGACAGCTCTCAATTATTAACCTGGCTTAAGGTCACCTTTCAATAGCAAGGTGGCTTTAACCCCATATTAACCCATTCGCCACCGCTACAGGGCAATGGGAATAGACGGGTAAAGTGCCAGAAAGGGTGAATCTAATTATAGATTTGTCTTTCCTGGGGTGTCTGGGGGCAGATGTTAGTAGCCGGGGGGGGCAAAAATAATGGTCCCTCTCTGGGCTATTATTATCTGCCCCCACTCACTGGCTTTGTCTGTCTGGTTGCGAAAATAGGGCGGGAGCCCACGCATTTTTTTTCAGCAATTTTACACCTCATATATATATATACATGTCATTGAATTTGTGACACATATATATATATATATATTTATATTTGTAGTTCATACACTTCTACATAGTATAATAGCCGCTAATTCAATTGCCGGCTTTTGTGAAAATGCAGAACCCGACATGAAATGACACTTGGTGTACATAGGGTTAACCATGTCTTTTCATGTCCTTTGCTATCTAATTTGCACAAACAATTAAATCAGACTATGTGTGCAAAATTTCACACCTGTAGGGGTTAATTAAAGGTGTAAATTCGTAGCAAAAAAGTCCGTTTTTTTTACAACGAATTTACACCTTTAATTAACCCCTACAGGTGTGAAATTTTGCACACATAGTCTGATTTAATTGTTTGTGCAAATTAGATAGCAAAGGACATGAAAAGACATGGTTAACCCTATGTACACCAAGTGTCATTTCATGTCGGGTGACATGAAATGACACTTGGTGTACATAGGGTTAACCATGTCTTTTCATGTCCTTTGCTATCTAAGGCCGGAGTCACACTGGCGACAAAATCGGACGACTGCAATGCGATGAAATATCGCATTGCAGTCGGACCTATGTTAATCTATGGAGCAGCTCCCAGTATCAGATTTTTTGTGGTCCGTTTTAAACGTCCGTGTACAATCGCAGCATGCTGCGATTGTCACCGATTGTCGGTCGACAATCGCCAATGCAAGTCTATGGGAGCGATGAAAAATCTGATTACAAACGGACCACACTGTGTGACTTGCGATGAAATCGCATCGGTGTCCTTTAGAAAAGCCGGCAATTCATCCCCGCCTATACTGTAAAATCACACTGACAGCTTTAATAAAGACTAGAAAGAATAGATATATACACATAGAACACATACATATATATATACATGTCATTGTGACATGTATATATACATATATTTATAGTTCCTAGACTTCTACATACTGTAATAGCCGCTAATTCAATTGCCGGGTTTTGTGAAATCACAGAAGCCGACATGAAATGATACATTGTTTCCACACATTTAACCATGTAATTTCATGTATTTTTATATATGTTTGAAACATACAATTACATGAGTGTATTTGTGCAAAATTTCAGACATGTAGGGGTTAATTAAAGGTGTAATTTCGTTGAAAAAAAATGCGTGGGCTCCCGCTGTATTTTCTCCACCAGACAGACAAAGCAAAGCGAGTGGGGGCAGATAATAATAGCCCAGGGAGGGTGCATTTTTTGTGCCCCCCTGGCTACTAACATCTGCCCCCAGACACCCCAGAAAGGGCAAATCTATAATTAGATTCGCCCTTTCTGGCACTTTGCCCGTCTATTCCCATTGCCCTGTAGCGGTGGCGAATGGGTTAATCTCACCTTACTGTCACCTTGCAATTGAAAGGTGACCTTAAGGCAGGTTAATGATTGATAGCTGTCAATTAGACAACTATCAATTATTAATCCTATTGAAGTAAATAAAAAAACACACGCACTTTAAGAATAAATAATTTTAATGAAATAAAAACACATTTTTTTGACCATATTTTATTTTACACTAAATCCGTGCGAAGCCATTGATCTCCTAAAATAAAGAAAAAGAAATAAAACAACATTATTCTTACCTATTCCGCCGATCTGTCACGTCCCACGCTGTAATCCTTCACAAAGGGTTAACTAGCTTTGAGCCAAGCAGTGCAAGTAATCCTGCATGCTCAGCTCAAAGCTCATGAATGAATAAGTTCCTCTCCTGGCGACAGGAGAGGATGTGTTTCATGAATGAAGCTTAATTGATTGTGTCCACTTTCCCTTTAGGTCAGGTCACTACAGTTAAATTGGCAAGAAATCAATTAAGCTCCATTCATGAATCTATTCCTCTACTTTCGCTGGGAGAGGAAGTTATTCATTCAGGGGAATACAGGTCTGAGACAGCATTATTAGCTCTCTGCGACCTGTAACCTGTTAACCCTTTCTGATGGATTACACCGTGGGACCTGACTGTACATCGGATTGGTAAGTATAATTTTGCTTTTTTATTTTATTTTTATTACAGGAAATGGTTTTAGCAGGAAAATAAAATATGGTCAAAAACTGTGTGATTATTTAATTAAACTTATTTTTTATTAAAGTGTGTGTGTTTGATTTTTCTTTCATACAATAGGATTAATAATTGATAGTTGCCTAATTGACAGCTATCAATTATTAACCTGGCTTAAAGTGACCTTTCAATTGCAAGGTCATTTTAACCCCTTATTAACCCATTCGCCACCGCTACAGGGCAATGGGAATAGACGGGCAAAGTGCCAGAAAGGGCGAATCTAATTATAGATTTGCCCTTTCTGGGGTGTCTGGGGGCAGATATTAGTAGCCAGGGGGGGGCACAAAAAAAATGTACCCTCCCTAGGCTATTATTATCTGCCCCCACTCGCTTGCTTTGTCTGTCTGGTGGAGAAAATACAGCGGGAGCCCACGCATTTTTTTTTAACGAATTTACACCTTTAATTAACCCCTACATGTCTGAAATTTAGCACACATATACTCATGTAATTGTATGTTTCAAACATATATAAAAATACATGAAATTACATGGTTAAATGTGTGGAAACAATGTATCATTTCATGTCGGCTTCTGTGATTTCACTGAAGCCGGCAATTGAATTAGCGGCTATAACAGTATGTAGAAGTGTAAGAACTATAAATATATGTATATATATATAGTCACAATGACATATATATATATATATATATATATATATATGTGTATATATCTATTCTTTCTTTTGGCATTTAAATACTATTCTTTTGGATCCATTATATGTCAGTTTTGCAAGCCTGCGAGAAAATCTCGCAAGTCGGATGAAAATCGGATGTTACAAGGTACACACACATGCGATTAAATCGCATCTTTGAAGGAAAATCGGATGCCAGAAGGATGTGTGATGTTTTTATTTTGATCCGATTGTCGACCGTCTAAAACGGACCGATTTTTTGTGGTTGTGTGTGACTCCAGCCTAATTTGCACAAACAATTAAATCAGACTATGTGTGCAAAATTTCACACCTGTAGGGGTTAATTAAAGGTGTAAATTCGTAGCAAAAAAAGTCCGTTTTTTTACAACGAATTTACACCTTTAATTAACCCCTACATGTCTGAAATTTAGCACACATATACTCATGTAATTGTATGTTTCAAACATATATAAAAATACATGAAATTACATGGTTAAATGTGTGGAAACAATGTATCATTTCATGTCGGCTTCTGTGATTTCACTGAAGCCGGCAATTGAATTAGCGGCTATAACAGTATGTAGAAGTGTAAGAACTATAAATATATGTATATATATATATGTCACAATGACATATATATATATATATATATATATATGTGTATATATCTATTCTTTCTTTTGCCATTTAAATACTATTCTTTTGGATCCATTATATGTCAGTTTTGCAAGCCTGCGAGAAAATCTCGCAAGTCGGATGAAAATCGGATGTTACAAGGTACACACACATGCGATTAAATCGCATCTTTGAAGGAAAATCGGATGCCAGAAGGATGTGTGATGTTTTTTATTTTGATCCGATTGTCGACCGTCTAAAACGGACCGATTTTTTGTGGTTGTGTGTGACTCCAGCCTAATTTGCACAAACAATTAAATCAGACTATGTGTGCAAAATTTCACACCTGTAGGGGTTAATTAAAGGTGTAAATTCGTAGTAAAAAAAGTCCGTTTTTTTTACAACGAATTTACACCTTTAATTAACCCCTACAGGTGTGAAATTTTGCACACATAGTCTGATTTAATTGTTTGTGCAAATCAGATAGCAAACGACATGAAAAGACATGGTTAACCCTATGTACACCAAGTGTCATTTCATGTCGGGTGCTTCTGTCTTTTCACTGAAGCCGGCTTTACCCGGCAATTGAATGAGAGGATATTTTACTATGTAGAAGTGTATAAACTATACATATATGTATATATATATGTCACAATGACATGTATATATATATATATGTATTCTATGTGTGTATATTTAGTGTTTACAAGGAAAGAATGGGTTTTTTTTAGTTGCGATATTTTGTTCCCATAGACTTACATGGGACTTCCGGTATCGGTATCGGGTATCGCCGATATTTTAGTGATATCGGCGATACCATTCCGATTCCGATACTTTAGGATATCGGAAAGTATCGCTCAACTCTAGTCGTGACGCCACCTGTAGTACCTGGTCAGGGTGACCAGCGCTGCTGTGCAGGTCCTCTGGCAGGGATGGTGTAGTGCAGTTAGGTGATAAGTCTTGTACAGGTAAGACGGTATCCTTCCAGGGCAGATAGATGTGAGATAGAGCAATGGTGCAGAGTGATGTAGCAGAGTGGAGTATGCGACGTAGTAAGAAAGCAGGAAAGGAAACAATTCTTACTACAAAGACATGCAGCATAAGGCTGCCTCAACCCCTCCCATCCAACTAGCTACACCCTGTTCTAACCAGCCTGAGCTAGACCATCCCATTGGGTCCGCCTACACTCAGCTGGCATAGTGTACTGTTGAATGCAGTGGTTGGAGTCAATGGGGTGTTTCCTCCTTACCTGAGAGTAAGTTGTCACACCGCTGGGTGCGATGCAACATCTCTGTGGCGACTGGACCCTCGGGTGCTTCTGTCTATTCACAAATGCCGGCTTTACCCGGCAATTGAATCAGAGGCTATTTTACTATGTGGAAGTGAATAAACTATAAATATATGTATTTATATATATGTCACAATGACATGTATATATATATATATGTATTCTAAGTGTGTATATTTTGTGTTTACAAGGAAAGAAAGTGTTTTTTTAGTTGCAATATTTTGTTCCCATAGACTTACATGGGACTTCCGGTATCGGAATCGGATATCGCCGATATTTAGTGATATCGGCGATACCATTCCGATCCGATATTTTTAGATATCGAGCAGTATCGCTCAACACTAGTCCCCAGGTGTCAGGGAAAAAGCCCAATCCTGAGGATCGCCGCACAGGAGAGAGATGACATTTGAACCTGCTGTGCTGCGTTCCCTGAGGACTTGGGTTTTAAGGCAAAAAACAACTTACAGTTATTTTTGAAATTCAGAAATTTAGCTCGATCCCCCAAAAACAAATCTGGCATGGGGATCCTGGGTTCCACAACTGGCAACCTAGCAAGATAGTTAGCAATACTCCGAACCTCAGTGGCAAGCTGATCCACACGGCCAGACAACTGTGCAAACTCCATTGAGAGAGAAAAAAAAATCCTCCTCAGCACCCAGAGAAAAAGAGGGAAAAAATGCAACAAACAGAAAAAAAAAATCTCTGACAACCTTTTTTCTTTCCACACTATTTTTCCCTTCTGTGAGTACTATATAATTTTCAGTTTGACCGGTGATACTGTTATGTTTTGGTAGCTGAGGAGAGCAGGCAAAAACGGCAATACACCAGAGAGGTTGGAATCTACTGGATTGCAGTACCCTGACTAACCACCACAACTAAAGGCAGCCGTGGAGCGTTCCTACGTTGGTCCTAGACGCCTCGTCACAGCCTGAGAGGTTAACTACACCTAAAGATAGAAAGAGGAAAGCTATCTGCCCCGGAGCAGATCCCCAAAGAACATAGGAAGCCCCCAAACATGTAATGGCGGTTAGACAAGAGGAAATACAGACACAGACAGAAAATAGTATGAGCAAACGTTGGGGCCCAATCTGCCTAGACAGAAAAGGATAGGAAGGATTCTTACTCAGAATTCATTTCTAAAACATTCACAACACATAACATAGGAAACATTGAGACTGCTATATATGCATCACAGGAGACTCTGGGGTCATATAAATTACAGAAGGGGCATAAACATTACAGGAGATGCTGGGACATATTCATCACTGGGGAGTCTGGGGGAATAGACATCACTGAGGGGCTATATACATCACTAGGAATTACAGACAGCACTGGGGGTATATATGTCCCTGGGGGGAATATACATCACTGGTGGGGTCACATACTTCACTGGGGGCTATATATATCACAGGTAGGGGGATATACAGCACTCAGGGGATATACAGCACTTTTGGGTAAACGCAGCACTGGAAAATATACACATCACTTGGGGCACATACAGCCATGGGGGAATATAGAGCACTGGGGGAGGGGGATATACAGCACTAGGGGGACAGGCATCACCAATGAGGCACATAGATCACCAGGGTGGGGGGCTCAAAGATCACGAAGATCACAAGGGTGGGGCACAGAGATCGCAGGGGTGCACATAGCTCGAGGGCACAGAGATCACAGGGGACACAAAGATCATATGGGATCACAAAGCTGGGAGCCACAGAGATCACAGGGTTGCACATAGCTGGGACACAGAGATCGCAGACAGGCACATAGCTGGGGGCACAGAGATCACAGGGGCACAGATCACAGGGGGACATAGATCACGGGGGCACAGATCACGGGGGCACAGATCACAAGGGGCACATAGCTGGGGGACACATAGCTCATAGGGGGGCACATACTTGCATAGCGGTGGGGGCACAGAGCTGAGGAGCACAGATCACCAGTAGAAAAGCAGAGAGCTGCCGGCACAGATCTCTGGGGAGGCACAGAGATCACTCTGAACTCTGGCAGCAGCTCCTGTTCCGGGACAGGAGGATGGGAGAGCATTGGGCTGTAACCCTGCACACCCCGGCGCTAAATCCGCACACCCAGATGATGTCATAAATTCATGTGCAGGGCAGGCAGCGTTCTGTAATGAACGCTGAGTGCCGTGCACTTGGGGGTTAAAGGCCGGGCAGCCAGCAGGATACGGCTGGCATCCGATCATTGGGGACTCTGGGGACCTTCCCGCAGGCTGCATGAAAAGTTTATACAGTTTTTATTATGGAAATCATATAATTGCATAGCTCTGAGAAATATATACGTTATATACAGTTTTATACAAAAGTTTTAAAAGTCTGGCCAGAAGTGTTTTTTAAGGAAAAAATTTTTGTTCAAAAACCATACCTTTGACGTGAAGCCAAGGCCAAGTAACTCAACTATTCATGAAAGCTTTGGAACTGCGATGCAGTAAACTGGCAGCAAGTGATTTGTCTAATGAGCAAAATTTTTAAATGCTTGGTGGTAACAGAAGGTAGTTTGTCTGCTGGAACGCTACAAAGCAGCACAATAATAACTCTAAGCAACAGTGAAGTTTGGTCTACATTTCAGCAAATGGTTTGGAGAAATTGATCAAGATTAATGGTGTATCAATGCTAAGAAATACAAGCAGATTCTTATTAACCCCTTAACGACTGCCGATACGCCTTTTAACGGCGGTAGGTAAGGGTACTTAAACCACAGCTTGTGCTGTGGAAAAAGTGCATAGCGCCCCCCCCAGAGTAAAATTTTCTCTGGGCAGCCGAGACCCCAGAGAACATGATTCGGGTCAGTTTTTACCGACCCCGGGGTTGCGATTGCCGTTATTAACTGTATAACGGCTACCACAAAAAGAAAAAAAATATGATGTGCCATTTAATTGCTCTCTCCTCTGATGTGATCGAGAGAAATAGGATCGTTGATGTTAGGGTTTGAGTTCCTGCTGCTGCATAAGGGGAGTCTTGAACCAGTCCCACGGTGGTCTCCCATCCATCTCCATCCGCAGTGGAGTCTGGTCAGCAGAGACGTCAGTCCCAGCGTCTTGTCCATTCCAATACTGTGCAGAGACTTGCTGCTGCCTCTCCTGGATCTGCTATTATAGCCAGTACTGGAGCAGACGTCTTTGGGACGAAGTCCTGCATTTCCCCTTCTGAGCATGCCCAGGGTAAGATCTCTCATTGGAGATCAGGGGTCACATGTTCAGGTACTGCAGCAGCTCCTATTGGTCCGCCAGGAAGGCCCTGAAACTACATGTGTTTTGGAACAGTTTCTCATTGGTCCTTGTTTCTGGCAGGTCCTGTAGCTGTTACTATAAAAGGGTGGCATGGCTGGGCCGCCATGCGCTAGTATCAATTGCATTATGTGCTTTGCGCCAGTGTGATCATGTACGCATGTGGTTAGGGCTCGGCTGAAATAAGCCCCTAGAATACCGGCTTCTCCGGTGAGGAGATTTGGCTGCACGTGGTTAGGGCTTGGCTGAAATAAGCCCCTAGAATACTGGCTTCTCCGGTGAGGAGATTGCTTGATTGGGTTGCTATCTGCATGATCACGGACTGCTATCCGCACAGCAGTTATCTTTGTATCCCTGTGAGTCTAACAGGACACAGTCTTTTTCTCTGCGGCTCTGTGACGCAACAGGGTTCGCTTTATAACGCTGGTTCAGCGCCCTAGCGTTTTACTTTGCGGCTCACTGAAGTTAAGTGAGTTCGTACTTATCGCCATATAGCGCTGTGGCATTCCCGTTAGCGGCTCTGGGGATTAACAGAGTTTGCACTAACTGCCACAGCGCGCTACAGCGTTTATTTTAGCGACTCTGTGGGATAACAGAGTTTGCGACTTTCGACATCTTACTAGCAGCTGGCTTCGCCTGCACGGTGGACCCCGGGCTGCGAACGCACCTCTCAACAATATCTATTAGGTGCGTTCCGCAGACCCTAACATAATACTAGCGCCAAGGTCTGGCTAGTAAAATGGCGGACGACCTGCGTCTACAGCAGTACATCCAGCAGCTGGAGGGTAGGTTGGCGGCTCTTGAGTGCACAACCTCAGCTGTGGATGTTACCGCAGTCGCTGTTCAGGCTGCTAGCGTAGCTGCAGCCAGTTTGTCCACCGCTACCTCTGCTCCGACATTATCCCACCTCCTACTTCCAGACAAGTTTACGGGTGACAGTAAACATTGTCGGGAATTCGTGAGTCAGTGCTCTATACAGCTTGAGCTTCTGGCAACACGTTTCCCCATGGAACGGCACAAATGGCTTTTATTGTGTCTCTTCTGTCGGGCAGAGCATTGGAGTGGGCAACGCCGCTGTGGGAGCGCGACGATCGTGTGGTGCGGAGTGCTCCTCGGTTTTTGGAGGCTCTGAAAAAGGTCTTTTTAGGACCTCAGGTCACGCACGATACGGCACTCCAACTGCTGGCAATGTCACAGGGCTTGTCCATGGTCAGCCAGTTCTCAGTCCAATTTCGGACTTTGGCCTCTGAATTAGAGTGGACAGATAAAGTTCTAATTCCAGTGTTCTGGAGAGGACTGGCAGACCATGTAAAGGACACTTTGGCTACCAGGGAGATTCCTGCCACACTGGAGAAGCTCATTTCTATATCTACCCGCATCGACCTTCGTTTTCACGAGCAGAGGTTAGAGCGGACGCAGTGTAGGCAGAGGTTTCGGCTGGCACCCACCTTTGCCAAACCTCTTGAATTTCCAGTTCGGGCGTCCGACTCCCCAGAGACCATGGAGACTACTCGAGTGAGATCTAAGTCTCGGACCACTCGAGTATCCGTGGTCTGTAGAGTGTGTCAGCAGCCAGGACATTATGCCAACCGATGTCCTCAGCGAATGAGTAAACGGTCATGTTCCGTGACCATGAGTGCAGGGTCATTAGAAGCGAGGGATTTTGCTGCGAAAGTGCTCCTTAAAGGGTTAATCTCTCTAGGTTCATCCACTCTTCCCGCCAAGCTTTGTGTGGACTCTGGGGCAGAGGGGAATTTTATGTCCTCCTCCTTTGCCTCTCGCCATTCCATACCGCTGGTGACTCTCATTGAGCTAATATTGCTGAGAGTATTGAATGGAGCAATCCTGCCCTCACAAATCACCCACCAGACTGTCTCACTACCTCTGTCTATGTCCCCTTCTCATCAGGAGAATATATCCCTTTTTGTTCTTCCTGAGGGAATGGATGAGGTTTTGTTGGGATTACCATGGCTTCGCCACCACTCTCCCCATATTGAGTGGTCTTCTGGAAGAAAACTGGGTTGGGGTGATCATTGCAGAGACAGATGTCTCAGAGAGGACGTTCAGGTTTCCACCACGGAGATACCTATAGACCTTGCTTCTCTCCCCAAGGTTTATCGGTCAGACGCGTACGTATTCTCCAAAAAGGCAGCGGAGACTCTTCCGCCTCATTGCCCCTATGACTGTCCTATAGACCTCTTGCCTGGAATGGAGCCCCTTCGGGGAAGAGTGCATCCTCTCTCTCTTCCTGAGACAGAGGCCATGTCACAATACATCCAGAAAAATCTGGCAAGAGGGTTTATTAGGAAGTCAGTGTCACCAGCAGGGGTAGGATTTTTCTTCGTGCAGAAGAAGAATGGAGAATTACAACCGTGTATAGACTATAGGGGTCTTAACGCCATTACCGTTAAGAACAAATATCCTTTGCCCCTAATCTCTGAGCTCTTTGATAGGCTCCGGGGAGCAAGGGTATTTAATAAGCTTGATCTTCGTGGTGCCTATAATCTGATCCGCATCCGTGAGGGGGACGAATGGAAGACGGCGTTCAATACCAGAGATGGACATTACGAATACCTAGTGATGCCGTTTGGGCTCTGTAATGCTCCAGCCATCTTTCAAGATTTCGTAAATGACATCTTCCGGGACATGCTTGCCACCTCTTTGGTAGTCTATCTGGATGACATTCTCATCTTTTCTCCAGATATGGACACCCACCGGAGAGATGTTTGCAGGGTTTTCGACCTCTTGCGGGCGAATTCCTTATATGCGAAGTTGGAGAAGTGTGTGTTTGAGCAGGAGTCTCTGCCATTCCGGGGCTATATCATCTCCACTCAGGGATTGGCTATGGATCCTGCCAAACTACAGGCTGTAATGGATTGGCAAGAACCCCACTCTCTTAAAGCGGTGCAACGCTTTATGGGGTTCATTAATTACTATCGCCAATTCATTCCCCACTTCTCTACGTTGGTTGCTCCCTTGGTAGTCCTCACCAAGAAGGGAGCCAATCCCAAATTGTGGTCAGAGGAGGTCTCCAAGGCCTTTACTTCAATCAAGTCCCATTTTGCTAGCGCTCCTATTTTACATCGTCCTGAGGTTGATAAACCTTTTATATTGGAGGTAAATGCCTCGTCCGCTGGTGCTGGAGCAGTCCATTTCCAAAAGGATGCTCAAGGTCATAAACATCCTTGCTTCTTCTTCTCCAAGACCTTCACACCAGCGGAGAGGAATTATTCCATTGGGGATAGGGAGTTGCTAGCCATGAAGTTGGCCTTTTCCGAGTGGAGACATCTCCTGGAGGGGGCTCGCTCTCCCTTTTAAGTGTTCACTGACCACAAAAATTTGGTCTATTTACAGACCGCAAAGCAGCTAAATTCCCGTCAGGCCAGATGGTCCCTGTTCTTCTCCCGGTTCCATTTCACCTTCCATTTTCTCTCCGGGGGAAGAACATTCGTGCCGATGCTTTGTCTCGCTCCGTGGTGTCCTCTGAGGAGGTGGAGGAGGAGCCTCGGCTGATTGTCCCCACAGAGAGCCTAAGAACTGTGGCCCCAGTTTCGCTCGAGTCTGTGCCTCCAGGCAAGACTTTTGTGCCCACCAATTTGTGACCAGAGGTACTCTCTTGGGCATACTCATCCAGGGTGGGTGGACATTTTGGGGCAAAGAGGACATCTGAGTTGCTGGCGAGGACATACTGGTGGCCACATATGGTCCGTGACATCAGGGAATACATTCAGGCGTGCGTCTCCTGCACCAAGAATAAGTCCCCTCGACAACGGCCAGCTAGGTTACTTTTCCCTTTGCCGGTGGCAGACAGGCCCTGGGAGATGGTTGGGATGGATTTTATGGTGGGCTTACCCAAGTCTCGGGCTGCACCATCATCTGGGTGATAACCGACCACTTCTCTAAAATGGTGCACTTGGTGCCGTTATCACAGTTACCGTCTGCACGGGCCTTGGCAGCATTATTCATTAGGCATATTTTCTGCCTACACGGTATGCCAGACAAAATTGTCAGTGATCGAGGTCCCCAGTTTGCGTCTCGGTTCTGGAGAGAGCTGTGTCATTTACTCAGCATTGAGTTGAATCTCTCCTCTGCATACCATCTCGAGACGAATGGGTTGGTAGAGAGGGCCAACCAGACCTTGGTCACATACTTGCGACATTTTGTCTCTGCCAGGCAGGATGACTGGACATCCTTGCTACCATGGGCTGAGTTCGCTCTAAATAATGCTGTGGCTGACTCCACCGGACAGACCCCATTCCTCCTGAACTACTGTCAGCATCCGCGGGTACCAGTGCCCATGCCCGTGTCTTCTGCCGATTTCAGGGTGGCAGACTTGGCTGTGGAGGCACGGGACATTTGGGACCGCACCCAGGATGCCATTCAGGCCTCCAAAGAGAGGATGAGATCTTCGGCCAATGCACATCGGCGCCCCGCTCCTAAATTTGCTCCTGGTGACCTAGTGTGGCTCTCTGCCCGAAACATCAGGCTACGTGTAGAGTCCACCAAGTTGGCACCTCGCTTTTTGGGTCCCTTTAAAGTTCTTGAGCAGGTGAACCCAGTGGTTTACCGCCTAGCCCTTCCGCCTAGCCTTGGAATATACCGACACCTTTCACGTGTCCCTCCTGAAACCCGTGGCCATGTTCCGGTTTTCCGAGTCATCTGCCGGGACGTCAGGTTCATCTACCGATGATCATGAGGTGAACGCCATTGTTGGGTGCAAGGTGGTACGAGGAAAAAAATTTTATTTTGTGGATTGGAGGGGTTATGGACCTGAGGATAGGTCTTGGGAGCCTGCCGAGCATGTTCACGCTCCGCAGATCATTGCTGCCTTTGAGCGCAGTGAGGCCCAAAGAAGGGGGGCCCTAGGAGGGGGCTAATGTTAGGGTTCGAGCTCCCGCTGCTGCACAAGGGGAGTCTCAAACCGTCCCGCTGCGGTCTCCCATCCATCTCCATCCGCAGTGGAGCCTGCTCAGCAGAGACGTCGGTCCCAGCGTCTTGCCCATTCCAATACTGTGCAGAGACTTGCTGCTGCCTCTCCTGGATCTGCTATTATAGCCAGTACTGGAGCAGACGTCTTTGGGAAGAAGTCCTGCATTTCCCCTTCTGAGCATGCCTAGGGTAAGATCTCTCATTGGAGATCAGGGGTCACATGTTCAGGTACTGCAGCAGCTCCTATTGGTCCGCCAGGAAGGCCCTGAAACTACATGTGTTTTGGAACAGTTTCTCATTGGTCCTTGTTTCTGGCAGGTCCTGTAGCTGTTACTATAAAAGGGTGGCATGGCTGGGCCGCGCTAGTATCAATTGCATTATGTGCTTTGCGCCAGTGTGATCATGTACGCATGTGGTTAGGGCTCGGCTGAAATAACCCTCTAGAATACCGGCTTCTCCAGTGAGGAGATTTGGCTGCACGTGGTTAGGGCTTGGCTGAAATAAGCCCCTAGAATACCGGCTTCTCCGGTGAGGAGATTGCTTGATTGGGTTGCTGTCTGTATGATCACGGACTGCTATCCGCACAGCAGTTATCTGTGTATCCCTGTGAGTCTAACAGGACACAGTCTTTTTCTCGGCGGCTCTGTGACGCAACAGGGTTCGCTTTATAACGCTGGTTCAGCGCCCTAGCGTTTTACTTTGCGGCTCACTGAAGTTAAGTGAGTTCGTACTTATCGCCATATAGCACTGTGGCATTCCCGTTAGCGGCTCTAGGGATTAACAGAGTTCGCACTAACTGCCACAGCGCGCTACGGCGTTTATTTTAGCGACTTAGCGGGATAACAGAGTTCGCTACTTTCGCCATCTTACTAGCAGCGGGCTTCGTCTGCACGGTGGACCCCGGGCTGCGAACGCACCTCTCAACAATATCTATTAGATGCGTCCTGCAGACCCTAACACCTGATCCCCCCCTCGTACCTCCCGGTGTTCCTCGGGCCCTCCTGCCTCCTCCGGTGGGCGCCGCCAGCTTCTTCCAGTCAGAAAATGGCGGGCGCATGCGCAGTGCACCCGCAGCGATCTGCCGGGGGCGATTTTTTCCGGGGTTTCAGCTGCCGGGGGTAGCTGAGACCCCAGAGAACATGACTCGGGTCGGTTTCTACTAACCCCGGGGTTGTGATCGCCGTTATTAACAGTATAATGGAGACCACAATAAAAAATCCGATGTGCCATCTAATTTCTCTCTCCTCTGATGTGATATCACATCAGTGGAGAGAGAAATAGTTTCCCCAATCCCTCCCGTACCTCCCAGTGCTCCTCGGGCCTTCCTGCATCCTCCAATGACCGAAAGAAAATGGCGGGCGCATACGCAGTGCGCCCGCCGAGATATGCCGGCCGGCACCCTCCAATGATAGGATGATTTTTCCTATTGGTTAATTTATGTCACTGGGATAAACACTATCACAGTGATCAAAATAAAAAAATTGTAAATAAACACCCCTTTTATCACCCCCTTAGTTAGGGAAAAATAATAAAATAAAGAAAATATATTTATTTCTATTTTTCCATTAGGGTTAAGCTAAACTGAGCTGGGCTAAAGTTTTATTGTTAGGGTTAGGGTTAGAGTTGGGCTAAAGTGAGTTGGGCCAAAGTTTTAGGGTTATGGTAAGGCTAAAGTGAGTTGGGCTAAAGTTTTAGAGTTAGGGTTAGGCTATAGTGAGTTGGGCTAAAGTTTTAGGGTTAGGGATAGGCTAAACTGAGTTGGGCTAAAGTTTTAGGGTTAGGGTTGGGTTTAGGGTTGGGATTATGATTGGGATTAGGGTTAGGGTTGGGCGTTGGGATTAGGATTAGGGGTATGTTGTGGTTAGCTTTGTGGTTAGGGTTGCAGTTAGGGTAGGGATTAGTTTTAGGGTTGTGGTTAAGGTTATGGTTAGGGTTGGGATTAGGGTTAGGGGTGTGTTGGGGTTAGGGTTGTGGTTAGAGTTGGGATTAGGGTTAGGGGTGTGTTGGGGTTTGGTTTGGAGTTAGAATTAGGGGGTTTACACTGTTTAGTTACATCAGGGGGTCTCCAAACGCGACATGGCGCCCACCATTGATTCCAGCCAATTTTGCGTTCAAAAAGTCAAACGGCGCTCCCTCCCTTCTGAGCCCTGCCATGCACCAAAACATTGGTTTACCCCTACATATGGGGTATCATCATACTCAGGACAAATTGCACAACAACTTTGGGGGTCTAATTTCTCCTGTTATCCTTGTGAAAATAAAAATTTGAGGGCAAAAATATCTTTTTTGTGGAAAAAATATGATTTTTTATTTTCACGTCTTTATGTTATAAACTTCTGTGAAGCACTTGGGGTTCAAAGTGCTCACCACACATCTAGATAAGTTCCTTAAGGGGTCTAGGTTCCAAAATGGTGTCACTTGTGGGGATTTCCACTGTTTAGGCACATCAGGGGCTCTCCAAATGCGACATGGCGTCTGATCTCAGTTCCAGCCAATTCTGCATTGAAAAAGTCAAATGGCACTCCTTCCCTTCCAAGCTCTGCCGTGCGCCCAAAACAGTGGTTTACCCCCACATATGGGGTATCAGCGCATTTAGGAGAAATTTCACAATAAATTTTGCGATTCATTTTCTCTTTTTATGCTTGTGAAAATAAAAAAAAGGTTCTGAAATAAAATGTTTGTAGAAAAAAGTTAAATGTTCATTTTTTCCTTACACATTGCTTCACTTCATGTGAAGCACGTAAAGGGTTAATAAACTTCTTGAATGTGGTTTTGAGCACCTTGAGGGGGGCAGTTTTTAGAATGGTGTCACTTTTGGGTATTTTCTATCATTTACATCCCTCAAAGTGACTTTAAATGTCATATAGTCCCTAAAAAAATGTTTTTTTACATTTTGTTGTAAAAATGAGAAATCGCTGTTCAACTTTTAAGCCTTATAACTTCGTACCAAAAAATATTATGTTTCCAAAATTGTGCTGATTTAAAGTAGACATGTGGGAAATGTTATTTATTAAGTATTTTATGTGACATATTTCTCTGATTTATCGGCATAAAAATGTAATTTTGAAAATTGCTAAATTTTAAATTTTTTTACCATATTTCTGTTTTTTTTCATAAACAAACGCAAGTCATATCAAAGAAATTTTACCACTAATATGAAGTATGATATGTCACCAAAAAACGTTCTCAGAATCAGCCGGATACGTTAAAGCATTCTAGAGCTATAAACTCATAAAGTGACAATGGTCAGAATTGTAAAAATTGACCTGGTCATTAAGCTGGAAATTGGCTCTGTCACTAAGGGGTTAATCATATAATACCATCACGGAGGCATATGATTGACACCAAATAATTCTGCAGTAGTCCAATTATCCTAAACATATAGCCAGTGTAATTAAAAACTATCTTCGGATTAACCCCTTCATGACCCAGCCTATTTTGACCTAAATGACCTGGCCATTTTTTGCAATTCTGACCAGTGTCCCTTTATGAGGTAATAACTCAGGAACGCTTCAACGGATCATAGCGATTTTGAGATTGATTTTTCGTGACATATTGGGCTTCATGTTAGTTGTAAATTTAGGTCGATATTTTTTGCGTTTATTTGTGAAAAAAATGGAACTTTGGCCAAAATTTTGAAAATTTTGCAATTTTCAAATTTTGAATTTTTATTCTGTTAAACCAGAGAGTTATGTGACACAAAATAGTTAATAAATAACATTTCCCACATGTCTACTTTACATCAGCACAATTTTGGGAACAACATTTTTTTTGTTAGGAAATTATAAGGGTTAAAAGTTGACCAGCGATTTCTCATTTTTACAGCAAAATTTACAAAAACATTTTTTTAGGGACCACCTCACATTTGAAGTCACTTTGAGGGGTCTATATGGCAGAAAATACCCAAAAGTGACACCATTATGAAAACTGCACCCCTCAAGCTACTCAAAACTACATTCAAGAAGATTATTAACCCTTCAGGTGCTTCACAGGAACTAAAGCAACGTGGAAGGAAAAAATGGACATTTTAATTTTTCCAACAAAATTTTTCTTTTAGCATCAATTTTTTCATTTTTGCATGGGCAACAGGATAAAATTAACCCTAAAATTTGTTGGGCAATTTCTCCTGAGTACACAGATACCTCATATGTGGTCATAAACCACTGTTTGGGTGCACGGCAGGGCTCAGAAGGGAAGGAGCGCCATTTGACTTTTTGAATGGAAAATATGCTGGAATATTTAGCGGTTGCCATGTCGCATTTGTAGAGTCCCTGTGTGCCTAAACATTGGAGCTCCCCCACAAGTGACCCCATTTTGGAAACTAGACCCCCCAAGGAACTTATCTAGATGCAGAGTGAGCACTTTGAACCCCCAGGTGCTTCACAAATTGATCCGTAAAAAAAAGAAAGTACTTTTTTTTCACAAAAATTTTTTTTAGCCTCAGTTTTTTAATTTTCACATGGGCAACAGGATAAAATGGATCCTAAAATTTTTTGGGCAATTTCTCCTGAGTACACCGATACCTCATATGTGGTCATAAACCACTGTTTGGGCGCACGGCAGGGCTTAGAAGGGAAGGAGCGCCATTTGACTTTTTGAATGGAAAATTAGCTCCAGTCGTTAGCGGACACCATGTCATGTTTGGAGAGCCCCTGTGTGCCTAATCTTTGGAGCTCCCCCACAAATGACCCCATTTTGGAAACTAGACCCCCTAAGAAACTTATGCAGATGCACAGTGAGCACTTTGAACCCCCAGGTGCTTCACAAAAGTTTATAACGCAGAGCCGTGAAAATAAAAAATCATTTTTTTTTCTCAAAAAATGATTATTTAGCCCCCTATTTTTTATTTTCACAATGGTTACAGGAGAAATTGGACCCCAAAAGTTGTTGTCTAATTTGTCCTAAGTACGCTAGTACCTCACATGTGGGGGAGAACCACTGTTTGGGCACACGTCAGGGCTTGGAAGGGATGTAGTGACGCTTTGAAATGCCGACTTGATGGAATGGTCTGCGGGCGGGCAGAGCCCCTGATGTGCCTAAACAGTAGAAACCCCCCACAAGTGACCACATTTTGTAAACTAGACCCCTCAAGGAACTTAACTAGATGTGTGGTTAGCACCTTGAACCCCCACGTGCTTCACAGAAGTTTGTAATGCAGAGCCGTGAAAATAAAAAATCATTTTTTTCCTCAAAAACTGATTTTTTTAACCCGCAAATTTTTATTTTCACAAGGGTAACAGGAGAAATTGGACCACAAAAGTTGTTGTACAGTTTGTCCATATGTGGGGGGGAACCACTGTTTTGGCGCATGGGAGAGCACAGAAGGGAAGGAGCGTCATTTTGGAATGCAGACTTGATGGAATGTTCTGTGGGCGTCATGTTGCGTTTGCAGAGCCCCTGATGTGCCTAAACAGTAGAAACCCCCCACAAGTGACCCCATTTTGGAAACTAGACCCCCCAAGGAGCTTATCTAGATGTGTAGTGGGCACTTTGAACCCCCAAGGGCTACACAGAAGTTTATAACGCCGGGCCATGAAAATAAAAAAATCATATTTTTTCCACAAACATGATCTTTTAGTCCCCAATTTTTTTATTTTCCCAAGGGTAACAGGAGAAATTAGACCTCAAAAATTGTTGTCCAATTTGTCCTGAGTACGCTGATATCCAATATGTGGGAGAAAACTACTGTATGGGCACACTTCGGGGCTCGGAAGGGAAGTAATGACGTTTTGAAATGCCGACTTGATGGAATGGTCTGCGGGCATCATGTTACGTTTGCAGAGTCCCTGATGTGCCTAAACAGTATAAACTCCCCACAAGTGACCCCATTTTGGAAACTAGACCCCGCAAGGAACTTATCTAGATGTGTGGTGAGCACTTTGAACCCACAAGTTCTTCACAGAAGTTTATAACGCAGAGCCGTGAAAATAAAAAATCATTTTTTTTCACAAAAATAATTTTTTAGTCCCCAATTTTTTTTCCCAACAGTAACAGGAGAAATTAGACCCCCAAAGTTGTTGTGCAATTTTTGCCGAGTACGCTGATACCCCATATGTGGGGTAAACCACTGTTTGGGCACACGTCGGGGCTTGGAATAAAGGGAGCACTGTTTGACTTTTTGAACGCAAAATTTGCAGGAATCAATGGTGGCGCCATGTTGCGTATGGAGACCCCCTTATGTACTTAAATAGTGGAAACCCCTCAATTCTAACTCCAACCCTAACCCCAACACACCCCTAACCCCAACCCTAACCCCTACACACCCCTAACCCTAATACAAACCCTAACCATAACCCTAACCCCAACACACCCCTAACCCTAATCCCAACTCTAACCATAAACCTAACCACAAGCCTAACCCTAATCCCAACCCTAACCCCAAAACACCCCTAACGCTTATCTTAACTCTAACGCTAACCACAAACCTAACCCTAATCCAAACCCTAACCCTAATTCCAACCCTAACCCTAATTCCAACCCTTACCCTAGTTCTAACCCTAATCCTAGTTCTAACCCTAAGGCTGGGTTCATATTGCGTTTTACCAGCCCGTTCAACACGTAGCGTTGACGGGCTGGTAACGGTATAGCATAACGCGATCGCGTTATGCTATACCCGCTAGTGCAGAGGAATCAGCGATGATTCATCTGTGCTAGCGGTGATGGAGCCCAGACGCTGCAGCCTGCATCCAAGGCTCCGTCACTGAATGACAACACGTCGCGAACGCATGCCGCTTCATGGCATGCGTTGCGATGCACACACAAATGGGGTGAATGGCAGCGTTAACAGACTGCGTTACACCGCGTTATACCGCGGTGAAACGCAGTCCATCTAACGGACTGCCATAATGCAATATGAACCCAGCCTGACCCTAAGGCCCCGTGCACACGTTGCGGATTCACTTGCGGATTTTTCTAAAATCCGCAGGTAAAACTACCTGCCTTTTACCTGCGTATTTAGCGCGGATTTGCTGTGGTTTTTCTCTGCGGTTGTACGCCTATAATGGAATAGGTGTAAAATCGCTGCGGAATCCGCACAAAGAATTGACATGCTGCGGATTTAAAACCGCAGCAAATCTGCGCTGAAAAATCTGCAGCATGTGCACAGCGTTTTTTTTTACCATTTATTTGCATTGTACTGTACATGGTTTCTGGATCTGCTGTGGATCCACAGCGCGAAATCCGCTGCGGATCAGCAGCAAAATCTGCTGCTGATCCGCAGCAAAATCCGCTGCGGATCAGCAGCGAAATCAGCTGCGGATCAGCAGCGAAATCAGCTGCGGATTAGCAGCGAAATCCGCTGCGGATCAGCAGCGAAATCAGCTGCGGATCAGCAGCGAAATCAGCTGCGGATCAGCAGCGAAATCTGCTGCTGGGATCAGCAGCGAAATCAGCTTCGGATCAGCAGCGAAATCAGTTGCGGATCAGCAGCGAAATCAGCTGCGGATCAGCAGCGAAATCCGCTGCAGATCAGTAGCGAAATCCGCTGTGGATCAGCAGCGAAATCCGCTGCGGATCAGCAGCGAAATCAGCTGCGGATCAGCAGCGAAATCAGCTGCAGATCCGCAGCAAAATCCGCAACGTGTGCACAGGGCCTAATAGGAAAAAAAAAATTCTTTATTATTTGTCCCTACCTATGACAGGGGGGGTTCAATTACTTTTTTTTATTTTGACCACTGTGACAGTTTATCACAGTGATCAAAATAAATTTTTTGACCTGCAGGGCGCACTGCGCATGCGCCGGCCAGTGGGCGCACTGCGCATGCGCCCGCCATTTTCCAAGATGGCGGCGCCCATGAAGAATCCCGGGCAGCCGCCGGGAAGGATCCAGGGACATCGGTGGACCGGGAGAGGTGAGTATGGGGGTCGGAAGTGAGGGGGGGGATCGGAAGGTGGGGGCAGCGGAGGCCAGGACGAGGGGAGCTTTTAGTGACGGCGGTGACCGACCGCTGCCATCTTTCGGTGGTGGCGGCCGATCGCCGCCGTGAATCCGTGTGGGGGGGTCAGGGCTCGGTGTCCAGCCATGGCAGATGCTATTGCAGCATCGGCCATGGCTGGATTGTAATATTTCACCAATTATATTGGTGAAATATTACAGATTGCTCTGATTGGCTGTTTCACTTTAACAGCCAATCAGAGCGATCGTGGCCACGGGGGGGTTAAGCCAACCCCCCTGTGGTGAAGCACAAAGGGTCCTGTGCCGGCGGGTCGGGTTACCTTTCAGTGACCCCGGTCACCCGGCCCGCAGGAACGCGATCCTTTCATGACACCACATAGGCGTCATGGGTCGGATTGGCACTGACTTTCATGACGCCTACGTGGCGTCACAGGTTGGGAAGGGGTTAAAGGTTTTATCTGAGTAATGTATAAGTTGTAATGTAATGTAATGTAATGTATAAGTTAGTATAATAAAAAGTAACCATTAATATAATCCCATTAAAATCTCGTATGTAATACGCTGCAAATCTAAAAAATGACAACAAAAATGTGATTCACACAGATAGGTACACAACAGATGCAAAAGTGAGTAAAGTAGTGGGATCTAATATATAGAATACTGCACTGATTGCGGTCAATCCTAGTCAAGGTGCTTCACATAGGAAGAGAGCCACGTGAGACAAGAGACCCAAATATAATCCACACCAATATTATAATGCAAATAGTATAACCACAAAGGAATAAGAAAATAGAACAATTTCACCAATCTAGGAAGTTCAGCGCAGTCATGGCATATAAACTCATATGATGTTGACTCCTGTTCCTCATTCTTGTTGGAACAGGCCCTACTAGAGCACTATCGGCTATTGTCAACCTGGTCAATCTCAAAACTCTTGCCCTGTGTAAATCACATTATTGCTGTAAATTTGTAGATTTGCAGCTGCTTACATATATTTTAATCTGATTATATTAAAGGTTATGTTTTACGGTATTACACTTGCTTATTTGCTTTTGAGGATATACGTTTGTAAAGTAGTTGTATTTTGTCATTAGGGGATACTGGTTACTTTCTCCATTGTGTTTCTATACATTTTTCTAAATAACTTTATTTAGCAAAAGGTATGCTTTATCTATTGCACTCTGTCATCGCGTCTGTCTGGGATTACCTGAAAAGACAGTAGGATTTGTACAACTACATCCACAGAAAATCTGTGACTAGTTCTCAAAGATGTTGTTTGAATAGCCTTCCTGCTTAGTTAAATCAAAATCTATGCAAGTGAACATAGAAGAATTGATGCTTTGATGCTGTTTCGAAGACAAATGGTGGTCACGCCAACTATTGATTTAATTTAGATTTCCCTTTTGTTTGTTCACATCACATTGTGTATATTGATGAAAATAATCTATTGATACATCTGTTTTTGTATTTTTGAAGGCATCTTTACTTGCAGCATTTGTTCCACACCTGACTAAAACTTTTGCACAGTACTATATATAGAGGTTCCTTTATATTATCTATATATACATATGTATATATGTATATATAGATATATATATTCTGCATATATATTGTGAGGCAGTGATTGGTGTTACATGTGAGGGTCACTGTAGGTTGCCCCCAGGATGCGCACGGAGGTGTATTGAGGCCATGAGAGTGCATTGCAGTCACAGGCATAGCTTTGGTAGCAATGCAGACCAAAGTGAGTATAGGTCTTGGACATGCTGGTTCTCCAAGGCAGATTTACGGAAAACCTGCTCAGGGCTTTTGTGTTTGAAACAGACTGCAGATGGTGGTGGTGCAGTCCATTTCTTCCCGGCCTGGGTTTTTCATGTGGCTAAAGGCCACAGATTTCTGTTAAAAGCCCTGCAGTATAGGGTTTGGGTGTGTCAGGTTCAGAGTCAGTGTCAGTCTGGTGTTGGAGCAGTACAGAGCAGAAGGCTCTGCAGAGCTCCACCTGTGTGAGGGAACGCAGGCAAGTGGAGTCAATCAGCCAAGGCAGCTGAATAGCCTGGCACCCACAGCGTACACAGAGGTGCAGTCGCCCATGGCAACTTGTCTCGGAGGTGGATTGTCTTGTGCCCTGAGGTAAACTGGAGGTAGACTATCCTGTGCCCGAAGGTGGACTGGCATGTTTAGTGACTGTAAACTAGAGGATATGGTTCCCGGCTGCGATCTGGAGGATATTGTGTGATGTGTAATACTGTGAGTAGAACATTAACACGGCGATGCAGTCACCCACGGCAATCGGTCAGAGGTGGACTGGCGTGTTTAGTGACTGTAATCCAGAGGATATGTGCCCGGCTGTGAACCGGAGGTGGACTGTCTTGTTCCCGGCTGCAATCTGAAGGTGGACTGTCCTGTTTCCCAGCTGCGATCCGGAGGATATTGTGTACTGTGTTTTGCTGAGTTGAACATTAAAGAGACGTTTTGCTTTGAACTTTTCTGGGTCACTGACTTATCACTGCACAATGCACTACTGTTGCACTACAATATATATATTTACATATATATTTATATATACATACAGTACAGACTAAAAGTTTGGACACACCTTCTCATTCAAAGATTTTTCTGTATTTTCATGAATATGAAAATTGTACATTCACACTGAAGGCATGACAACTATGAATTAACACATATGGAATTATATACTTAACAAAAAAGTGTGAAACAACTGAAAATTTGTCTTATATTCTAGGTTCTTCAAAGTAGCCACCTTTTGCTTTGATTACTGCTTTGCACACTCTTGGCATTCTCTTGATGAGCTTCAAGAGGTAGTCACTGGAAATGGTCTTCCAACAGTCTTGAAGGAGTTCCCAGAGATGCTTAGCACTTGTTGGCCTTTTTGCCTTCACTCTGCGGTCCAGCTCACCCCAAACCATCTTGATTGGGTTCAGGTCTGGTGACTGTGGAGGCCAGGTCATCTGGCGTAGAACCCCATCACCTTCCTTGGTCAAATAGCCCTTACACAGCCTGGAGGTGTGTTTGGGGTCATTGTCCTGTTGAAAAATAAATGATGGTCCAACTAAATGCAAACCGGATGGAATAGCATGCCGCTGCAAGATGCTGTGGTAGCCATGCTGTTTCAGTATGCCTTCAATTTTGAATAAATCCCCAACAGTGTCACCAGCAAAGCACCCCCACACCATCACACCTCCTCCTTCATACTTCACGGTGGGAACCAGGCATGTAGAGTCCATCCGTTCACCTTTTCTGCTTCGCAGAAAGACATGGTGGTTGGAAGCAAAGATCTCAAATTTGGACTCATCAGACCAAAGCACAGATTTCCACTGGTCTAATGTCCATTCCTTGTGTTCTTTAGCCCAAACAAGTCTCTTCTGCTTGTTGCCTGTCCTTAGCAGTGGTTTCCTAGCAGCTATTTTACCATGAAGGCCTGCTGCACAAAGTATCCTCTTAACACTTGTTGTAGAGATGTGTCTGCTGCTAGAACTCTGTGTGGCACTGACCTGGTCTCTAATCTGAGCTGCTGTAAACCTGCGATTTCTGAGGCTGGTTACTCGGATAAGTTTATCCTCAGAAGCAGAGGTGACTCTTGGTCTTTCTTTCCTGGGGCAGTCCTCATGTGAGCCAGTTTCTTCAAAAGGTGGCTACTTTGAAGAACCTAGAATATAAGACATATTTTCAGTTGTTTCACACTTTTTGGTAAGTATATAATTCCACATGTGTTAATTCATAGTTTTGATGCCTTCAGTGTAAATGTACAATTTTCATAGTCATGAAAATATAGAAAAATCTTTGAATGAGAAGGTGTGTCCAAACTTTTGGTCTGTACTGTACTTGGTCAAAATTGTTGGTACCCCTCATTTAATGTCAGAAAAACCCACAATGGACAAAATGGACATGTTAAATCAAGGTGTGTCCACTAATTAGAATTACAGGTGTCTACAATCTTGAAATCAGTGAGTGGGCCTGTATAGAGGGCTATAGATACTCACTGTGCTGTTTGGTGACATGGTTTGTATCACACTCAACATGGACCAGAGGAAATGAAGGAAAGAATTGTCTCAGGACATTAGAAAGAAAATTATAGACAAACCTGTTAAAGGTAAAAGTTATAAGACCATCTCAAAGTAGCTTGATATTCCTGTGACTACAGTTGCACATATTATTCAGAAATTTAAGCTCCATGGGACTGTAGCCAACCTCCCTGGATGTGGCCGCAGGAGGAAAATTGATGACAAATTAAAGAGACTGATAATACGAATGTTAACAAAAGAGCCCAGAAAAACTTCTAAACAGATTAAAGGTGAACTTCAAGCTCAAGGAACATCAGTGTCAGATCGCACCATCCATAGTTGTATGAACCAAATTGGACTTCATGTGAGACGACCAAGAAGGACACCATTGTGGAAAAAAAATCATAAAAAGCTAGAATGGAATTTGCCAAACTACATGTTGACTAGCCACAAAGCTTCTGGGAGAATGCCCTATGGACAGATGAGACAAAAGTGGAACTTTTTGGCAAGGCACATCAGCTCTATGTTCACAGATGGAAAAATGAAACATATCAAGAAAAGAACACTGTCCCTACTGTGAAACATGGAGGAGGCTCTGTTATGTTCTGGGGCTGCTTTGCTGTACCTGGCACAGAATGTCCATAATCTGTGCAGGGTACAATGAAACCTCAAGACTATCAAGGGATTCCAGAGAGAAATGTGCTGCCCAGTGTCAGAAAGCTTGGTCTCATTCGCAGGTCATAGGTCTTGCAACAGGATAATGACCCAAAACACACAGCTATAAAAACCCAAGAATGGCTAAGAGGAAAACATTGAACTATTCTGAAGGGGCCTTCTATGAACCCTGACCTAAATCCTATTGAGCATCTTTCGAAAGAGCTCAAACATGCCTTCTGGAAAAGGCAGCATTCAAACACGAGACAACTGGAGCAGTTTGCTCTTGAGGAGTGAGCCAAAATACCTGTTGAAAGGTGCAGAAGTCCAATTGACAGTTACAGGAATCGTTTGATTGCAGTGATTGCCTCAAAAGGTTGTGCAACAAAATATTAAATTAAGAGTACCATCATTTCTGTTCAGGCCTATTTCATGAGTTTTATTTTTTTTTTTAATTCTGTGGAATCATGGTTGAAAAGCAATGTCTGACTTTTATTTGTTCATTTTCATAGATTTTTTTTATTTATTATTACTTTTGTCAGATTCAAGATATTTTGTCACGATTGTGGATTTTTCTGTCTTTAAACGAGGTGGACCAACAATTTTGACAACATATGTATATTGCTCTGAACTAATGAAAGAGAAACACATACAGTATACATTAATGTGGAAGCAGCAACAAGAGTATTTGTTTCACACAAGACAGACTTGTGTAATGATTGAAAACACAAATGGAATGACTAGAGTTAAAGTCTTAACTGGAAAATAAGAAATGTGAGAAAACAAAGTTTTAGATAGAAATCAGTGAAGTACAGGTAATGCAACCCTTGAGTAATGCAAAAGTAATTTTTAAAACATTTTTACAGTGTGGGCTGCTAAAAATTTTCACTTTTTTCATCTATAAAATGTAGAGAAAGCATTAATAATAATCACACTTTCCAACATTCAGCATCTTTTCTCAATGCATATACCCATTACAAAGTGGGAATTTATACCACAAAAAACTTTTTAGAAGGATAGTAAATTAAAGTTAAGAAGTTTATAGCAAAATTTGGGTATATATGATATAATTACAAAAGTTATGTTTAAGCTTGCATGCTGTCTAGGATTAAACAAATATGTATTTAGATACCAAAATGAAAGTATTTTCTACCAAATGCTAATCAATTTATCTTTGATAATACACATTAAAGTAAGAATGTGACTGTAATTCTAGAAAGTTAAGGGTAATTATACACAGTTAAGGGTACTTTTTCCTCAGTGCCACTTCTTAACGGCGTTGAGAAATAGGGTTATAGTGCCCCCCCAGCATCGGAAAATCATGATTCAGGTCGGTTTTGACTGTCCCCAGTCTTGTGATCACCGCTATTCACCGAATAAGGGCGATTGCAAAAAAACAGAGGAGAGAGAAATGGGGTCACCTGAGCCACCACCTGGTATCTTTGCCATCCCTGGAGCCTCCAGCTCTCTCCCCTGGCCCTAAACATCTTCTTCCTGGAAGAACATGGCGGGCGCATGCGCAGTGCACCCACCAAGATCTTCCGTCCAGTACCAGGCAACAATAGGAGATTTTTCCTATTTGTTCATTTTGATCACTGTGATAGACCCTCTCACAGTCATCAAAATAAAAAAATCGTAAATCAAACCCCCCTTTGTAACCCCTGGTGGGGGGCTAGGGTTAGGGTTGGGGTTTGAGCTAGGGTTAGGGTTTGGAGCTAGGGTTAGGGTTGGGACTAGGTTTAGTGTCGGAGCTTGGGTTATGGTTGGACTAGGTTTAGAGATCGGGCTATGGTTAGGGTTGGGGTTAGAGTTGGGGCTAGGGTTAGGGTTGTGTTGGGATTAGGGTTGTTTTGGGGTTACAGTTGGGGCTACGGTTGTGGTGTTGGGATTAGGGTTAGGGGTAGGGCTGTGTTAGGGTGAGAGTTAGAATTGGGGGATTTCCACTGTTTAGGTACATCAGAGGGTCTCCAAATGTGACATGGCGCCCACCATTGATTCCAGCCAATTTTTCATTCAAAAAGTCAATTGGTGCTCCCTCCATTCTGAGCCCTGTCATGCGCTCAAACAGTGGCTTTCCATTAGATACAGATATCAGCGTACTCTTGAGAAATTGCACAACAAGTTTGGGTCCATTTTCTCCCATCACCCTTGTGAAAATAAAAAAGTTTGGGTCTAAAGTAAATTTTTTGAAGACCACTATATCCGAATGCATACCACAATTAAAGAATGATCAAGCAGAAAACTTTATTGACACTCAATATTTAAAAACAATTAAAAACAATAGAAACCCTGCATTTTTTTTTTTTTATTTTTTTCATTTTTTATACTTACCTTTATTATTTTGGGTTTATTATTTTCTTATGTTTTTTTTTTTTTTTGATAAGGATGATAATCCTACAGAATGTTATCATTCACCACACAGTTCTCTGTAGGAATTTGGGCTTATATCCATTCCTTTATCATCATCCCCTTTTTTAGGGGGCTTTTGATTACCCTTCACAAATATACTTCTGACTGTTCCTTATGATCTTTTGTCCTCTGATATATTTTCATGCTCCCACGAGCTGCGCACTGGGTACTCCTCTTTAGATACCACTCTGCTGCATCATCCTGATGTAGGAGCAGTGATAACTACTGGCAGAGACGTCTGCCAGGCAAGACACTTTTCGCGTCAATTCCGATGTCTGATCCCGGGACACCGCTGCACACCTGCCTACATTTCTGGCTATCTATACAGGTATTTATAGGAGGCTGATGACGCAGATTGTCACATTCCCCTGACAAAGCCGTCCGTGTAACGGCGACACGCGTTGGGTTCTTCCCTACCTCTGGGCCTTGCTTCCTTCTTTTGGTCACATTATATGGACCTTCTATTCCAGTTACTGCAAATCTGAGCTATGGGTTTCATTCATGCAGGGTTCTTTTAGTCTCTGCACCCTTGCTACTACAGGGTCATTATTTAACTAGACTCTCTATGTGGTTTGCCTTATTGACCATGTTCCTGCCCTATTTTTTGACCTTACTTTGGTCTAAGGAGCATTAGGGTCATTTTCAGTGCCTCTTTTCTCATAGCACATGACACTATTTTTGGGCAGCAGTTCATGGTGCTGTATTATTCATCTTTCTGAGTTATCATACTTAGACTTCAGTGTATTTAACATGCAGGCACTATATGAACCTTAAGGGTGTTGGTATACTGTTTTGTGCTTCCAAGTATTTTACATATGCACATTCTGTTCTGTGGATATAATACATGTTTATTATTTTGTGGACTCGATCATTCTAAGTATTTCAGGTCGTTTATATGTGTCATACTGCACAGAATGGTTATCAATGTATTATGTAATTTCAGAAATTTTGAGTGCATGTCATTTATTTGGGTTGCAGGGCTCATGCAGGGTTTCTATTGTTTTTAATTATTTTTAAATATTGAGTGTCAATAAAGTTTTCTGCTTGAACATTCTTTAATTGTAGTGTGCATTCAGATATAGTGGTCTTCTTTTCCTTTCCTTTGGTGTCATTATATAGTGGACCACTTGTTTGCACCCCTTTGTATTAGTATTAGTATTGTTGCTGTGCACCATAATTTATACATATTAAAGTAATTTTTTTGTGAAAAAAGTAAAATGTTCAGTTTTTCCTTCCACATTACTTTAGTTCTCGTGAAACACCTGAAGGACTAATAAACTTTATGAATGTGATTTTAAGCACCTTGAGGGGTTTCAGTTTTTATAATGTTGTCACTTTTGGGTATTTTCTGTCATATTGACCCCCCAAAACTCTCTTCAAATGTGATGTGGTTCCTAAAAAAATGGTTTTGTATACTTTGTTGGAAGAGTGAGAAATTGCTGGTCAACTTTTAACCCTTATAACTTCCTAACAAAAAAATTATGTTTCCAAAATCATGCTGTTGTAAAGTTGACATGTGGGAAATTAACTATTTTGTGTGACACGGCTCTCTGATTTAAGGGCACAAAATGAAAATTTTAAAAATTGCTAAATTTTCAATTTTTTTTCCAAATTTCCGTTTATTTTCAAAAATAAACACAAGTCATATCGAAAGAAATTTTACCACTAACATGAAGTACAATATGTCACAAAAAACATTAGTTTGAATGGGATAGAACTGTAATTTTAGACATTTTTGGAATAAAAAAGAAGATTCTCTTTTTAATCCCAGATAATTCCTTTGTGAATATGATCAACCTATAGCATTTCTTCAGGTTTCTAAGCATTGGTTTTGCCAACAGTTCAATTCAATTACAGTGTTTTGTTATAAGTCATCAAACTCAACTAAGATCAATCTGTGTGTCTATGGGAATTTCATGACTTTGTGGGAAAATGTAAAGTACAAAGAAACAAGATCAAGTAATTTAAAGATCTATTTTATGAATACTGCACATATTAATAAAGTTCTCATCAAGTGTTTCAATCTCTGCTTTCCTTTTCAATAGTCCGGAGTAATTTTATAATAATTTCATGTTTTTGTCTTACCTATAACCTAAGGCAGATTTTTATTACTTGTGATATAAATTGATTACTGCTAACTGTCAAAGTAGTATGCATCTGCTAAATTAATGTAATAGCACAAACATAAAATTTTGAAATACAAAAAATATATCAACTCTTTTAAAAGCACCTCCTTTATTCAAAACCACATAATTTAACTTTGTTGTTTGCTTTCTTTATTTTGTGGAATTTACAGCTCTTAATGAATACCATAAAAATTAATTAAAAAGAAAAATAAATTAAAATATTAATCATTAGGAAGATATTAGTTGGAGTATATATATAATTTTCTCTATGATAAGATGATCAAAAAAAAGTTTTCTGATTGAAGAGAGGGGAATAAAGCTGTTAAAATTAAATAGGCTGCGACTGTGAAGTCAGATATTGGACTAATGATTATCTGCAAATAAAATATGACTATACACAAGAAGATAAACTAGTTACTTGGGAAAGACACTGCGCTCATATTAATTGTTTGCTACGTAGTCTACTGGGAATGAACACTCTTCAACAGGAATTTAATTCTGTTATTAATTACTGAGATGTACTTACCAATGGTTAATTTTAAACTATAAAGAAAGAAAAGATCAGACATTAAAGAATAACACACACATAGATTTAATATCATATGATATTTTATTTCTGTTGAATAGTTACCTACACCTTAATAATCCAACTGATCTGATTCACCATGGACATTGGTAAATGTAAAATTCTTTCAATTTAACTGTTGTACTGTTGTGGGTCATTTTCAGTTCTATCAGCCATACAATGTCTATAGGTACTAGAGCATACTACTTTACATGAGTGGCATTCACATCTATTTATATAATCGTCTTATCCTGTCTGTCTGTCCAGGAAATCCTGCGTCGCTGATTGGTCCGGCCTCGGCCAATCAGCGACGCAGGACTAACTCTGCCCATGTGGTCATGTGACTCACCAACTGCCCATGATGTACTGAACATGTCTTGTCAGTTACAGTGTCTGATGTACTTCTGTCACGTTTACTGAACACGGGTAATACACAGTGACATGAGGTAATACACAGGTGATATGAGGTAATACATAAGTAACAAAAGGTAATATACAGTAAAATGAGGTAATATACAGTTACATGAGGTAATACACAGTAATATGAGGTAATACACGATAATATGAGTTAATACACAGGTAACATGAGGAAATATGAGTAATATACAGTAACATGAGGTAATACACAGTTATATGAGGTAATACACAGTAATATGAGGTAATACACAGTGACATGAGGTAATACACAGTAACATCAGCGACGCAGGGCTAACTCCGCCCATGTGGTCATGTGACTCACCAACTGCCCATGATGTACTGAACATGTCTTGTCAGTTACAGTGTCTGATGTACTTCTGTCACGTTTACTGAACACGGGTAATACACAGTGACATGAGGTAATACACAGGTGATATGAGGTAATACATAAGTAACAAAAGGTAATATACAGTAAAATGAGGTAATATACAGTTACATGAGGTAATACACAGTAATATGAGGTAATACACGATAATATGAGTTAATACACAGGTAACATGAGGAAATATGAGGTAATATACAGTAACATGAGGTAATACACAGTTATATGAGGTAATACACAGTAATATGAGGTAATACACAGTGACATGAGGTAATACACAGTAACATCAGCGACGCAGGGCTAACTCCGCCCATGTGGTCATGTGACTCACCAACTGCCCATGATGTACTGAACATGTCTTGTCAGTTACAGTGTCTGATGTACTTCTGTCACGTTTACTGAACACGGGTAATACACAGTGACATGAGGTAATACACAGGTGATATGAGGTAATACATAAGTAACAAAAGGTAATATACAGTAAAATGAGGTAATATACAGTTACATGAGGTAATACACAGTAATATGAGGTAATACACGATAATATGAGTTAATACACAGGTAACATGAGGAAATATGAGGTAATATACAGTAACATGAGGTAATACACAGTTATATGAGGTAATACACAGTAATATGAGGTAATACACAGTGACATGAGGTAATACACAGTAACATCAGCGACGCAGGGCTAACTCCGCCCATGTGGTCATGTGACTCACCAACTACCCATGATGTACTGAACATGTTTTGTCAGTCACAGTGTCTGATGTACTTCTGTCACGTTTACTGAACACGGGTAATGCACAGTGACATGAGGTAATACACAGGTGACATGAGGTAATACATAAGTAACATAAGGTAATACACAGTAAAATGAGGTAATATACAGTAACATGAGGTAATACACAGTAATATGAGGTAATACACAGGTAACATGAGGTAATATGAGGTAATATACGGTAACATGAGGTAATACACAGTGATATGAGGTAATACACAGTAATATGAGGTAATACACAGTAACATGAGGTAATACACAGTGACATGTGACACAGTGACATATTCTAGAATACCCAATGCGTTAGAATCGGGCCACCATCTAGTACACATATAAGCAAGCTGAATGTGATTACTAATCATGGATTGTACCATTTACTTACTGATGCAAAAACTTTCCACTTTTAGTTAGCTAATTCCCATGGCCAATTTTAGGAAGTATCAACAGTCTAAATTGTTTTATCTGCATGTTAGACTATTTTCACACCATTTTTCCCCTTTATTGAAAAACATAATCTGCTAATCTCCAATAAGAAGGCAAGTTGTAATAACATTTATACTGCATTATATATATAAATACACTGCTCAAAAAAATAAAGGGAACACTCAAATAACATTTTCTAGATCTAAATCAATGAAATATTCTCATTGAATACTTTGTTCTGTACAAAGTTGAATGTGCTGTCAACATAATCATACAAAAATCAACAATGGAAATCAAATTTTTGAACCAATGGAGGCTTGGATTTGGAGAGAGCCCCAAAATTAAAGTGGAAACAAGTCGAAATGAAAATCAAAACAAGACAAAATTAAAGTGGAAACAAGTCAAACTGATGCTCAGTAGTGTGTGTGTCCTCCATCTGCCTGTATGACCTCCTTACAATGCCCGGGCATGCTCTTGATGAGGTTGCGGATGTTCTCCTGAGGGATCTCCTAGTAGACCTGGACTAAAGCATCCGTCAACTCCTGGACAGACTTTGGTGCAAAAATGACGTTGGTGGATGGAGCGAGACATGTCCCAGATGTGCTCAATCGGATTCAGGTCTGGCGAACGGGCAGGCCAGTCCATAACTTCAATGCCTTCATCTAGCAGGAATTGCTGACAAACTCCAGCCACATGAGGTCTGGCATTGTCCTGCATTAGGAGGAACCCAGGGCCAACCGCACCAGCATGTGGTCTCACAAGGGGTCTGAGGATCTCATCTCGGTACCTAATGGCAGTCAGGCTACCTCTGGCGAGCACATGGAGAGTTGTGTGGCCCTCCAAAGAAATGCCACCCCACACCATTACTGACCCACTGCCAAACCGGTCATGCTGAAGGATATTGCAGTCAGCAGATCGCTCTCCATCGCGTCTCCAGACTCTGTCACGTCTGTCACATGTGCTGAATGTGAACCTGTTGCCTGCAACATCCTTCAGCATGACCGTCGCCGGCATTGAGAGATTGTAGCAAATGCTATCAAAGCTTCCTTTAATAACAGTGGTCCTTTCACTGTACAATGGGATGGGAAAAGTTTTGCAAGACAGAAACGCAATGACACAGCTCAGTGACTGGCAGTACTAGTGTCAGGAGGAGAAACTGAGAAGTTGGTGGTGGTCCCACAGATACCTAACAGCATAGGAGCAGAACAAGCTAAGGCTGTAGGTCGAGGTTCTGCAGGATTGGCAGCTCTTGGATAAAGGGAAGTTTATGTCAGTCGACATGACCAGTAGTAACACTGGTACAAAGGCTGGTGCATATGTTTTCTTGCAACAGAAACTGCAGAAAAAACTACTGAGTTACCATTTAGGCACCACATTCACAAGCTAATTATTGCAAGCATGTTTGATAAATTGTGGCTGGCATCAACTGGTCCAAATGTGAAGTTGTTCAAGAGATTTTAGGCTGCCTGGAATTAACTGGATTAAACCAAGTTTTTGGCTGGAATGGAAGATGACATAGTTTCAACTGAACCAAGTCCACTGAAGGAATGTCTACTTGAATTTTGCACCAACCAGCTTGCACAATACCATGCAAAAGATGATTACATGGAATTGTTAACACTGGCACTCCTGTTCCTTGGTTCACCAGCAAACCCAGATGTACACATCAATATTCCTGGCGCCTACCATTGGGCCCAATGGATGGTCAAAGAGATATACACTCTGAAGTTCTTCATGTTTCATCACCAATTTTGTTTAACTTTCACAGGGATAAAAAATCTCTGGAAATTTAGCACTTTTACTGTCCACTTATACTTGAAGGCTTGGTACCTCTGTCAAATCCCAGTCACATCACCACAAAATGACTTGACATAACAGCAAGAAGTCATAGCATTCAAAGGAATCAATGCACCTGTTAAAGAGGCAGCAATAAAAGCTTTCAACAGACATCTGTAGTAGCTCAGTGAGATTATGGTAGGACTGGCGCTTTTTGACAGTGAGGTTCCAACTGCAGAAAAAGTCGAGATGGTATGTTAGACATCGAGATCCGCCGCTGCACAGGGGGAATCTCGAGCCATGTCCTCTGTGGTCTCCCATTCTTCTTTAGCTGCAGAGGATCCTGCTCAGCAGAGATGTCTGTCCCAGCGTTTTGCTCAGGTTAATGCTATGCGTTTGGTTGCTGCTGCCACCCCAGGTTCAGCTACAGCAACCAGCATTAGTCAGCGGTGAGCAGACGTTCCTGGGAATAAGTTCTGCTTTTCTTCATCTGAGCATGCCCGTGAGATGACTGCTCATTGGTGGTTGGAGGTCACATGCTCAGGTCCTCAAGCAGTTCGGATTGGGCCATCAGCAAAGTCCTGGAAGGCTACAGTTATAAAAGGATCGCACGGCTATGCACTAGTTTATACCATGTGGTATGTGAGCGAGTGGATACGCTACCACTCTGTTTATGCATGTGTCACGATCCACATTTGGATCTGTGGCAGATCTCTCTTTGCTAGTGTTGAGCATTCCGATACCGCAAGTATCGGGTATCGGCCGATATTCGCTGTATCGGAATTCCGATACTTAGTTCCGATATTTTTCATATATCGTATACCGGAATCGGAAGTTCCCATAATTCTTTGAGAGGCAATGTGATTTTAGTCAGCCAATGAGGAATCTTATGAAGTGTGGGCACATCCTGTAATGCTGCGGTCATCTTAACTAATGGCATGGCTGTGATTGGCTGCTGAAATGATGTCAGAATGCACTATAAAAGGCGCCGCCTCCATTTTAGCGTCACTGTGCTGTGAACTCAGTTAGGGACAGAACGCTGCTGTGCTGACTCTGAGGCACAGTTAGACATTGCGATTTTGTGTACTCTACTGTGCTTTAGGCAGGCTAGTTTACCAACCACTGTGTAAAGCTTCCTTTTGCCAGTGTTGTTTTAACAGCTCTGTGCAAGGTGTGTGTGAGAGTGCAGGTGACGCTGCAGTTTGCTCTGCATCCACCACTGTTTGTAGGCATCTGCAAGTGTCACTCACTGACTCTTTTTTTTATTTGATTTTGTGGAATTGGTGCAGCTCCATTATATTTGCAAAAAATCTAATCTATTAGTGTGACGCGCTTCCATCCGTATACAATACAGTGGTTGCAAACACTATAGAAGTAGACAAAGGGGCCTTTCACAGCTACTGAACAGTTGTGTTTCAGTGTTCACTGTAGTCTGTGAGCTTTTCATTTTTTGAGTGCAGATCACGCTCCAGTTAGTTCTTCAACTACTGCTGGTTGTAGTCTGCTGAGCGTGTGTCACTGCCTCATCCTTCACATTTTTCTCTAATTGGTGCGCTCCATTATATTTGAAAAAAATCTAATCTATTAGTGTGACGCGCTTCCATCCGTATACAATACAGTGGTTGCAAACACTATAGAAGTAGACAAAGGGGCCTTTCACAGCTACTGAACAGTTGTGTTTCAGTGTTCACTGTAGTCTGTGAGCTTTTCATTTTTTGAGTGCAGATCACGCTCCAGTTAGTTCTTCAACTACTGCTGGTTGTAGTCTGCTGAGCGTGTGTCACTGCCTCATCCTTCACATTTTTCTCTAATTGGTGCAGCTCCATTATATTTGAAAAAAATCTAATCTATTAGTGTGACGCGCTTCCATCCGTATACAATACAGTGGTTGCAAACACTATAGAAGTAGACAAAGGGGCCTTTCACAGCTACTGAACAGTTGTGTTTCAGTGTTCACTGTAGTCTGTGAGCTTTTCATTTTTTGAGTGCAGATCACGCTCCAGTTAGTTCTTCAACTACTGCTGGTTGTAGTCTGCTGAGCGTGTGTCACTGCCTCATCCTTCACATTTTTCTCTAATTGGTGCTGCTCCATTATATTTGAAAAAAATCTAATCTATTAGTGTGACGCGCTTCCATCCGTATACAATACAGTGGTTGCAAACACTATAGAAGTAGACAAAGGGGCCTTTCACAGCTACTGAACAGTTGTGTTTCAGTGTTCACTGTAGTCTGTGAGCTTTTCATTTTTTGAGTGCAGATCACGCTCCAGTTAGTTCTTCAACTACTGCTGGTTGTAGTCTGCTGAGCGTGTGTCACTGCCTCATCCTTCACATTTTTCTCTAATTGGTGCTGCTCCATTATATTTGAAAAAAATCTAATCTATTAGTGTGACGCGCTTCCATCCGTATACAATACAGTGGTTGCAAACACTATAGAAGTAGACAAAGGGGCCTTTCACAGCTACTGAACAGTTGTGTTTCAGTGTTCACTGTAGTCTGTGAGCTTTTCATTTTTTGAGTGCAGATCACGCTCCAGTTAGTTCTTCAACTACTGCTGGTTGTAGTCTGCTGAGCGTGTGTCACTGCCTCATCCTTCACATTTTTCTCTAATTGGTGCAGCTCCATTATATTTGAAAAAAATCTAATCTATTAGTGTGACGCGCTTCCATCCGTATACAATACAGTGGTTGCAAACACTATAGAAGTAGACAAAGGGGCCTTTCACAGCTACTGAACAGTTGTGTTACAGTGTTCACTGTAGTCTGTGAGCTTTTCATTTTTGAGTGCAGATCACGCTCCAGTTAGTTCTTCAACTACTGCTGGTTGTAGTCTGCTGAGCGTGTGTCACGCCTCATCCTTCACATTTTCTCTAATTGGTGCTGCTCCATTATATTTGAAAAAATCTAATCTATTAGTGTGACGCGCTTCCATCCGTATACAATACAGTGGTTGCAAACACTATAGAAGTAGACAAAGGGCCTTTCACAGCTACTGAACAGTTGTGTTTCAGTGTTCACTGTAGTCGTGAGCTTTTCATTTTTGAGTGCAGATCACGCTCAGTTATTCTTCAACTACTGCTGGTTGTAGTCTGCTGAGCGTGTGTCACTGCCTCATCCTTCACATTTTTCTCTAATTGGTGCTGCTCCATTATATTTGAAAAAAATCTAATCTATTAGTGTGACGCGCTTCCATCCGTATACAATACAGTGGTTGCAAACACTATAGAAGTAGACAAAGGGGCCTTTCACAGCTACTGAACAGTTGTGTTTCAGTGTTCACTGCAGTCTCTGAGGAATAACCACACTTAGGCCTTATAACTTTTCTGACTTTCTTTATCAATCTACCAAGATGAAGAAGGCAGGGAGTAAGGCACGTGGTCGTGGCCGTGGAGTTTCAGCAGGGAGAGGACGTGGGGATTCTGTGGCTGCTGCCGCACCCAGTGACACAGCATCCACCATTTTCCCCGTGAGCGTTCCTTTATGCGCACTTTTGTAGGAGCTCAGCGTACCCCCCTGCTGCGGGAAGAACAAATTGAAGCCGTTGTTGGTTGGATGGCAGCCAATGCATCGACTTCAATTCCTTCCACCTCCTCTCAGGACCACAGCACTGTTGAACAACCATCTGTCTCTTCACCGCCTGCCAAATTGCCCAGGCAGTCAGAGAGTTCTGAACTGGAGCCAGCTGAGTCTCTGCTTCTGTTCTCAGAATCTGTTGGCTTGGAAACAGGGGCCCAGCCAAGCAGCATTCTGGAATGTGAAGAAGAGGCAGTATGCAGTGATGCGCAACAGCTGTGTCTCTCTGAATGTGAAGAGGCGGGTGAGCCAGTGCCGATGGTCAGCACACTGCAGAACGCATCTGATGATGAGAGACTCAGGTGCATTTTCTGTTGAGCAAGGTGCTGGCCAGACCACCCAACAGCAGCAGGTGTTGGAAGAGGGTAGTGGAGATGATGAGGTCCAAGACCCAACATGGCGTGAGGAACAGGAAGGTGGTGGTAGCAGCTCTGAGGAAGAGATTGCCCCAACGGTCCAAACAGTAGGGAGAGGTAGGCTGCAGACTCGGTTGCCTGTACCCTCCAGTTTGGCACCCGTTCGTAGCAGTTCTCTTCCAACAGCCAAACCGGGCGCTCCCAGGACTTGCACTGCGTGGTCCTTTTTTGACACACTTGCAGATGATATTTGCTATGTCAAATGCAAGCTGTGTAATCAAAAAGTTAAAAGAGGTAAAAATATCAGTAACCTCAATACCACAAATATGTGGAAACATGTACGGACAAAGCACGTAGCTGAGTTACAAAGACACACTGGAGATGTAGGCCAACCTACAGCAGCACCTACATCTTCAGCTCGTGTTGGAGCCTCTTCCTCCAGCTCACACACAGCTGGTTCGGCTTCCTCACAGGATCGCCATGGAAGAACCTCTGTAACTGTTGTCCAGAGACCCAGTGTTATTCCACCCACAGCTGCAAGTTCCCTGTCATCCTCACACTCCCAGGCCACAAAACAGCCATCGGTAGCACAGGCATGGGATAAAAGACGGCCATACTCGGCAAACCATCCACGAGCACAGGCTCTGAATGCTGGCATTGCAAAACTCCTGTCCCTTGAAATGCTGTCATTCAGGCTGGTGGAGACTGACAGTTTCCGTGACTTAATGTCATTGGCAGTCCCACAATACAATGTGCCCAGCCGATTTTATTTCAGCAGGCAAGCCGTCCCTGGTCTGCAAAAGCATGTTGAGGGAAAAATTAAACATGCGCTACTAAACGCCGTCAGTAGCAAGGTCCACCTGACCACCGATGCGTGGACCAGTACCCATGGCCAGGGACGATACCTTTCCCTCACTGCCCATTGGGTCAATGTTGTGGAGCCGGGTACAGATCTTGCGAGTGGCGCTGTACGTGTTCTGCCAACTCCAAGGATTGCAGGAATCAAGTCTGTCCACATTGACTCCTCCTCCTACTCCAGTTCCTCAGAATCATCGCTGCAGGAGCCGTCACGGTCTACCTCCACATGGACCCGTGAACGCTTACCTGATGCGACCGATATGAGCACAGCCGTGGCCAAACGTCAACAGGCCGTCCTGAAATTAATTTCCATGGGAATCGAAGCCACACAGCGCAGGAGCTCTGGAATGCCATCAAGCAGGAGAGCGACGTGTGGTTTTTGCCAGCGAATCTCCAGCCAGGCTTGGTAGTGTGTGACAATGGCCGAAATCTGGTGGCAGCTCTGGGCCTTGGCAACCTCACTCACATACCATGTCTGGCACATGTGCTCAACTTGGTCGTGCAGAGTTTTTTGAGGGACTATCCGGATCTTGATGCACTGCTGCACAAGGTCCGCCTAGAGTGCGCTCACTTGCGACGTTCCAGCATGGCCAGATCGCGCATTGCAGCTCTGCAACGCAGATTTCGCCTTCCTGAACATCGCATCATATGTGACGTACCCACCAGGTGGAATTCCACGTTACATATGTTGGAGCGGTTGTGTGAGCAGCAGCCAGCAGTAATGGAGTATCAGCTGCATCAGGCGCAATCAACTCGCAATTTGCGTCGTTCACACTTCACCACTACTGAGTGGGCCTCTATGAAGGACATCTGCCACGTTTTGCGTGCGTTTGATGAGTCAACGCGGATGGCGAGTGCAGATGATGCACTAGTCAGCCTGACTGTCCCCCTTATCTGCCTGCTTCAAAAAACACTGCAAGCAATAAGGGATGAGGTTTTGGAAGAGGTGGAGGATGAGGAGTCACTAATTCCATCACCTTCTGGACAGTCAGCGCAACGTGGTTCCTCACAAAGGGCTGGGCAGGGATCACTTTGTGAGGAGGATGAGGAGGAGTCAATGGAGGAGGAAGACATCGCTCCAGAGGGAGGTACACAACGCTCTAGTCAGTATGTAGAGCGAGGGTGGGGTGATGCAGAGCAGGCAGAGATGACGCCTCTTGCAGGGGACAGCGTTTCTTGGCCAGTTGGGAGTCTGCAGCACATGGTTGATTTCATGCTGCAGTGCCTGAGAAACGACCGCCGCATCGCCCACATTCTCACCACGTCTGATTATTGGGTGTACACCCTCCTAGACCCTCGCTACCGGGACAACTTACAAAGCCTCATCACACCGTTGAACCGGGAGCGTAAAATGCGGGAGTACCAAGACACACTGGTGCAATCCATAATGTTCTCCATTCCAGCCGAGAGCACTGCTACTGCTTTACAAAGCAGCTCTGTGCGTCGAGGCAGTGGAGACAGCTCTGCAACAAGAGGGAGCACAAGCAGCGCATCTGCACAGGGAAAGACCAGTATGTTCCAAATGTGGCGAAGTTTTGTGGCAGCGCCACCAATGTCTACACCATCCGAGACGGCTCCAGTCAGCAGGAGGCAACGTTTCCGTAAGATGGTGACAGACTACATGTCTTTCCCTCTCAGTGTACTCCCAGATGGCTCTTCCCCATTCAAGTTTTGGGTCTCTAAGCTGGATACATGGCCAGAGCTTAGCCAGTATGCATTGGAGGTGCTGGCTTGCCCTGCTGCCAGTGTATTATCGGAGCGCGTCTTTAGTGCCGCAGGTGGTGTACTAACAGACCGTCGCATGCGACTATCCTCCGATAATGTAGACCGGCTTACTTTTCTGAAAATGAACAAGGCATGGATCTCGCCAGAATTTGTCTGTCCGTTTTCAGATTAAATAACTGGTTCGCAACGTTATCCATGTCTCCTGTTCCCTACACATGCACAGAAAAACCCATGTCGAACATGCTCCAAATAGGGAAGAGCCGTCACCCTGATTGTTATGCTTAAAACATGAAATTGTGAAGTTTTCCAGGCCTAGAATGATAAATTTTTATGCCAAATATGGACAAATAATAATTTGTCATCACAGCGCATATCTGCACATGTCTATTAGAAATGGTAACAAAAACTAAAACATAGTCTTCACTTTTTGAAATTAATGCATAAAAGTACATTTCATACTTATCAATTAATGCTTTTTAAGGAACTTTATCTGTACCTGTAAGATAATGCAGTCAATGGATGTACGAATCATAAAATCCTCATCATCATCATCACGAGTTTTATTTATGACAGACAGTATAAAATACACATACTGATGCCAACTGTAACTTCACACACCATATATGAAATGGCCAGCATCTAAACCTGGTAATAATGTGCAATAATAAATTATTACATCTAGAAAGTGCATCATGCATACTGACAATAGGTAGTTATACCTGCAAGTGCTGTTGAAACAACCACAACAGATATAAATTAATAATGGTATATAGGTATCACAGTGCATAGTTACTCATGTACAATGTCGATGTAATACTGTACCTCAATAAAGTCTGCGTCAACCATTATGCTTGTTAGTCTTGTAGATTGTTAAAGAGGGAACGGTCTTTTTTTGTTGGTCATAGGTGGAGTATTAGACAGTAAATGATTACTGCTGTCGTATTTTTGGCGTCCCTAGGGCGCAATAACGCTGCGTAACGTCACATTTTATATAGTCATCTAATTGACACACGCTACCCTACCCTACGCGTGACAGTAGGAAGGTAGTGTTGACGGATAAAGCCTTGCGCAACCAGACATGCTTTTACCCTCTTCAACACTGTCCAAGCAAAAAATGCATGATTGCAGCCGCAGACTTTATTGACGTACAGTATAACATCGCCATTACCCATCAGAGGCTGTCCACTGTCTGATACAGACATAGAATATACCTTTGCTATCCGTAGCCTTTCTTTCACCTACACTTGCAGGCACACACTTAAATTGTGACAATGCATTATGTTTTTTTATTTAATGTTATTTTTTATCGACATTATTGTGTCAATCAACATTGAATGAGTCCATTTGCTGGAATGTCATACATGCTGTACAAAGTAACGATTTTATTAACTTAAATAATTGAAATGTCCTGTGGACTGTCCATCTAAATTGGGCAATAATGATGTATTGTAGATGGAGTGTACAGATAAAAAATATTTGCTTTCCACATGTTTGTACTTAAGGTACTGAAGATTATACAAAATGACTTTATCAATTCTTATTTACATTCTTCATCTGTGCAAAAGAGACTTATAGAAACAATGTAATTCGTACTGTAAGCATCACTTTATTAGAATACAATTAACTTGGAGTCCCAGGTTGAACCTTGCAATGGAAAACTGAAAGATGTACAAATGCACTTCGAGGCTACTCACAGTCTCTTACGGAAAATATGAGAACAAAAATGAAGATCACATATTTCTATCCGCAGAACAGGAATATTGCATAGGTAAAGCAGTAAGTGACGTTAGCAGAATTCCTTATCCGAGATGAACATAAATATTGGAACAGTTCCTAGATAAGGATAGAAAGTTATTGCCCCTGATTGGGGTCTGTTTGTGTTTTCCATGCCCTGGAAGGCAGAGACGCAGATTCTTAATTGTATAGAATGACATAAATCCTGTGATCTATTCATTCCATCACTAACAGTGTCAAGGCATGATGCTAATTGCCTTTGACCCAAGAGTTAAAATCCATAATTCCATATTTGCTATGCAGCTCGTGTTGCCAGGGAAATCTAATTTTGACTATCGTGGGTGATTACCTTGTCTATTTTTGGCCGGTCTCCCCTCACTTGTCCCTCCCTCACTTGTCTTACTATTCCTGTGTCCTGTTGTGTGTAGAAATATGTGATTCTTCATTTTTTTTTTAGTCTTAGCCTGATGAAGAGACCTGAGTAGTCTCGAAAGCTTTGAATTTGTTACCATATTTTCAGTTAGCCATTAAACGGTATCAACCACAGAGGACTCTCAAGTATAAATATTTTTCTATTCTTGGAATTGAAATTCATCATTTTATTGTCCTAGTAAAACTTCATTTATTCTTGTTTGAAGTACATACATTTGCAATGGCCACGTAACAAGGCAATAACTCAATATTTTGTGCCTACACCCTCCTTGACCCTGGGCTTCAACAGCGCCAGTTGCTGCTCAGAAGTGTTAGATGCACAGATGAAAACAATCGCTGATGTGTTTGTGGGGTTCAGTAACGCCTGCTGTTCCCCTGCTGTGTGTCTGGCAAAAATTACTGCTGCTAACTACAACTTCAACTTCAAACGTCTCATACTAGGCCTCTGCCTACACCCTCCTTGACCCTGGGCTTCAACAGCGCCAGTTGCTGCTCAGAAGTGTTAGATGCACAGATGAAAACAATCGCTGATGTGTTTGTGGGGTTCAGTAACGCCTGCTGTTCCCCTGCTGTGTGTCTGGCAAAAATTACTGCTGCTAACTACAACTTCAACTTCAAACGTCTCATACTAGGCCTCTGCCTACACCCTCCTTGACCCTGGGCTTCAACAGCGCCAGTTGATGCTCAGAAGTGTTAGATGCACAGATGAAAACAATCGCTGATGTGTTTGTGGGGTTCAGTAACGCCTGCTGTTCCCCTGCTGTGTGTCTGGCAAAAATTATCTGCTAAACTAACTACAAACCTTCAACTTGACCCTAACACCACGTCATGCAATACTAGAGCCTCTGTCCTACCACCCTCACTTGACCCTAGGCTCAACAGCGGGTCACAGTTGCTGCTCAGAAGTGTTAGATGCACAGATGAAAACAATCGCTGATGTGTTTGTGGGTTCAGTAACGCCTGCTGTTCCCTGCTGTGTGTCTGGCAAAATTACTGCTAGCTACCTAATCATGGTGAAAAAAACATGACATCTCAAAGTGTCTAGTGCTACACATAGATATGAGGCTACACCGTGATTTCTAAGCTGTAAACATTTGAAACGTCAACTTTCAAACCATAAAATGGTTAGTCTTTGTTACAAATCTGTAACAAAATAATGATGTGACATATTATTACAGATATGCACATGTCGAAAACAAATGCAAACACAAAAGCCTACTTATGCATAGATACTGATGTCAACCTTGTCACTCCAAAGCTTAGACAAATCCAACTCACATCATGATCACCAAATGCTGCAATGTTGGAAGTGCATAATGTGGGTTGAACTTTGACAACTGCTGCGTGCGAAGGTTATCTTCAGTGTTCTTGCCTTTGAAATAAAAGCATACAAGTAAATATAATAATCCAATGTTGATTAAGGATGATGTACACCTGTAATATTGTGCAAACAATGCATGTAGGAATAGTCCTCTTCAACATTACTTATATTTGTGTCATTTAAAAAATACATATTTGATTAGAAAGTTAACAGCCCTATCATAAAGGTCCTTCATGTAAACATGATAATCGCTACCAAAAATCATGCATTACCTTGTAAAGTCAATAGTGCATAGTCACAATAGCAAAATATATACCTGTAAGTGGTGCTGAAAGAACGACAACTGATAGAATACGTGAATGATATATATTTATCAGACTGAATAGCGACATCTGTACAATGTCGATATAATACTGTACCTTAACAAAACAGCTGTGTCACACCTCACACTCGTTTTTCTTGTAGCTTGTTATGTAATAGGGCACATGCGTGTATGTTTCATCATAGGTGCATGTTTACTGAGTAAAGCAGTCATGACAACGCCTTTGTGTTGTCGGTACGCTTGCGATGATGAACGATGCGCACCGTGAATGTTAGTCTGCGTCATAAGACGTACAGACGCTCCAATACCCAACGCGTCACAGCAGGAAGCCAGTCTGTGCGTCCAAACAAAGGCGCAACCATACATGCACGTAACCTTTTATAAAGCTATATAAAAAAAAGGATGTAGTAGTAACGCACACTTTATTGAGGTACAGTATTACATCGCCATTCACCATCTGTGGCTATGCAGTCTCATCTATATATACCTTATCTATCCATTGTCATGCTTGCAAGTCCACAGTCATTCATAAATATCTGTTTTCACTATGCACTATGCACTTTTTAAATTTTTTGTTTGTTAATATAAATGATTGGCACATATTATCAGTATTACATGATGGAAATTTTAGATATTTTTAAAAAAATTTTAGTGATATTATTCACCAAATGTAAAGTTTTATGAATGTCAAAGATAACTTGTAATGCTGATTATGTTTTTAAGTCAGCCATTCATTGTCTACACAATAAAAATGGTGTACATACTGTTAGTTAGCCATCATTAATGGATTCTGATATGTACTTGTATGCTTTTATTTTAAACCGTATAGCAGATTATTTAACCTCTTTTAATTGTGGTTTGCATTGCTTTTCAACATGTTAATGTATGCGTTTATGTTTGTAAATTATTAATTTACATATATTTTTTTAAGTAAAATCATCATCTTATGGTACTAAAGGTTATATTTCTCTTGTTTGGAGTATAGACATTTTTAATTGACACGTAACAAGGAAAATACTTGATCTAGTATTTAAACATCCTCCTTCACCCTGGGCTCCAACACCGCCAGTTGTTGCTCGGAAGTGCTGTTAGCACAGTGAACACTTGCTCCTGTGTTACTGGGGTTCAGTAATGTCAGCTGTTCCCCTGCTGTGTGAACGGCAAAAAGTCCTGCTGCCTCCACCATGTTCTCATCTCATCCCTGGGCTACAACACTGCCAGTTGTTGCTCGGAAGTGCTGTTAGCACAGTGAACACTTGCTCCTGTGTTACTGGGGTTCAGTAATGTCAGCTGTTCCCCTGCTGTGTGAACGGCAAAAAGTCCTGCTGCCTCCACCCTGTTCTCTTCTCATCCCTGGGCTACAACACCGCCAGTTGTTGCTCGGAAGTGCTGTTAGCACAGTGAACACTTGCTCCTGTGTTACTGGGGTTCAGTAATGTCAGCTGTTCCCCTGCTGTGTGAACGGCAAAAAGTCCTGCTGCCTCCACCATGTTCTCATCTCATCCCTGGGCTACAACACTGCCAGTTGTTGCTCGGAAGTGCTGTTAGCACAGTGAACACTTGCTCCTGTGTTACTGGGGTTCAGTAATGTCAGCTGTTCCCCTGCTGTGTGAACGGCAAAAAGTCCTGCTGCCTCCACCCTGTTCTCTTCTCATCCCTGGGCTACAACACTGCCAGTTGTTGCTCGGAAGTGCTGTTAGCACAGTGAACACTTGCTCCTGTGTTACTGGGGTTCAGTAATGTCAGCTGTTCCCCTGCTGTGTGAACGGCAAAAAGTCCTGCTGCCTCCACCATGTTCTCATCTCATCCCTGGGCTACAACACCGCCAGTTGTTGCTCGGAAGTGCTGTTAGCACAGTGAACACTTGCTCCTGTGTTACTGGGGTTCAGTAATGTCAGCTGTTCCCCTGCTGTGTGAACGGCAAAAAGTCCTGCTGCCTCCACCCTGTTCTCTTCTCATCCCTGGGCTACAACACTGCCAGTTGTTGCTCGGAAGTGCTGTTAGCACAGTGAACACTTGCTCCTGTGTTACTGGGGTTCAGTAATGTCAGCTGTTCCCCTGCTGTGTGAACGGCAAAAAGTCCTGCTGCCTCCACCCTGTTCTCTTCTCATCCCTGGGCTAAAACACCGCCAGTTGTTGCTCGGAAGTGCTGTTAGCACAGTGAACACTTGCTCCTGTGTTACTGGGGTTCAGTAATGTCAGCTGTTCCCCTGCTGTGTGAACGGCAAAAAGTCCTGCTGCCTCCACCATGTTCTCATCTCATCCTGGGCTACAACACTGCCAGTTGTTGCTCGGAAGTGCTGTTAGCACAGTGAACACTTGCTCCTGTGTTACTGGGGTTCAGTAATGTCAGCTGTTCCCCTGCTGTGTGAACGGCAAAAAGTCCTGCTGCCTCCACCCTGTTCTCTTCTCATCCCTGGGCTCCAACACTGCCAGTTGTTGCTCGGAAGTGCTGTTAGCACAGTGAACACTTGCTCCTGTGTTACTGGGGTTCAGTAATGTCAGCTGTTCCCCTGCTGTGTGAACGGCAAAAAGTCCTGCTGCCTCCACCATGTTCTCATCTCATCCCTGGGCTACAACACTGCCAGTTGTTGCTCGGAAGTGCTGTTAGCACAGTGAACACTTGCTCCTGTGTTACTGGGGTTCAGTAATGTCAGCTGTTCCCCTGCTGTGTGAACGGCAAAAAGTCCTGCTGCCTCCACCCTGTTCTCTTCTCATCCCTGGGCTACAACACTGCCAGTTGTTGATCGGAAGTGCTGTTAGCACAGTGAACACTTGCTCCTGTGTTACTGGGGTTCAGTAATGTCAGCTGTTCCCCTGCTGTGTGAACGGCAAAAAGTCCTGCTGCCTCCACCCTGTTCTCTTCTCATCCCTGGGCTACAACACCGCCAGTTGTTGCTCGGAAGTGCTGTTAGCACAGTGAACACTTGCTCCTGTGTTACTGGGGTTCAGAAATGTCAGCTGTTCCCCTGCTGTGTGAACGGCAAAAAGTCCTGCTGCCTCCACCATGTTCTCATCTCATCCCTGGGCTACAACACTGCCAGTTGTTGCTCGGAAGTGCTGTTAGCACAGTGAACACTTGCTCCTGTGTTACTGGGGTTCAGTAATGTCAGCTGTTCCCTGCTGTGTGAACGGCAAAAAGTCCTGCTGCCTCCACCCTGTTCTCTTCTCATCCCTGGGCTCCAACACTGCCAGTTGTTGCTCGGAAGTGCTGTTAGCACAGTGAACACTTGCTCCTGTGTTACTGGGGTTCAGTAATGTCAGCTGTTCCCCTGCTGTGTGAACGGCAAAAAGTCCTGCTGCCTCCCCCCTGTTCTCTTCTCATCCCTGGGCTACAACACCGCCAGTTGTTGCTCGGAAGTGCTGTTAGCACAGTGAACACTTGCTCCTGTGTTACTGGGGTTCAGTAATGTCAGCTGTTCCCCTGCTGTGTGAACGGCAAAAAGTCCTGCTGCCTCCACCATGTTCTCATCTCATCCCTGGGCTACAACACTGCCAGTTGTTGCTCGGAAGTGCTGTTAGCACAGTGAACACTTGCTCCTGTGTTACTGGGGTTCAGTAATGTCAGCTGTTCCCCTGCTGTGTGAACGGCAAAAAGTCCTGCTGCCTCCACCTGTTCTCTTCTCATCCTGGGCTACAACACTGCCAGTTGTTGCTCGGAAGTGCTGTTAGCACAGTGAACACTTGCTCCTGTGTTACTGGGGTTCAGTAATGTCAGCTGTTCCCCTGCTGTGTGAACGGCAAAAAGTCCTGCTGCCTCCACCCTGTTCTCTTCTCATCCCTGGGCTACAACACCGCCAGTTGTTGCTCGGAAGTGCTGTTAGCACAGTGAACACTTGCTCCTGTGTTACTGGGGTTCAGTAATGTCAGCTGTTCCCCTGCTGTGTGAACGGCAAAAAGTCCTGCTGCCTCCACCTGTTCTCTTCTCATCCTGGGCTACAACACGCCAGTTGTTGCTCGGAAGTGCTGTTAGCACAGTGAACACTTGCTCCTGTGTTACTGGGGTTCAGTAATGTCAGCTGTTCCCCTGCTGTGTGAACGGCAAAAAGTCCTGCTGCCTCCACCATGTTCTCATCTCATCCCTGGGCTACAACACCGCCAGTTGTTGCTCGGAAGTGCTGTTAGCACAGTGAACACTTGCTCCTGTGTTACTGGGGTTCAGTAATGTCAGCTGTTCCCCTGCTGTGTGAACGGCAAAAAGTCCTGCTGCCTCCACCCTGTTCTCTTCTCATCCCTGGGGTACAACACCGCCAGTTGTTGCTCGGAAGTGCTGTTAGCACAGTGAACACTTGCTCCTGTGTTACTGGGGTTCAGTAATGTCAGCTGTTCCCCTGCTGTGTGAACGGCAAAAAGTCCTGCTGCCTCCACCCTGTTCTCCTCTCATCCCTGGGCTACAACACCGCCAGTTGTTGCTCGGAAGTGCTGTTAGCACAGTGAACACTTGCTCCTGTGTTACTGGGGTTCAGTAATGTCAGCTGTTCCCCTGCTGTGTGAACGGCAAAAAGTCCTGCTGCCTCCACTATGTTCTCATCTCATCCCTGGGCTACAACACCGCCAGTTGTTGCTCGGAAGTGCCATTGGCACGGGTACTCACTCCTGCCCAGACTGGTTACAGCACGCCATCTGTTTCCTGTCAGTGTAAACGTCACTTAGCCTCCAATAAGTTGTCCTGTCGTGTTGCGGTCAGGTTAGCCGACTCTATGGTGCTTGGAGTTTAGGTGCTTCCTATGTGTGCTGCGGGATATGCAAATAAAGGCTGTTTCCGTTGTGACAATAGGACAATCACCCACTGTAGTACTGTGGGATTCGGTAACTGCGGCCGGCTCGCGGCCTGTCATCTTAAATTTCCATGGGTACCTTCTGCTACCCGTCCGGGTTCCAGTACCGTCAGCTGATTCTCCGCAGTGCCTTTGGCCTAGGTGCCTCCATCTCGGTATCCGAGTTCCAGCAACGTCTGCTGGTCCTTGGTAGTGCTTTGGAGCACAGGTACCTCCTGCTTAGTAACCGTGTCCCAGTAACGTCAGCTGGTCCTCGGTTGTGCCATTGGCTCTTTTCCTTCTGCTGCCCCTCCGGGTTCCAGCACAGTCAGCTGGTCCTCGTTACTTGCATTGGCTCTTGTACCTTCTGCTACCCGTCCGGGTTCCAGTACCGTCAGCTGGTTCTCCGCAGTGCCTTTGGCCTAGGTGCCTCCATCTCGGTATCCGAGTTCCAGCAACGTCTGCTGGTCCTTGGTAGTGCTTTGGAGCACAGGTACCTCCTGCTTAGTAACCGTGTCCCAGTAACGTCAGCTGGTCCTCGGTTGTGCCATTGGCTCTTTTCCTTCTGCTGCCCCTCCGGGTTCCAGCACAGTCAGCTGGTCCTCGTTACTTGCATTGGCTCTTGTACCTTCTGCTACCCGTCCGGGTTCCAGTACCGTCAGCTGGTTCTCCGCAGTGCCTTTGGCCTAGGTGCCTCCATCTCGTTATCCGAGTTCCAGCAACGTCTGTTGGTCCTTGGTAGTGCTTTGGAGCACAGGTACCTCCTGCTTAGTAACCGTGTCCCAGTAACGTCAGCTGGTCCTCGGTTGTGCCATTGGCTCTTTTCATTCTGCTGCCCCTCCGGGTTCCAGCACAGTCAGCTGGTCCTCGTTACTTGCATTGGCTCTTGTACCTTCTGCTACCCGTCCGGGTTCCAGTACCGTCAGCTGGTTCTCCGCAGTGCCTTTGGCCTAGGTGCCTCCATCTCGGTATCCGAGTTCCAGCAACGTCTGCTGGTCCTTGGTAGTGCTTTGGAGCACAGGTACCTCCTGCTTAGTAACCGTGTCCCAGTAACGTCAGCTGGTCCTCGGTTGTGCCATTGGCTCTTTTCCTTCTGCTGCCCCTCCGGGTTCCAGCACAGTCAGCTGGTCCTCGTTACTTGCATTGGCTCTTGTACCTTCTGCTACCCGTCCGGGTTCCAGTACCGTCAGCTGGTTCTCCGCAGTGCCTTTGGCCTAGGTGCCTCCATCTCGGTATCCGAGTTCCAGCAACGTCTGCTGGTCCTCGTTACTTGCATTGGCTCTTGTACCTTCTGCTACCCGTCCGGGTTCCAGTAACGTCAACTGGTTCTCGGAAGTTAGACGACCCTAAAGACCACCCCGAAGAAGATGACGACCCCAAGGACGACGAGCATCAAGCCAACCAGCCTGAACACCATCACAAAGAAGAAATATAAGATTACCCAGAAGAAGATCACCAACAGGAAAAAGAAGGTTACGACAAACTACAAGATACAGAACAAGAGACAGAAGAACAATAAGCAGAAGATCAAAAAGCAGAAGAACATGAAGTATAAGATCAAAATGAAGAGCAAAATATATGCTCTAAATTATAAGCAGAAGAAGACTAAGCAGTGTATGGGGGTGAGTCCGTTCCTCCTCGTGGTGCCCCTGGAAAATGCCTGCTGCTGCAGGCTAAACTGAACACGGACAAATACTGTTGTAATTTAAATCTTTTGTGACAGCAAGAACGGAAGGATGAAAAATTCATACTTTGACAGATTACAAGTACAGGAATCTCTGTCACAAATAAGAATATGATGAAGAAGATGAAGTACAATATGAAGAAGAATAATAGTTTAATAAGAAGAATATGAGTAATGTTAACAAAAAGATGAATAGCAAGAAGTTTAAGAAGAAGATAAAGAAGGTGAAGATGAAGAATAATTTGATGAAAAAGATGATGCTGCTGAAGATTATGAAGGAGAAAGTGTGTCAAAAGTTAAAAAGGTGAAGAGCATGGAAGTTGTGAAATATACATATTTGCCAAAATAGAAAAAACGTTAACAACATTGTCAATTTCTTCGTCAATCCGAACATCTTTAAAAAAAAAAAATATTTATGCTATTCCATTTGATTGGGTTAAACATCTATGCCTTTAATGTCTCCTCAACCTTCCCCAATACATTCTACATTACTCTTTGTTGTTTTCCTTCATGTACAATTAACCAACAAGGCAAGAATGGGGTTTTTTTAATTCCGATATTTTGTTCCCATAGACTTACATTGGATTTCCGGTATCGGTATCGGGTATCGCCGATATTTTTTGGGTATCGGCGATACCATTCCGATTCCGATACTTTTGGATATCGGAAAGTATCGCTCAACCCTACTCTTTGCACATTAAAATCTTTTTTCTTTCAGACCATCAGGAGTTAATGTCAGTCTTTTCCCCCGGTGGCCGCTGATGTAATTGCATTGTTTTTGGCTTTTCAGGAGAGGGCTGTGACCACTCCCTTCATCCTTTAAAAGGTCATCTGAGGCCTCAGCTGACTGTTGGTGATATTGCTTACTTTGGAAACCAACCAAGCTGGAGCCAGGAGCTGCTGTATGCAGTGATGCTTCTGCTATTTCCCTGTTCTGGTGCCTTACTCTGCTGTGCGGTGCATCGCTGCAGAGAAAGCTAAGTATTTATTGCTTAATTGATTTAACCCCTAGGTGTCTGACTTTCCTTTTGTTGTTTTAGTGTTATTCACATTATTCCTTGTCTCACCTCCTGGGTAGGGGGTTGGTGGGTTTAGCTCAGGACTAAACAGGAGACAGGGACAGGTCGATGGCTTAGGCCTCACTACCTTTAAGTGTACCCCCAAGTTAAAGAAAGACAGGGCCCTTCCTTAGCCTTAGGGGCAGTTCAGGGGCCCAGGTTCCTCGTCCCCTGTATTTCTACAACTGCCACATGACAGCATGGATTTTTTGGGTCCGAGAACCTGCCGCACTGTCAGCGTGTATGATCGTCTTGTGTTCCTTAGTCAGGCAGGTTTTTACTCGGCTTGACCTAGCGCCTGTCTCGGCCACGTGTGCTGCTTAGCACGGGCTGTTTACAGGGCACAGTCAATTCACGTGCTCTGGCACACACCTTTTGGTACCGCTCTGTGGTCTGTTGAGATGTTTGCTCTTGTTTTTTAGTTAGCTGTGTTTTGCTACTACTCAGCAACAAGTAGTGGCATTGCTTGTGCGACGCCGTGCGCATTGTGGGTCAGGTCAGACTCAAGTCCCCGCATTCTAGGAGTTGAGCCTAGAGACCTCACTAGCACCATATCAGCTGTGTCCTGTGACGTTTAACAGGGAACAGCGTGCTATTACTTTGTTGCGGCGCCTCTGTAAAGTAACAAAGTTCACCGCTGTTCACACCAGGTGAAATCTAACCAGCGTGTTTTCGGCATTCAACCGCGATCTTGTTCCGTCATTGCTTAGTAGCAGGTTCCATCGCTGCACGGTGGACCCCAGGTTGCGAACACACCTTATTATTATTATTATTATATATATTTCATTTGGTGCGTTGCACCAACCCTAACATGGTATTGGTTCTGCAGAAGGAAGACAACGATGTCTGCTCAACTCAAATGCAGCTTGCTGAAGACCTTGTGTTACACAAGAAGCTTCATCACTTCATGTCGTCCAACATAAAAAAAACTTAGTGGCACTGGAAATAAACATTTCTTAATCAAGATCCTTGTCTGAGGTGCACTAATGCACATTACATCGATGCATTCTCAAAAGTCGCCGGATTGAAAATCGTGAATGACACCACCAAAAGCTCCAATGCACTCATGAGTACATTCAATCTGTCACTGAGCACTCAAGGAGACCATAAATACTTTATTCTCAAGTATCCAGAACCCAATAAAGCGTGTTTCATTAAAAAAAGTGAAACCGTGAAACTGCTGTTGTACTATTGTACATTTACTTTTCTGCATGACCTAAAAATTTGCACAAAAATGCTTTAACTGTTGTAACATTTCCAGGGGGTTTAGCTCTGAGATCGCTGTCTGGGTAGACAGAATGGCACGGAAACAGTTCATTCAGACAGCAATTATGGTAAAAACTGGCCGCAACCAGTTTTATTAAAGTCCACAGCAAACAGATAAAAACAAAGCATAAACAAAAGACCTAGGCTTGTCTAGCCACTAATTACACTTATGTAATGTCCCTTTCTATCAGGAACCCAGACTCTATCAGTCTGTGCCCAAAACAACACATATGATATATGTTACCAGTATGGAGTTTCCCAGATACTCCTCCTTATGTCTGAAGGTCCACCCGACGTCCAGACTTGAGAGAGATCCACTCCTATTCAGTAGTCATTATCCTGGAGGTTCACAGAGACACTCCTGTGTCCGGGGTGCCTCTAACCCAGACTGAGATAGCTCCCCTCCTCTTCAGTAATCATCAGCATGGAGGTTCACAGAGACACTCCTGTGTCCGGGATACATCTAACCCAGACTGAGACGGCTCTCCTCCTCTTCAGTAGCTTATCCGCATGCATTCTCACAGAGACTGCTTCCTTGTGCCAGGACACCTCTCTGTGTCCAGGCTAAAGACAGCTCTAACACTCTTGGAGACTGCTTCCTTGTGCCAGGACACCTCTCTGTGTCCAGGCTAAAGACAGCTCTAACACTCTTGGAGACTGCTTCCTTGTGCCAGGACACCTCTCTGTGTCCAGGCTAAAGACAGCTCTAACACTCTTGGAGACTGTTTCTTGTGCCAGGACACCTCCCTGTGTCCAGGCTAAACTAGCTCTCTCTGACTGTGTTTCCAGACACCTATTTCTGGCTTCTTAATTAACAGCTGAGTGGTTACAGGTTTGAGCTGCAAGTATGCACTGAGTGGAAGGTGTAATGACCTTTCTCTACCACCAGGTCTACAAAGCCATACACCTCCCTTATACCAGTCAGCAAAGCACCCAGGTGAAATATACACCCCATCTAACCCACATATTCTCACTGTCTCACATATCCCCCCCCTCTTCTCCAGACCGGAGGGCTGGTCATCCAGACCGGAGGACTGGTCAACAAACCTCAAGAGACAGTGAACACAGCTCAAGTCATGGCCCACATCATCTTCATCTTTATCTTCCATTAAGCAGGGTTTCTATACCCTTACACACACACACACACACACACACTGTGTGATGTCACAGTCATGTGACAAGTCAACTGAGGAGAAGGAACATGGACAGTCAAAACATACATACTGATCCATTAAATGAATGCCAGCCAGCGCTGCATTACCCATCCGTCCCCTCTGCATACAGCTTTATCCTAGGTATTTAGACACATACCCCTTAGGTGGGTTTGTAGGTGACTGGACCCGCCCAGCTCTCCAAGTCACCTGGAAGCCTCCCAATGTATAGCACAAGTCTCAGCAGTAGATCTGCTGAACCAAAATATATCCAGGCTTCCATCACAGGGCCACCCACCTCTGCGATACATACCGTCCATCCATCACATGCCTCCATGCATATCCTGAGGGCCATACCCAGTGCCCCTCTGTTCAAATTTGTGGGGTCGAACACCTGCCACCCGACCAGAGATCCCCCTCGGTCGCCTCTGCCAGTCACCCCGTCTCAGTTGATTTTGGGCACTATGCAATATCACCTCTTTGTTAGGCCTCTCCCGCCCCCAGCGGTCAGAACGTTGGCCTTGTCCTTGTGTCGGTGTCACCTCACCCGACCTTTCTTTCCCGAACTGACTCCTACCGTCGTTGCGGCCACGAGTCCATCGTCCAGTCAAGCTTACTGGTAGCTCTGAGTCTGACTCTCTGTCTTTTCGTCCGCCACCGGGTCTCACACTCAGCCGTGAGCTAACAGAAGCGTCATCTCTACCCCTCATTGTTTTAGCACGTCTACTGCCAATCCCCAGGGAAGCCTCTCGTCTCTCCCTTTCTTGGGCTGGAAGTAGTCGCTCTCTTTGTTCCAACTGTAAAACATCCTCAGATGGCATCTTCTGTCTGGCTGTAAGGTCAGCATTAGCCTTCTTCTCAGGACTCTCAACCTCTTCTGCTACCATGCCTTCCTCATTTGCACTGGTTGCTTTATTGTCATCAGATGATTCATTATCACTCCCACTATCCCTGTCTGACCCCTTCCTCTCAGCCACATCCGGCTCACTTTCAGGGTTAGACACTTCATTTTCATTCACATCCGGCTCACTGTCAGGGTTATACAATTCACTCTCATTCTCATCCTGCTCACTTTCAGGAGTATACAATTTATTTTCATTCACATCTTGCTCACTGTCAGGGTTATACAACTCATTCCCATTCACATCTTGATCTGGAACCTTAGTTAACATGTTATCCTCAACATTAACTTCACCATCTGGTCCCTCAAGTATGTGACTATGTGACAACCCCAGCACTATACCTCCATATAGCTCAGGTACCAGGAGCTGACTCACGACCTCTCCCTGGACTTCAGTGTCCCTAAACAATAGGTTATTGTTCATGGCAGCATGAGGAAACCTCTCCTCAGAGCCAGGCTCTTGGGGAACCTCATTCAGAACAATTACATTTTCCTGTGTCGTTTTAAGAGTGGGGTCTCGCACCGGCTCTCTCCCAAAATTGTCACAGGACACAGGCAGGTCAGGGACACTCGGTTCCCGAGAACCACCATCCTCGTCTCCCAACATCACCTGCAAAGAAATTTCATCTTTATCACGGTCATCATCAGTATCATCACTATTATGATTAGCATCATCATCATTATCAATATCATCATCACTATCACACAAGATAAACGGCCCACTAACATTGTGTTCCGCCCCTCGGGACTGTGTACCCTCAGTAGGGGCTTCATCACACTGACCATCAGAATCACCCTTCCCCCAGAGATCCTTAGACCGGGAAAGTCATTACACAACACAACGGGGTGCACCAGGTTCTTCACTACCCCCACTTCACATGAAACCTCCCCGAGTTTAGGGACCAAGTCCACGGCAGTCTCTGGGTAGACTTTGGTGTCTCCATGGATGCACACCATACTCAAGTGCTTATCAGGGATCAAGTCCCTATCAATCAGGCTGTCACATACGGAAGTCACTGGACTCTCCGAGTCCAAGAGGGCCTGCGCTGAGCAACCGTTTGTAACCACCGGGGACACCTGTGGTCCAGTCTCTTCGGTTGCGGTGGTCACACACACAGGTTCTGCGCAGAGAGAGAGGGATCTGCCAACATCACGTCACATAGGCTCCCCCTCTAATGGACAGTTGGCTGCAATTTCACGACATCTCCAACACTGTCCATCACACTCTTCCACCCACATGTCCCCTCGGGCCTGAACCCGCTTATCAGCATACCCCATGTCCCCAACAGCTGGAACGCTCTTACCGGGAGAGTTCGACGTCCGGGAACTCTGAAGTGACGTCCTCTCAGACAGCTGTACCTCAGGAGAACATGCTCGGGTGTAGCGGTTCACTGTAGGACATGCTCGGGTGTAGCGGTTCACTACCACCTTTTCAACTCCATAATCAGGCCTGCTGACTGCAGACTCCCAACTGTATCTCCAGTCATGAACTCCCCTGGCATGGGCTGTCACCGTAACACCCAGCCGGGTACGAATCTCTGCTTTCAACTTGGCATAGTCTTCGCTGTCCTGCTTGCTCAGGTCAGCATAGGCCACCTGGGGCACTCCAATCAGATAGGGTGCGACCATCATGGCCCACTCAGATAGGGGCAGATTCTCCTTCTCTGCCAGTCTCTCAAACCTAGTGAGATATACCTCCACATCATCACGAGGTGTCATCTTTTCCAGGGACCGTCTTACCGCCTTCTTTACATCGGACAAGTCAGGTGCCTTCACAACATTACTCTGAGACGCGGTGCGGAGAGCTGCAATCTGCTCCAACAACCGGTTATTCTCCTGCTGCTGCTGCAGGAATTGCTGCCGGTGCTCCTGCATGCGCTGCTGGTGCTGCAGGTGCTGCTGCTCCATGCTCCGCTGGGCCTGTACCAGGTACTCAACGAGCCCCTCCATACTGCCGGACTCATCTGTCTCAATCACAGCAGTCTTATGTTGCACAATAACTTGCGCCATTTGTTCAAACAGCGCCTCCATGCTGTCATACATGCTGTCAGACTTCTCTGTCTTCACAACTGTAGTCTTCACTCAAGACATAACACACTCTACAGTCTTTTCCATAGAAAAATTTAGCTCTGCTGTGCAGACACTTTTTTTTTTTTTTTTTTTGCTTTGCAAAGTCTATTAGGGCTACTGTCTCTTTAAGACTGCTCCACAAACTTTTCTTTTGCTGCTGCACATTCCACAGTCATTTTCACAACAAGTTCAGCTTTGCTGTGCATACATTTTCTCTCTGCAGACCCTATCAGGGCCACTGTCACTCCAAGACTGCTCCAAACAGACGTTTCTGCTGACACACACTTTTTTTTTTTTCCTCTGTTGCTATTTCAATAGACTTCACCTTTAATGCTGTCTCTTGCCACTGTGCTGCATGCACACTCCAGCACTAACTGTACCAGGCCCTGCGCTGCCCCAGCATTCTCCACCAATTGTAACATTTCCAGGGGGTTTAGCTCTGAGATCGCTGTCTGGGTAGACAGAATGGCACGGAAACAGTTCATTCAGACAGCAATTATGGTAAAAACTGGCCGCAACCAGTTTTATTAAAGTCCACAGCAAACAGATAAAAACAAAGCATAAACAAAAGACCTAGGCTTGTCTAGCCACTAATTACACTTATGTAATGTCCCTTTCTATCAGGAACCCAGACTCTATCAGTCTGTGCCCAAAACAACACATATGATATATGTTACCAGTATGGAGTTTCCCAGATACTCCTCCTTATGTCTGAAGGTCCACCCGACGTCCAGACTTGAGAGAGATCCACTCCTATTCAGTAGTCATTATCCTGGAGGTTCACAGAGACACTCCTGTGTCCGGGGTGCCTCTAACCCAGACTGAGATAGCTCCCCTCCTCTTCAGTAATCATCAGCATGGAGGTTCACAGAGACACTCCTGTGTCCGGGATACATCTAACCCAGACTGAGACGGCTCTCCTCCTCTTCAGTAGCTTATCCGCATGCATTCTCACAGAGACTGCTTCCTTGTGCCAGGACACCTCTCTGTGTCCAGGCTAAAGACAGCTCTAACACTCTTGGAGACTGCTTCCTTGTGCCAGGACACCTCTCTGTGTCCAGGCTAAAGACAGCTCTAACACTCTTGGAGACTGCTTCCTTGTGCCAGGACACCTCTCTGTGTCCAGGCTAAAGACAGCTCTAACACTCTTGGAGACTGTTTCTTGTGCCAGGACACCTCCCTGTGTCCAGGCTAAACTAGCTCTCTCTGACTGTGTTTCCAGACACCTATTTCTGGCTTCTTAATTAACAGCTGAGTGGTTACAGGTTTGAGCTGCAAGTATGCACTGAGTGGAAGGTGTAATGACCTTTCTCTACCACCAGGTCTACAAAGCCATACACCTCCCTTATACCAGTCAGCAAAGCACCCAGGTGAAATATACACCCCATCTAACCCACATATTCTCACTGTCTCACACTGTGAACCTAATATATAATAATAATAATAATAATAATAATCTTTATTTATATAGCGCCATCATATTCCCAGCGCTTTACAGTTTAACAGTTTCAAAACACAAGTCATAAGTAACAACGTTAACAATACAGTAATTAAAGCAAAATAAGACGGCCCTGCTCGTGAGAGCTTACAATCTACAATGAGGTGGGGGAGATACAAAATACAGGTGTGTATATACAATGGTGCATTTACAATGATGGTCCAGCCATCTTAAGGGAGTGAGGGATGGATGGAGATAGTGAATGGGCTACACACACACACACACTTACACATAGAATGACTTTGATTAGTGAATGTGATAGGCCGCTCTGAACAGATGTGTTTTGAGGGAGCGCCTGAAACCATGCAAATTGTGGATAGTCCTAATTTCTTGGGGTAGAGCATTCCAGAGGATTGGCGCAGCGCGGGAGAAGTCTTGGAGTCGGGAGTGGGAGGTACGGATTAGTGCAGAGGTTAGTCGAAAGTCGTTTGCAGAGTGCAGCAGTCGGTTAGGCCGATAGATAGAAATGAGGGAGGAGATGTAGGGGGGTGCTGCAGTGTGGAGAGCTTTGTGGGTGAGAACAAGTACTTTGAATTGGATCCTATAATGAATGGGCAGCCAGTGTAAGGACTGGCGAAGAGCGGACGCGTCCGAGTACCGATTAGCCAGATGGATAACCCTGGCTGCTGCATTAAGGATGGACTGGAGAGGGGATAGTCGAGTAATGGGGAGGCCAAGTAATAGAGCGTTACAGTAGTCCAGGCGGGAGTGGATCAATGCTACAGTGAGGGTTTTTGTTGTTTCCATGGTGAGAAAAGGGCGGATTCTAGAGATGTTCTTTAGGTGTAGGCGGCAAGAGCGGGCAAGAGATTGTATATCGGAGGTGAAGGAGAGATTGGTATCAAACATAACACCCAGACAGCGAGCCTGCTGCCGGGGTGTTATTATGGTGCCGCCACTGAGAGGGAAATGTCAGATTTAGGGAGGTTAGTAGACGGCGGGAGCAGAAGAAGTTCAGTTTTGGAGAGGTTGAGTTTCAGATAGAGAGCAGACATGATGTTGGAGACTGCGGACAGACAGTCGGTGGCGTTCTGTAGTACAGCGGGGGTAAGGTCGGGGGATGACGTGTATAATTGTGTGTCATCAGCATAAAGATGGTACTGAAAGCCAAATCTGCTGATGGTCTGTCCAATTGGGGCGGTGTAGAGAGAGAAGAGAAGGGGGCCAAGGACTGAGCCCTGGGGTACACCGACAGTGAGAGGGAGAGGAGATGAAGTGGAGCCAGAGAATGAAACACTGAAGGAGCGGTCAGAAAGATAGGAGGAGAACCAGGAGAGAACAGTGTCCTTAATACCTAGAGAGTGGAGCCTGGACAGTAGGAGACGGTGGTCAACCGTGTCGAAAGCTGCAGAAAGGTCGAGTAGAATGAGCAGAGAGTGGTCGCCGTTACGTTTTGCTGTCAGAAGGTCATTGGTCACTTTGATGAGTGCAGTTTCAGTCGAATGTAGGGTTCGGAAGCCTGACTGTGAAGGGTCTAGGAGGGAGTGAGTGGAGAGGTAACGGGTGAGGCGGGAGTAGACTAGGCGCTCCAAAAGTTTGGAGATGAAGGGGAGATTGGAGACCGGTCTGTAGTTGTTTGTGCAGGAAGGGTCAAGAGCGGGTTTCTTTAGTAGTGGAGTAATGATGGAGTGTTTGAAGGAGGATGGGAAAATGCCAGAGGAGAGTGAGAGATTGAAGATTGTAGTTAGGTGAGTTGTGACAACAGGAGAAAGAGACTGGAGGAGATGTGAGGGGATGGGGTCGGTAGTGCATGTAGTCGGACGAGAGGAAGAGAGGAGTCTGGAGACTTCTTCTGTGATGGGATCAAATGTGGAAATTGAGCCAGGGGAAATGCAGGGTGGGATGGGAGTCACAGCACTTGGTGGTTGAGAGCAGATTTATATATATATATATATATTTAGAGCTCTGGCAAAAATAAGAGACCACTGCACAGTTTTATAAAAATCAGACTCTCTACATGTCTGACACCCATTCCATTCCAGGGTCAGTCGAATTCCAACCAGAGTACACCTCATTCTACTTAATGTGCTTCTGATTAGGTGATGACCTAAATCAAATCTTATTTAACGAAGGAAAGTATAAAAACACTACTGTGGTGTTCACAATCCTCTTGCAGTAGGACAAGCTGGATAGCAAAACAAGTGCTAGTAATATCCCAAAAGTAATAGGAATGAAAAAATAACTTTTAACCATGCCAAAGGAGTTGAAAAGAAAAGTCTTGAGTGAGGAAAAAAAGGGCTCAATTCTGGCTTTAGAAACAGAGAGATACAGTGAGCGTCATGTTGCCTCCATCCTTAAAATTTCTAAGACGGCAGCCAGTTACAACTAGGTCAAGCAGTAGACATTGGGGACAACAAAGCTACAGAACGGCAGAGGGTGAAAATGACTCTCCACTGACCGGGACGACCGTCGTATTATTCGAATGTCACTCAGCAATTGCAGGATGACATGAAGTGACCTACAAAAGGAATGGCAAATGGCAGCTCGGGTGAAGTGCACAGGCAGTTCGTAACAGGCTACTAAGGGCAGGGCTCAAGTCACGTAAAGCTAGAAAAAAGCCTTTCATCAATGAGAAGCAAAGGAGAGCCAGGCTGAAGTTTTCCAACGACCATAAGGATTGGACCATAGATGACTTGAGTAAGGTAATCTTCTCTGATGAGTCTAATTTTCAGCTTTGCCCAACACCTGGGCATCTAATGGTTAGACAGAGACCTGGAGAGGCGTACAAGCCACAGTGTCTTGCACCCACTGTGAAATTTGGTGGAGGATCGGTGATGATCTGGGGATGCTTCAACAAGGCTGGAATTGTGCAGGTTAATCTTTGCAAAGAACGTATGAATCAAGCCGCATACAAGGTTATCCTGGAAAAACAGTTGATTTGTTCTGCTCAGGCAATGTTCCCCAAGTCTGAGGACTGGCTTTTCCAGCAGGACAATGTGCCATGCCACACAGCTAGGTCAATAAATGTGTGGATGAAGGACCACCACATCAAATCCCTGTCATGGCCAGGCCAATCTCCAGACCTGAACCCCATTGAAAACCTCTGGAATGTAATCAAGATTAAGATGGATAGTCACAAGCCATCAAACAAAGAACTGCTTACATTTTTGTACCAGGAGTGGTATAACTCTTCCTGAGTGAAAACATTAGTATTGTTGTTTCTAAATGATTATCAACTTGTTTTCTTAGCATTATTTGAGGTCTGCAAGCACTGTGTTTTTTTGTTACTTTGACCTTTTCTCATTTTCTGAAAATACATTCAAATATATACAAAATTTATTGATTTAAAAATCCGGGGACATGTTGTCAGTAATTTATATAATAAAAGAGCAATTTACATTTTACTCTAAAATATACCCTACAAAGAGAAAAATTAGACAAACTGAAAATTTTGCAGTGGTCTCTTAATTTTTTCCAGAGCTGTATATATATATATCTTATATTGTTAGGGATCGAGTTCCCGCTTCTGCACAAGGGGAATCTCAAACCATCCCTGCTGATGTCTCCCATCCGTCTCTGGCCGCAGTGGACTCTGCTCAGCAGAGACTTTGGTCCCAGCGTCTCGCCCAGTCTAACATTGTGCAGAGGATTACTGCTGCCTTTCCAGGTTCTGCTATTGTAGCCAGTACTGGTCAGCAGCGAGCAGACGTCTTTAGGACTAAGTCCTGGGTTTCCCCTTCTGAGCATGCCCAGGGTAAGATCTCTCATTGGAGATCAGGGGTCACATGCTCAGGTACTGCAGCAGCTCCTATTGGTCGGCCAGGAAGGTCCTGAAACTACATGTGTTCTGGAACAGTTTCTCATTGGTCCTTTTCTGGCAGGTCCTGTAGTTGTTACTATAAAAGGGTTGCATGGCCCTGCGGCCATGCGCTAGTATCCATTGCATTATGTGCTTTGCGCCAGTGTGATCATGCACGCATGTGGTTAGGGCTCAGCTGAAATAAGCCCTTAGAATACGGGCACCTCCGGTGAGGAGATTTGTATGCACGTGTTCAGGGCCTGGCTGAAATAAGCCCTAGAATACCGGCTTCCCGGCGAGGAGTTGCTTGTTTGCGTTGCTGAATGCATGATCACGGACTGCTATCCGCACAGCAGTTATCTGTGTATCCCTGTCGTGTTAACAGGACACAGTCTCTATTTCTGCGTCTCTACCTCAGCGACTCTGTGGTGTAACAGAGTTCGCTTATACCGCCATCTTACTAGCAGCAGGCTCTGCCTGCATGGTGGACCCCGGGCTGCGAACGCACCTATTATTTATATTTATTTTGTGCGTTCCACCAGCCCTAACATAGTACTAGTGCCATGGTCTAGCTAGTAAAATGGCGGACGACCAGCATCTTCAGCGGAACATCCAGCAGCTGAAGGGTAGGTTGGCGGCTTTTGAGCGCACAACCTCAGCTGTGGATGTTACCACAGTCACTGTTCAGGCTGCTAGCGTGGCTGCAGCCAGTGTGCCCACTGCCACCTCTGCCCCTACATTATCCCACCTCCCGCTTCCAGACAAGTTTGCTGGTGACAGCAAGCAATGTCGGGGATTCGTGAGTCAGTGCTCTATACAACTCAAGCTTCTGGCTGCAAGTTTCCCCACGGATCAGGCACAAGTGGGTTTTGTAATGTTTCTCCTGTTGGGCAGAGCGTTGGAGTGGGCCACCCCGCTGTGGGAGCGTGATGACCGTGTGGTGCGGAGTGCTCCTCGTTTTCTGAAGGCTCTAAAAAAGGTCTTTCTAGGACCTCAGGTCACCCACGATGCGGCGCTCCAACTGCTGGCAAGTTCACAAGGTTCGTCCTTGGTCAGCTATATTGCTGTCCAATTTCAGACTCTGGCCTCAGAGTTAGACTGGCCAGATAAAGTCCTCATTCCCGTGTTTTGGAGAGGACTGGCAGGCCATGTGAAAGACGCCTTGGTTACCAGGGAGATTCCCGCCACACTAGAGAAGCTTATCGCCATATCTACCCGCATCGACCTCCATTTTCACGAGCGGAGGTTGGAGCGGTCCCAGTGTAGGCAGAGGTTCCAGCTGGCTCCCACCTTCGCCAGACCTCTAGAATCTTTTAGTCAGGCATCCGACTCCCATGAGGCCATGGAGGTTTCTCGAGCAGGACCTAAGTCCCGGGCCGCTAGAGTACCCGTGGTTTGTAACACCTGTCAGCAATTAAGAATTTATGCCAACAAATGTCCACAGCGGTCGGGATAACGGTCACGTCTAGTGACCCTGGGAGGAGGTTCACTAGACACTGCGGCATTTTCCACCAAGTTGTCCTTCAAGGGGACAATTACTGTAGGTCCATTAACTCTCACCGCCGATCTCTGTGTGGATTCTGGAGCCAAGGGGAATTTCATGTCCTCTGCCTTTGCTCTCCGCCACACTATACCTCAGGTGATGCTCGCCAAACCGGTGACTGTGCGAGTAGCGAATGAAACGACTTTGCCCTCACAAATCACCCACCAGACTATCCCTCTCACTTTGTCTATGTCCCCTTCCCATCAGGAGAGTATTTCCTTTCTGGTCCTGCCCGAGGGAATGAAGAGGTATTGCTGGGAATACCTTGGCTCCATCACCACTCTCCCCATATTGAGTGGTCCTCTGGGAGGATACTGGGTTGGGGTGATTCATGTAGAGGCAGGTGTGTCAGGGAGTGCGTTCAGGTCACCACCACAGAGATACCCGTAGACCTTACTTCTCTTCCCCAGTGTTTTTGGTCATACGCAGATGTTTTTTCCAAGAAGGTGGCGGAGACTCTTCCGCCTCATCGCCCCTACGACTGTCCTATTGATCTCTTGCCTGGAGCAGAACCTCCAAGGGGAAGAGACTATCCCCTCTCGCTTCCTGAGACGGAGGCCATGTCCCAGTATATTCAGGAGGATCTGGCAAGAGGGTTCATCTGGAATCTGGAAGTCGGTGTCACCAGCAGGGGCGGGGTTCTTCTTTGTGCAGAAGAAGAACGGAGAATTATGTCCGTGTATTGACTACAGGGGTCTTAACGCCATCACCGTCAAGAATAAGTACCCGTTGCCCCTAATCTCTGAGCTCTTTCATAGGCTCCGAAGAGCAAAGGTATTTACCAAGCTAGATCTACGTTGTGCCTATAACCTAATTCGCATCCGTGAAGGGGACGAGTGGAAGACAGCTTTTAATACCAGGGATGGGCATTATGAATACCTGGTGATGCCCTTCGGGCTCTGTAATGCTCCCGCTGTTTTCCAAGACTTTGTCAATGACATCTTCCAGGATATGCTCTCCACCTCTGTAGTAGTCTATCTGGATGATATTCTCATCTTTTCACCAGATATAGACTCTCACCGGAGGGATGTCAACAAAGTCTTCGACCTCTTACAGGCAAACTCCCTATATGCCAAGCTGGAGAAATATGTGTTTGAGCAGGAGTCTTTACCTTTCCTGGGCTATATCATCTCCCGCCCAGGGATTGGCTATGGATCCTGCCAAACTACAGGCTGTAATGGACTAGCAAGAACCCCATTCTCTTAAAGCGGTGCAGCACTTTATGGGGTTCATTAATTATTATAGCCAGTTCATTCCCATTTCTCGACTTTGGTAGCTCCCTTGGTAGCCCTCACCAAGAAGGGAGCAAATCCCAAATTGTGGTCAGAGGAGGTCTCCAAGGCCTTTACTTCAATTAAGTCCCATTTTGCTAGCACTCCCATATTACATCGCCCTGAGGTTGATAAGCCTTTTATATTGGAGGTTGATGCCTTGTCCGTTGGTGCTGGAGCAGTCCTTTTTCAAAAGGATGCTCAAGGTCGGAAACATCCTTGTTTCTTCTTTTCCAAGACCTTCACACCTGCGGAGAGGAATTATTCCATTGGGGATAGGGAGTTGCTAGCCATGAAGTTGGCCTTTTCCGAGTGGAGACATCTCCTGGAGGGGGCGCGCTTTCCCTTTCAAATTTTCACTGGCCACAAAAATTTGCTCTATTTACAGACCGCCCAGAGGCTAAATTCTCGTCAGGCCAGATGGTCCCTGTTCTTCTCCCGGTTCCATTTCACCCTCCATTTCCTCTCCGGTGAGAAGAACATTCGGGCCGATGCTCTCTCTCGCTCCGTGGTGTCCTCTGAGGAGGTGGAGGAGGAGCCTTGGCTGATTGTCCCCACAGAGAGACTAAGAACTGTGGCCCTGGTTTCGCTTGAGTCTGTGCCTCCGGGCAAGACTTTTGTGCCCACCAATTTGCACCGGAGGTACTCTCTTGGGTATATTCGTCCAGGGTGGGTGGACATTTTGGGGCAAAAAGGACATCTGAGTTGCTGGCGAGGACATACTGGTGGCCACATATGGTCAGTGACGTCAGGGAATACATTCAGGCGTGCGTCTCCTGCGGCAAGAATAAGTCCCCTCAACAACTGCCAGCTGGGCTACTTCTCCCTTTACCGGTGGCAGACAGGCCTTGGGAGATGGTCAGGATGGATTTTGTGGTGGGCTTACCCAAGTCTCGGGGCTGCACCATCATCTGGGTGGTAACCGACCACTTCTCCAGAATGGTGCACTTGGTGCCCTTACCACGGTTACCGTCTGCACGGGCCTTGGCATTATTATTTTTTAGGCATATTTTCCGTTTACACGGAGTGCCAGACAAAATCGTCAGTGATTGAGGTACCCAATTTGCATCTCGGTTCTGGAGAAAGCTGTCATCTACTCAGCATTGAGTTAAATTTCTCCTGGGCATATCATGATGAGACGAATGGGTTGGTAGAGAGGGCCAACCAGACCTTGGTCACATACTTGCGACATTTTGTCTCAGCCAGACAGGATGACTGGGCATCTTTGCTACCGTGGGCTGAGTTCGCTTTAAATAATGCTGTGGCTGACTCCACCGGAGAGACCCCATTCCTCTTAAACTATGGTCAGCATCCACGGTACCGGTGCCCATGCCCTTGCATTCCGCCGACTCCAGGGTGGCAGACTGGGCCATGGAGGCACGGGACATTTGGGCCCGCACTCAGGATGCCATTCAGGCTTCCAAGGAGAGGATGAGGTCTTCTGCAGATGCCCATCGGCGTCCCACTCCGACATTTGCTCCTGGCAACCTAGTGTGGCTCTCTGCCCAAAACATCAGGCTGCGGGTGGAGTCCACTAAGTTGGCACCCCGCTATTTGGGTCCCTTCAAGGTCCTCATGCAGGTGAACCCTGTGGTTTACCATTTAGCCCTTCCGCCTCGCCTTGGTATCTCCGACACCTTCCATGTGTCCCTCCTAAATCCCGTGGTCATCTCCCGGTTGCCTGAGTCATCTGCCGGAACGTCGGGTTCATCTACGGACGATCATGAGGTGAACGCCATTGTAGGGTGCAAGGTGGTATGGGGCAAAAAAATTTTTGGGGTGGATTGGAGGGGTTATGGGCCTGAGGATAGGTCCTGGGAGCCTGCCGATTATATTCATGCTCCGCAGCTCATCGCTACCTTTGAACGTAGCGAGGCCCAAAGAAGGGGGGCCTAGGAGGGGGGGTAATGTTAGGGGTCGAGTTCCCGCTTCTGCACAAGGGGAATCTCAAACCATCCCTTCTGCGGTCTCCCATCCGTCTCTAGCCGCAGTGGACTCTGCTCAGCAGAGACGTCGGTCCCAGCGTCTCGCCCAGTCTAACATTGTGCAGAGGATTACTGCTGCCTCTCCAGGTTCTGCTATTGTAGCCAGTACTGGTCAGCAGCGAGCAGATGTCTTTAGGACTAAGTCCTGCGTTTCCCCTTCTGAGCATGCCCAGGGAAAGATCTCTCATTGGAGATCAGGGGTCACACGCTCAGGTACTGCAGCAGCTCCTATTGGTCGGCCAGGAAGGTCCTGAAACTACATGTGTTCTGGAACAGTTTCTCATTGGTCCTTTTCTGGCAGGTCCTGTAGTTGCTACTATAAAAGGGTTGTATGGCCCTGCGGCCATGCGCTAGTAACAATTGCATAATGTGCTTTGCGCCAGTGTGATCATGCATGCATGTGGTTAGGGCTCGGCTGAAATAAGCCCCTAGAATACCACACCTCCGGTGAGGAGATTTGTATGCACGTGTTCAGGGCCTTGCTGAAATAAGCCCCTAGAATACCGGCTTCCCCGGTGAGGAGTTGCTTGCTTGCGTTGCTGAATGCATGATCACGGACTGCTATCCGCACAGCAGTTATCAGTGTATCCCTGTGGTGTTAACAGGACACAGTCTCTATTTCTGCGTCTCTACCTCAGCGACTCTGTGGTGTAACAGAGTTTGCTTATACTGCCATATTGTGCTACAGCATCTATGTCTGCGACTCTGTGAAGTAACAGAGTTCGCTTATACCGCCATCTTACTAGCAGCAGGCTCTGCCTGCAGGTGGACCCCGGGCTGCGAACGCACCTATTATTTATATTTATTTTGTGCGTTCCGCCAGCCCTAACATATATACTCATGTATAAGCCGACCCGCGTATAAGCCGACCCCCCTTAATTTTGCCACAAAAAACTGGGAAAACTTATTGACTCGCGTATAAGCCTAGGGTGGAAAATGCAGCAGCTACTGGTAAATTACAAAAATAAAAATAGATACCAATAAAAGTAAAATTAATTGAGACATCAGTAGGTTAAATGTTTTTGAATATCCATATTGAATGAGGAGCCCCATATAATGCTCCATACAGTTCATGGTGGCCCCATAAGATGTTCCATACAAAATACACCCCATATAATGCTGCACAAAGGTTAATAATGGCCCCATATGATGCAAAATAGAATAATATGCCCTCATATGGTGCTCCATAGAATATTATGCCCCATATGGTGCTTCAGAGAACATTATGCCCCCATATGGGCTCCATAGAATATTATGCCCCCATATGGTGCTCCATAGAATATTATGCCCTTATATGGTGCTCCATAGAACATTATGCTCCCATATGGTGTCCCATAGAACATTATGCCCCCATATGGTGCTCCATAGAACATTATGCCCCCATATGGTGCTCCATACATTATGCCCCCATATTTTGCTCCATACATTATGCCCCATATGGTGCTCCATACATTATGCCCCCATATGTTGCTCCATACATTATGCCCCATATGGTGCTCCATACATTATGCCCCATATGGTGCTCCACAGATTATGCCCCCATATGGTCCACAGATTATGCCCCATATGCTCCATAGTATAGGTCCCATATGCTGCCGCGCTGCTGCAAAAGAAAAAAAAATGACATACTCATCTCTCGTCGCTGTGGGCCAGGTGCCAGTGTCCTGAGCAGGCGGGGACACCGGCACGCTATGGGGGACAGGTGCCGGTGTCACCGCTCGCTCAGGGACTCGGCACCTGAGATATTCACCTGTACCCGGTCCACCGCTGTGCACCGCTGTCTTCCGGGTCCTTCTGTCAGTGAGCGCTCAGGCAGAGGGCGCAGCGCGCACTAACTATGTCATCGAGCCCTCTGCCTGAACATCATAGCCAGAGGACGAGGACACAGCGGCGCGCAGCGGTGGACCAGGGACAGGTGATTATCGCATATACTCACCCCCCCGCCGGCGCGTCTCTGCAGCCCCTGCTCTTCTCCCGTTGTCTCCGGCAAGCTCTTCCTTCCTACAGCGGTCACATGGTACCGCTCATTAAAGTCATGAATATATAGATATTCATGACTTTAATGAGCGGTACCATGTGACCGCTGCATGAAGGAGCCTGAGATTGTGGGAGAAGCAGGGGGGCTGCAGAGACGCGCCGACGGAGGAGTAAGTATAATCTACACACATAAATATATGTACCATATTTTATGGACTATGAGATGCACTTTTCCCCAAAAGTTGTGTTGTGGGGAAATGGGGGTGCATCTTATTCCATGGTTTCAATGCGATGGACTCCTGAAAAATGGACACCGGAGGTGGCGTATGCGCAGATTAAGATCTCAGCACCAAAATCTGTGCATGCGCCACATCTGGCAGCTATTTACCCGAAGTCCACAAAATGTCAGTTGAGCCACTGCACCACCAAGTACTGTCGAGCACCGACGAACACCCCTTCTACTAGCTTGGGATGGGACTTGCAGCATCACCCCACATTGTTGCACCTTTGAACAACTCCTGTAACCCCGCTCCACACCCCATCTTATAGCCTGAAAAATACAATCTCTATATATATTTTTTTAATGATAGTTAATGACTGATATATTTTGTGTGATTCATGCAACTGTTTGCTGTATTTTTGGGGGGTTTCTCACAGTATATACACTAAGCATTGCATGCGCAGAGCCTTAATATTCCTACTAGAATACCACTATATACTGTTTATTATCTAATCTTTTTCTGATCTCCAAAGAACAACATAGATCTATAATTATAATCAGTGTAAATAGAATGACAAATATTATTTCATAAAATAAAAAAATGATCATTTGTGATTTAATGACTATAAATACATAAAAAATACAACCATATTGTTCATTTCTTTCCATGTTAATGTCTGTATTGAGTGAGAAAAAGGTTAATTATTAACCTATCACGTCCTATGTATTTATTTAGTTCACAGATCCTATGCGTTCTTCTATACACAGCTGGAAATGAGATCATATCATTTCAGAGTATCATGTCCTGATTATATATATCTTAACTAACATTTTGCGTTTACTTTTGATATTCTAAAAGCAGTAGCAGCAATACAAAGAAGATGTTTTGACCAATAGCAGTAACTTTTAGTATTTCTAGTCATATTTTTATATTCATTCTAACTTTATTTATTCCTTGTAGAAAATATATAATGAGTTTAATAACCCTGCACATGCAACTATTGGAAAAAATGATGGCAAGTCCTAATGATTAAAGTAGAAAATTAGTCAGTAGGGGAGAATATGACACATTTAATTGTTGAGACTGATGAAGAAAGCTTACAAACAATTTTTCATCAAATAAAGCAGGCCTTGAAGCATCTGGAAACTACCTTTCATTGTGCCATCTGCACGTAACATTTAAGTTAAAATCCTATTGTGATTCTGCAAAATTAATAGAAATATTTATCAGACCTATTTATGTATTTTGAATGCTTTATTTAAATGAAAAAAAAAAAAATAATACAATGTAATAAAAAAATAGAATACATTTCAATTTGTACAAAGGCTGAACAATAATAAAGATAGCATCCTAGAAAGGGATAGATAGGAAATACATAACAGTAAATACATATATATATATTATATATATTATATATATATATATATAAAGGCATATTAGAAACTAGGCTTTCATTATATGTTTCATTGTGGGTTTCTTATGAAGGCTGGTCATGGACAATTCCTAACTTGGCTAATACTTTTTAAAGTAAAAGAATAAAGCTATAGCTTGGTTACAATTCCTTCTATCTTGAATACTTTAGTAATAATGTTTAGTAGGGAATGATGAACAGGTTAGCATGGTAGATATTTTTAAAGAGGACAGACATTGATAGAATATATGGATGCGCCCTCAATGTTAAAATGGTGTCCCACAGCTGTAACATAATGATGTGATTTGATCACGTGATCAAAGTCATTTCATTAATGAATTGAAAAGTTTCTTAATTTTTTTTAATTTTAAGAACTGCAACTGCTAGCTAGTCCTTTCCTTTAGTAAATATTTAATTATAACTGTATACCTAGTCATGTTAGCACATATGGACTCATATATACTGTATGTATATATATATATATATATATATATATATATACATAAAAAAAAACTCCCTTCTCACCCCCACTGGGGGGTGGTCTTTGTTGTCCTTTCTCATTCTCGGGTCCCCTACCAGAGGCCTGGGAGTTTAAGGGTTCTGTTTATATACATATATATATATATATATATATATATATATAAACTTCCTTCTAACTCCCCAGTGGAGGTAGTCTTTTTTGTCCTTTCTCCTTCTTGGGTCCTTCAATCAAGGAACCTGGGCGTACCCCAAGGGAGGAGGGCCTCATCTCAGGCTGGGTAGGAAAAGGTGTGGGGGAGCGGGTGGAGAAGGGGAGGAGCTTAGAGAGCAGGAAGAACAGAGCGGTTGGTCTGAGGAGACAAAAGGAGGAGTGCAGCACAGAGGCTGCAGAGAGAGAATTGTGAGGGGAGGGAAGCTCCCAGGTGGACAGAAGAGGTCCTAGGGAAACTGAGAGTGCCCAAATCCAGTAGTGGAGGGACCAGGTTGCAGTAGGGGAACCGGCCCCCGAGACTATTGGAGGGCTACAAGACTCAACTAGCAAGCTGGAGGCAGGAGTAGGTGTAATTTCCCACCACATCCACAATTAATCGCCGAAAAGGCAGTCATACAGGAGCAAGGGGACACAGAAGACGTCGCCCGACAAGGTTCGCGGCTGCTGGCTTGGGACACTGTTTGTGATGGTGCTGGGTAGGAAGGGCAGAAAGCCAGCACAGTAAGACAGCGAGGAGAGGAACATACTGAAGGTAGTCCTGGAAAGGTGTATCCTGATCTACCTGGGAGTCTGCTGTACCCCTCACCTGGAGGATACGGCACCAAGCAGGCATCTGTGTACACAAGAACTGTGAGTAAAATGTTAGAAACTGCACCCTGCTGTTTCTTCTGAATCATTTCTGCTCCACCTCACTACCAACATCACCTTTAACATCCTAACTGCCCTGGGATATAGCTCTACCCATGGAGAACCTTACCACCTTTGCTGCCCTATCATCGTCCCAGAGGATCTGTATTGCAGAGTCGGTTCCCTGACCGAATATCATGGGTGGTGTCACAAACATTTTACTGCAAACTCTATCACCCCCTTTTCACTATCCCATCTATTGGATGCCCAGGGCCACGGACCGGGTCACTGCTGCCATGACATTGCCCCTTTAAGAAGTGGCCCGGTACCGAGTTTCCCCACTGCCCTGGTGGGCGATTTATTCTTCTTTCCAGAACTATTGTTGCTGCTGACTTAGGCTCTCTCTCAGCATCTCATCCTTTGATGCCATTCTGTGAAATTATGTCCAATTCACCTTTTTTCTCTGTTTTTTTTGTGTTGTTCCAGTACACACAAAGTAAATAGTAGACATGTGTGTAATTGCAATAATTTTCTGGGAAAAATAATTCATTTTCAATTTCAAGGGTGCCAATGCTTTCAACCACGACTGTATGAATGAGGCCATTGAAAAACACTAGAGAAGGCATGAGAAACTAGTATTTGAGTTGTTAGCAGTTGTATTAGGCTGGGATCACACATGCAAGAAACACAGATGAGTCTTGCATGTTAATATCCGGCACTGCCGCCGGCACTCGAGAGCGGAGCGAGCGGCTGCATAGAAATACATGTAGCCGAACGCTCCGCTCCTGAGTGCAAGCTGCAGTGCCGGGTATTAACATGCGAGACTCGTCCGTGTTTCTCACATGTGTGATCCCGGCCTTACACAAAGGCCACTGATAGATGCTCTTCCATAAGTGGCCATATTGAGCACTATGCAGAGTATAAGACTGTATTAAATAAGAAGGAGGTGCATCTCAGAGTAAAGGGTATGCCACACTAAGCGAGATCGCTAGCGAGATCGCTAACGAGATCGCTACTGCGTCACCATTTATGACGCAGTAGCGATCTCGTTAGCGACTTAGCTGTGTGTGACATGTAGCAGCGATGTGGCCCCTGCTGAGATGTCGCTGATCGCTTATGAACGTTCTGAGCTGTTTTTTGGTTGTTGGTGTCCCGCTGGTGAGCCTGAATCGCAGAGTGTGACACCCTTTATGAACGACTTTACCAGCGTCGCAGGTGGGACTAGGTTTTCCCAACGACCGCAGAGGTCGTTATACAGATCGCTGATGAGTTGTGTTTGGAATCACAGATCGCTGATGAGTTGTGTTTGGAATCTAACTAGCGATCACATAGCGATCGCACTAATGATCTCGCCAGGTTAAGTCGTTGTCGTGATCGATAGTGCGATCGCTAAGTGTGGCAGTGCCTTAAGACATATCAATAAGGCTAAGTTCACACTAGGCATTTTTGCAGTGTTTTTTAATGCAAAGTTTCAGCTGTATTTTCAGTACCAGCAAAGTCTATTGGATTTTAGATATCTCATGCACACAGGTTGTTTTTTTTGTCATCAGTATTTTGTGCTTAGCACAAATGAATGGGTGATAAAAAACAATGCTGAAAAATTCACCAAAAATGCAGGTATCAATTTTTGCTTCATTTTTTGTGCCAAAAACTGATTCTATATAATAGGAATTATCAGCATGCAGAAGAGACAAATATAGCATGCCAAAACCACCGCAACAAACGCACAAAAATGCAGCAAAAAAAACAAGAAAAACCAAGGAAAACATGCTTTTTCTGCAGTTTCTTTCATGTTGAGAGATCAGGTTTTGCTGCAAAAAAAAAACGCCGAGTGAACTAACCCTAAGTGTTTAGTGCTGTTTCGAACAGATATGGGAAACAAATGTAAAAGTAACCAACTAATTTCTTTGCGTTATTTAGTAGGTTACATAGTAGGTTACATGCGCTTCTGAACTTTTTTTTCCTTCATAAATCCAAAATTAAAATAAAAAACTTGAATCTCTTGATTACAGCCTATCAATGTAGTAAGCCTATAAAATATGGTTTATGTCATGGTAGAGATGAGCTGAATCGTTGGCATTATTTGACTTTACTAATTTATACAGTACCAGCATATTTTGCAGTGTAGTACAGAAAATACATTTGCATTGTTCTCTGCCATAGTAGAAGATTAAAATCTAACTACAAAGTTTCAAATAGAAATACATATCAAAATCCATTTTTAAAAAATAGTTGACCAAAGAATAGCTTGAATTTTAAAATGTAAAACTGAAACTTAATAAAAATTGTGAAAAATACAGAGAACTTAATTTTTTTTTACAAATATGAATCTGCTGAATGAGATCAAGCAAAAGTCATATCAAATCTTTGGTAATGCTACTAATAATGTATTAATTGTGTATACTAGAATATATTATTTGAATGATGCTAGTGGATAAGAAAATTGCTCACAGTGTTATAACATTCTAAAAATGATACACTCAAAGGATTCTAAGGCTAAGTGCACACGTTCAGGAATGTGTGCAGAATTTTCCTGAGCAAAACCGGACTTTTTTCGCGGTAAAAACGCGTGTTTTTTGCGCGGATTTTGCGCTTTTTACCGCGATTTTCCCCTGAACTTTCTAGGTCAGAAATATAGTGGGAAAAATCCTAGAATTCCGCGAAATTAGGCTACTTTCACACTTCAGGCTTTTTGTGTCAGGCATAATCCATCGTATGCCTGACAGGACGGATCCGGCGCTGATTTTAAAAAACTGATGCAACTGATCAGTTTTTTTGCCGGATCCGTCCTGACCTTTTCAACCCGGAAAGATAAAAATTTCCATGTTGAAAATGCAGGTATCAGTGTCCGGACCGAGGAGAGAGAGAGAGAGAGAGAGAGAGAGAGAGACCTTGGATTCCGGATCAGTTTTCTGACAGATTTGTCAAAACACTGGTCCGGCTCCATAGATTTGCATTGTTTCCGGCCGCCTGAAGTGCCGATTCAGGCACTATCAGGCGGCTCCGGAGAAAAAAAAAACGTTGCAACCAGCGTCTTGTCCGGCCGCCGGAATGTACATTTCCGACGGATCCGGCCAAAAACGGGTGCAACGCAGTGACATCAGACGCGATCAGGCGCTAATGTAAGTCAATGGTAAAAAGACGCATCCGGTATCGGATGCGTTTTTTTAAAAACACGCCGGATCACGCCTGACACAAAAAGCCTGAAGTGTGAAAGTAGCCTAAATGAACATGTTGCTTCTTTTTCCGCGATGCATTTTTTTCGCGGAAAAAAACGCACTATGTGCACAAAAATTGCAGAATTCATTCTAAATGATAGGATGTTTAATTCATGCGTTTTTTTACGCGTTTTTGCCGCGAAAAAAACGCAAATAATCCTGAACGTGTGCACTTAGCCTAAAACTTCTAAAAATGATACACTCACTTTAGAATGTTGTCCTACCAGAGACGACAATGTGGTCCAGCTGCTACTGCCAGTCCTGCCGGGACGAAGGATGCAACTTGTAATAGGCATAGAATGAAGAGAAGTACTCAAGAAGGTGGGACGTTCTAGTTGCACTGCTGGTCATGGATATCTGAAGGAAAATGTAAATGCAGTAACTTTTATTAGCAATTCATATTTAGTGCTTATGAAAACCCAAGAAGTAATTTATTTAGGATATCGGCAATATTGCAAAAAGCATTTCTTTAAGGGAAAACCTTAGGATGTTACCTGGTGGGATTTTTTTGAGACTGGATGAAGAATCACTTTTATATTTGGAAAAAAAAAATAAAATTCACTGTATTGTCTGTATGTACGAGGGGCGCCTGAAAAGTTCGAGGCCAGAACCAGAAGTAGTGACCGTGGGTCAAAATTTTTCAGTCAGTTTTCGACAGGTATGCCATCGCTCTTGGAGTTTCATTAGTCCACTGTGGTAGAACGTTCCGTCTTGCTCCGCCAAAAAAACCTTTACGGCGTCCATGACGGTTTCATCAGAAGGAAAACGACTTGCACAAAGGTGCTTTTTCATCTGTGGAAATAGGTGATAGTCCAAGGGAGCCAAATCAGGGGAATAGGGTGGGTGCTAAAGCAGTTGTAAACACAGAAGTGAATTGCAGCCATTGCAACATCTGATGTGTGAAATGGCGCATTGTCCTGGTGAAACAACACCCCTTTCCACAGCATCCCTCAACATTTTTCCTTAATGGATGACCTCAGAAGATGAATCTGAGCTGCATAATATTCCCCATTGATGGTTTGACCTTTCTGGAGGAACCCCAGAAGAATGACACCCTTGGAATCCCACAACACTGATGCCATCACCTTGCCAGCGGATGGAACCCCCTTTGCCTTTTTGGGGCGTGGGGAGGTGGGATGTTTCCACTGTTTTGAGGCTTCTTTTGACTCCGGACAAAAGTGGTGCACCCAAGTTTCATCCATTGTAACAAATCTCTGCATAAAAAGTTAAATATCAGCTTCAAACAGTTGCACATTTTCTGCAGAGCGAAGTTCTCTCAGACGTTTGTTCTCTAATGTCAAAAGTCTGTGCACCTATCGGGCCAAAACTTTATGCATGTTCAGCAGCTGTCTTAGGATATGGCCAACCCTCTCCACTGATATGCCCAACATTGTGCACTCTGCCGCTGTTTGACACGTCGATCTGCCATTACAATGTCTTGCACTTTTTTTGCAAATTTTTCATCTGTGCATGCGGTTGAGGGATGACCACTGCAAGCAGCATCTTCAATTGATGTCTGTCCCCGCTTGAAATCTGCAACCCACTTTTTCACAATTGTATAAGAAGGAGCATTGACCCCTAATGTCTCCAGCATGTCCTTGTGAATTTCCAATGATGTCAGTCCTTTTTTCAGAAGGTATTGAATCACTGCTCGCTTTGCCAATTTCTCCATTTCCATATTTCAGCCTTGCCACCAAACTTTAAAATGCTGTCACGGAAGCAAAAAAAATCAAAATAACTCCAGATTGCTCCTAGACCATTCAACTAAGTGTTAAGGGCCTGCGGAACACACCTAATAGATATTAAGGAGAAGTGCGTTCGCAGCCCAGGGTCCACCGTGCAGGCAGAGCCTGCTGCTAGTAAGATGGCGCAAATAAGCAGTATGAGCGAACTCTGTTATCCCGCATAGTCGCAGATGTAAATGCCATAGTACTATATGGCGGTATGGGCGAACTCTGTTATTCCACTGTAGCGCTGTAGCGCTATATGGCGATATAAGCGGACTCTGTTAATTCATAGAGCCGCTGTGACAAAAACTGTGTCCTGTTAGACTCACAGGGGACACAGATGACTGCTAAGCGGATTGCAGTCTATGGTCATGCAATCAGAAAACAAGCAATAATCTCCTCACCGGAGTAGCCGGTATTCTAATGGAGTTTTCAGCCGAGCCCTGAACACGTGCATACAAAACTCCTCACCGGAGGTGCTGGTATTCTAGGGGCTTATTTCAGCCGGACCTAACAACATGCATACATGACCACACTGGAGCAAGCACGTAACAGATTTGATACTAGTGCGCGGCCATGCGGTTATGCCACCTTTTTATAGTAGCAGCTACAGGACCTTCCAGAAAAGGACCAAGGAGAAACTGTTCCAGAACACAAGCAATTTCAGGACCTTCCTGGCGGACCAATGGGAGTCGCTGCTGTACCGAGCATGTGACCCCTGATCTCCAATGGGAGATCTTGCCCTGGGCATGCTCAGATGGAGAAAGCGAGGACTTTGTCCCAGGACTGCCTGCTCCAGCACTGGTTATAATAGAGGAACCAGGAGAGGCAGCAGCAAGCCTCTGCACAGCATTAGACCGAGCGAGACGCTGGGACCGACGTCTCTGCTGAGCAGGCTCCACTGCGGCCGGAGATGGATGGGGGACCACAACGGGACTGGTTCGAGATTCCCCTTGTGCAGCATCAGGAACTAGATCCCTAACATTACCCCCCTCCTAGGGCCTCCCTTCTTTGGGCCTTGCTGCGTTCAAAGGCAGTGATGAGCTGCAGAGCGTGAACATACTCGGCAGGCTCCAAGGACCTATCCTCAGGCCCATAACCCCTCCAATCCACCAAATACATTTTTTTGCCCCATATCACCTTACAACATACGATGGCGTTCACCTCAGGATCGTCCATAGATGAACCCGATGTCCCGGCAAATGGCTTGGAAAACCGGGACATGAGCATGGGTTTCAGGAGCGATACGTGAAAGGTGTCGGAGATACCCAGGCGTGGTGGAAGGGCCAAACGGTATACCACAGGGTTAACCTGCTTGAGGACTTTGAAAGGACCCAGGTAGCGGGGTGCCAACTTGGTGGACTCAACTTGCAGCCTGATATTACGGGCGGAGAGCCACACCAAGTCCCCAAGAGCAAATGTCGGAGCGGAGCGCCGATGTGCATCTGCGGAGGATCTCATCCTCTCCTTGGACACCTGAATGGCATCCTGGGTACAATCCCAAATGTCCCATGCCTCCACAGCCCAGTCTACCACACTGGAGTCGGTGGAAGACATGGGCATGGGCACTGTCCAGTGGAGTCAGCCACAGCATTATTTAGTGCAAACTCAGCCCACGGTAGCAAGGATGCCCAGTCATCCTGCCTGGCTGAGACAAAATGTCGTAGATAGGTGACCAAGGTCTGATTGGCCCTCTCTACCAACCCATTCATCTCGGGATCATACGCAGAGGAGAGATTTAACTCAATGCTGAGTAGCCGACACAGCTCTCTCCAGAACCGAGACGCAAACTGGGGACCTCGATCACTAACGACTTTGTCTAGCATACCGTGTAAACGGAAAATATGCCTAATAAATAATGCTGCCAAGGCCCGTGCAGATGGTAACCATGGTAACGGCACCAAGTGCACCATTTTGGAGAAGTGGTCGGTAATCACCCAGATGATGGTGCAGCCCCGAGACTTGGGTAAGCCCACCACAAAATCCATCCAGACCATCTCCCAAAGCCTGTCTGCCACCGGCAAAGGAAAAAGTAACCCAGCCAGCCGTTGTCGAGGGGACTTATTCTTGGCGCAGGACACGCACGCCTGAACATATTCCCTAACGTCACGGACCATATGTGGCCACCAGTATGTCCTCGTCAGCAACTCAGATCTCCTTTTTGTCCCGAAATGTCCACCCACACTGGAGGAATGTGCCCAAGAAAGTACTTCCGGTCGCAAATTGGTGGGTACAAAAGTCTTGCCCGGAGGCACAGACTGAAGCGAAACCGGAGCCACAGTTCTTAGGCTCTTACAGGGGACAATAAGCCAAGGCTCCACCTCCACTTCCTCAGAGGATACGACGGAGCGAGACAGAGCATCGGCCCGAATGTTCTTCTCACCGGAGAGGAAATGGAGGGTGAAATGGAACCGGGAGAAGAACAGGGACCATCTGGCCTGGCGGGAATTCAGCCGCTGGGCTGTTTGCAAGTACACCAAGTTTTTGTGGTCCGTGAAGACCTGGAAGGGAAAGCGAGCCCCCTCCAGAAGATGTCTCCACTCGGAGAAGGCCAACTTCATAGCCAGTAACTCCTTGTCCCCAATGAAATAATTCCTCTCTGCTGGTATAAAGGTTTTAGAAAAGAAGAAGCAGGGATGCTTCCGACCTTGAGCATCCTTTTGATAAAGGACTGCTCCAGCACCAACAGAAGAGGCGTCCACCTCTAAAATAAACGGTTTATCAACATCGGGGTGATGTAATATGGGAGCACTGGCAAAATGCGACTTGATGGAAGAGAACGCCTTGGAGACCTCCTCAGACCACAACTTGGGATTTGCTCCCCTCTTGGTGAGGGCTACCAAGGGAGCTACCAAAGTTGAGAAATGGGGAATGAACTGGCGATAATAATTAATGAACCCCATAAAGCGCTGCACCGCTTAAAGAGAATGGTGTTCTTGCCAGTCTATCACAGCCTGTAGTTTGGCAGGATTCATAGCCACTTCCTGGGCGGAGATGATATAGCCCAGGAAAAGTAAAGACTCCTGCTCAAACATGCATTTCTCCAGCTTGGCATAGAGGGAGCTTGCCCATAAGAGGTCAAAGACTCTGTTGACATCCCTCCTGTGAGAGTCAATATCTGGAGAAAAGATAAGAATATCATCCAGATAGACTACTAGAGATGTGGAAAGCATATCCCAGAAGAAGTCATTGACAAAGTCTTGGAAAACGGCTGGGGCTTTACAGAGCCCGAATAGCATCACCAGGTATTCATAATGCCCATCCCTGGAATTAAAAGCCGTCTTCCATTCGTCCCCTTCACGGATACGAATCAGGTTATAAGCACCACGCAGTTCTAATTTAGTAAATACCCTTGCTCCTCGGAGCCTATCAAAGAGCTCAGAAATCAGGGGCAATGGGTACTTATTCTTAACGGTGATGGCGATAAGACCCCTGTAATCTATACACGGACGTAATTCTCCATTCTTCTTCTGCACGAAGAAGAACCCCGCCCCTGCTGGTGACACCGACTTCCTAATGAACCTACTTGCCAGATTCTCCTGGATAATTGAGACATAGCCTCCGTCTCAGGAAGAGAGAGGGGATAGACCCTTCCTCTAGGAGGTTCTGCTCCAGGCAAGAGGTCAATAGGACAGTCGTAGAGACAATGGGGCGGAAGAGTCTCCGCAGCCTTTTTAGAGAACACGTCTGCATATGACCGATAGCACTTGGGTAGAGGAGTAAGATCTGCGGGTATCTCTGTAGTGGTAACCTGAATGCACTCCCTGACACATCTGCTCTTATATGTCTCACTCCAACCCAGTATCTTACCAGAGGTCCACTCAATATGAGGGAAAGGAAACGGAGCCAGGGTACTCCCAGTAGGATTTTGTTTCTTTCCTCGGGAAGGACGAGAAGGGAAATAATTTCCTGATGGGAAGGGGATACACACAAAGTAAGGAGAACATTCTGATGTGTAATTTGCGAGGGCAATGTCAACCCATTCACTACCCGGACAGTCACTGGTTTGCCGAGCACTACCAGATATATTGCGTGGCGACGAGCAAAGGTGGATGACATGAAATTCCCCTCTGCTCCCGAGTCCACACAAAGCTCGACCGTAAGAGTGGAAGAGCCTACAGTGACTGTCCCTTTAAATGTCATCTTGGAGGAAAATGCAGCTGTCTCCAGTGAACCTCCTCCCAGGGTCACTAGATGCGATCGCTTCCCCGATCGCTGTGGACATCTGTTAGCATAGTGTCCTGTCTTCTGGCAAAGATTACAGACCACGGGTAGTCGAGCGGCCTGAGACTTAGGTCCCTCACGAGAAACCTCCGTGGCCTTTTGGGGTTCGGATGCCTGAACGGGGTATTCGAGAGGTTTGGCAAAGGTGGGAGCCAACCGAAACCTCTGCCTACACTGGGTCTGCTCCAACCTCTGCTCGTGAAAATGGAGGTCGATGCGGGTAGATATGGAGATAAGCTTCTCCAGTGTGGCGGGAATCTCCCTGGTAGCCAAAGCATCTTTAACATGGTCAGCCAGTCCTCTCCAGTAGAACGGAATGAGAACTTTATCCAACAATTCTAGCTCAGAGGCCAGAGTCCAAAATTGGACTGAAAACTGACTGACCAAAGACGAACCGTGAGCCAATGCCAGCAGCTGGAGCACCGCATCGTGGGTGACCTGAGGTCCCAAAAAGACCTTTTTAAGAGCCTCCAAGAAACGAGGAGCACTCCGCACCACACGATCGTCTTGCTCCCACAGCGGCGTTGCCCACTCCAACGCTCTGCCCGAGAGTAGAGACAATACAAAACCCACTAGTGCCCGATCCATGGGTAAATGTGCAGCCAGAAGCTCGAGCTGTATAGAGCACTGACTCACGAATCCCCGACATTGCTTGCTGTCACCGGCAAACTTGTCAGGAAGCGGGAGGTGGGATAATGTAGGGGCAGAGGTGGCAGAGGACAAACTGGCTGCAGCCACGCTAGCAGCCTGAACAGTGACTGCGGTAATATCCACAGCTGAGGTTGTGCGCACAAGAGCCGCCAACCTACCCTCCAGCTGCTGGATGTGCAGCGGTAGACGCTGGTCATCCGTTATTTTACTAGCCAGACCCTGGCGCTAGAGTTATGTTAAGGGCCTGCGGAACTCACCTAATAGATATTAAGGAGAAGTGTGTTCACAGCCCGGGGTCCACCGTGCAGGCAGAGCCTGCTGCTAGTAAGATGGCGCAAATAGGCAGTATGAGTGAACTCTGTTATCCCGCAGAGTCGCATATGTAAATGCCATAGCACCATATGGCGGTATGGGCGAACTCTGTTATTCCACAGATTCGCTAACTAAAATGCTGTAGCGCTATATGGCGATATAAGCGGACTCTGTTAATTCACAGAGCCTCTGTGACAAAGACTGTGTCCTGTTAGACTCAAAGTGACACAGATGACTGCTAAGTGGATTGCAGTCTGTGGTCATGCAATCAGAAAACAAGCAATATTCTCCTCACCGGAGTAGCCGGTACTCTAATGGCGTTTTCAGCCGAGCCCTGAACACGTGCATATGAAATTCCTCACCGGAGGTGACGGTATTCTAGGGGCTTATTTCAGCCGGACCTAACCAAATGCATACATGCCCACACTGGCGCAAGCATGTAACAGATTTGATACTAGCGTGCGGCCGTGCGGTTATGCCACCTTTTTATAGTAGCAGCTACGGGACCTTCCAGAAAAGGACCAATGAGAAACTGTTCCAAAACAGAAGCAATTTCAGGACCTTACTGGTGGACCAATGGGAGTCACTGCTGTAACCGAGCATGTGACCCCTGATCTCCAATGGGAGATCTTGCCCTGGGCATGCTCAGATGAAGAAAGTGAGGACTTTGTCCCAGGACTGCCTGCTCCAGCACTGGTTCAAATAGAGGAACCAGGAGAGGCAGCAACAAGCCTCTGCACAGCATTAGACCAAGCGAGATGCTGGGACCGACGGCTCTGCTGAGCAGGCTCCACTGCGGCCGGAGATGGATGGGGGACTGCAGCGGAACTGGTTTGAGATTCCCCTTGTGCAGTAGCGGGAAGTTGATCCCTAACACTAAGTAAATAACATATTACATTGCAAAACAAGACCATGCTAAAAAGATTTCATGGGTGGGCCTCGAACTTTTCAGGCCCCCCTCATTAGTCATTTTTAGTGATGGGAGAACGTGCTCAGCATTGCTCATTACTCGATCGAGCATCATGGCACTCTAGACACTCGATAATCGATTGATTCCCCTCTCTGCGTGTTTCACAGGTTTTTTTCAGCTAGTAAACATGCAGGGATTTCCTGCCAATCTTGGTAATGCCGTAGCTATGTTGGATACTGGCAATACTGTGATTGGCTGGCTGCATCACGTCATTGGGTTTTTATAAGACTCAGTGACGCGTTGCTCACCACACTGTACTCGGAAACAGAGTAGGGAAAGGAGCTAAAGAACGGAAAGTTAACGTTATAGGCCTTCAAGAAGAAAGTTAAAACAATACATTAAATTTCCATTCTATAAAACTGCTCTTAGCTGCAATGAATGTACGATTATCTGCTGGAGTAGTATTAGAGGCATTAAGTCCTTGGTGATGCGACATACAACCAAAATTCCTTTAAGGGCCATTTGAAATAGATTTTATTGTCTAATAATACTGCACTTTGCTGAAAATCATGCTTGATTTTTTGGCATAGTAGGGATAGTGTATTTCAGGCATTTAGACAGTGTTCATTGCATTAAATTCCTTGGTGATGCATTGTACAACCAAAATTCCTTTAAAGGGCCAATTGAAATAGATTCTATTCTCTAATAATACCACTCTTAGCTACAACTTATGCTTGGTTATATGGCATAGTAGGGATAGTGTATTTCAGGCATTTAGACATTGTTCATTGCAATACATTCCTTGATGCTACCACATAGAAACAAAAGTCCTTTCAGGACAAAATGAAATAGTTTCTATTCTCTAATAATACTGCTCAGGTGAAACTGTGCCTGCTGTAGGAACACAACAAACACACTCATCCAGGAGACCAAGCTTCCTCTCTTATTTTGCCGGGGGGCATGGGACACCACTCTTAAGGGTATGCCACACTAAACAACATCGCTAACGGGATCGCTAAAAAACGTCACTATTTAGCGATCCCGTTAGCGATGTTGTTGTGTGCGGCAGCTGCCAGCGACGAGCTTCCTGCTGTGATCTCGCTCGTCGCTGGAATCGTTCCGGACCCTATTTTCGTCGCTGGCGCCCCGCTGGGTAAGTATATATCGCTAAAGGTACTGCCACACTAGACAATCCCGCTAGCGATCTCATTAGCGTCGCATACTAATGAGATCGCTAGCGGGATTGTTTCTATATCGCTAGTGGCTACCTATTTTAGCGATGTCGTTAGGACGCTATCGCGGTTAGCGATCTCCTTAACGACTTTAGCGGTACAAAAGTACCGCTAAATCGCTAAGAAAAGGTGTCACACAGCGATAAGATACTTACCCAGCGGGGCGCCAGCGACGAAAATAGGGTCCGGAACGATTCCAGCGACGAGCGAGATCACAGCAGGAAGCTCGTCGCTGGCAGCTGCCGCACACAACAACATCGCTAACGGGATCGCTAAATAGTGACGTTTTTTAGCGATCCCGTTAGCGATGTTGTTTAGTGTGGCATACCCTTAAGTGTGGCACCTTTTTTAGCGATTTAGCGGTACTTTTGTACCGCTAAAGTCGTTAAGGAGATCGCTAACCGCGATAGCGTCCTAACGACATCGCTAAAATAGGTAGCCACTAGCGATATAGAAACAATCCCGCTAGCGATCTCATTAGTATGCGACGCTAATGAGATCGCTAGCGGGATTGTCTAGTGTGGCAGTACCTTTAAAGCCAAAAGAGTGCAAACAGGTGGTCGCTTGGATTTCAGATAATACTTCCAATCCATTTCTCAGCACTACCTTGTTTTCCACATGTGTCAATCTCACTAGCAAATATTCAGGACCACATAAACCTCACCATGATCCTCCTTCCCACCATGGCTAATCCCATTAGAAAAGTGACCCCACACTTGGAGACTGCGACAAGCTCTTTAAATTTCCATTTATTGATTCTGGCCTCTTACCGTGCACGGTTCAAAAGCTGCATGAGGAGATCGTGTGCGGTGATGCCCAAATATTTGAGCAATCACTGTCAGAAGAAGCTGACGGTAGGGAATGGCAATTGCAGCCTCAAAAGGTGGCTGATGATGAGACACAGTTGCCAACAAGTCAAATTAAGAAAAAAGTAAAGAGGAGGATCAAAGTGAGGAAGTGGAAGATTAAGTGGTGGATGATGATGATGTCACTGACCCAACCTGGCAAGGTGGCATCCAGAGCGAGCACAGAGGGTGAGGGATCTGCTGCACAGCTACAGGCAGGAAGAGGCAGTGGGGTCTCCATAGGAATAAAGTGGTCAATTGTTCCTCGGAGCACCCACATGTGGCCAGGTCCCAGGCTGAGGGATTCCCCTGTCTGGTGCTTTTTTACAGAAAGTACGGATGACCACTGATCCCTCAGTGACCTGCCCCATAGTTTACATAATAAATATTATCTATTCTATTATTTATAAACACTGTTTTTCAATGATAACTTTGTTCATACTGTACCCACACACACAAATGATACACCATCTGAAAGGTAAACTTGCCCCTTCAAGAAGAAAATAGCCAAACAAACCAAACATCCACAATTTGATCACAAAATACAGTTTAAACATTAATTTTCATAAACCTGCAGTAAGGAAAAATTACCTGCAGGCGGCACCACAGTACCCAAAAGACCTCTACCACAAAGCTGCTTATAGACATCACAAACAAATCCAAACATTTGCTTTGGGGGCTTTCCAGCTTGCCGAACTGCTTGCCCAGCCTATTGTAGCCAAATTGGAGGATTGCACACTTCACTGCAGGTGAGGTACATATGCAAACACATTTGTAAACATGCACTGCCTATTGAATTGCACACTTGCTGCGTTCATACTTCACCCACACAAACAAATGATACACCATTTGAAGGATCAAATTACCCGCAGGTGGCAGCACACTACCCCAAAGCACACTACCACAAAGCTACTTACAGACATCACAAACAAATCCAAACATTTGACCTTGGGATCTTTCCAGATTGCTAAAGTGCTTGCCCAGCCTATTTTAGGCACATTGGAGGATTGCACACTTCACTGCAGGTGAGTCACATATGAAAACACATTTGTATACATGCACTGCTTTTTCAGTGATTACTTCGACCTACACACACAAATGGTGAGTCACATATGCAAACACATTTGTAAACATGCACAGCTTTTTTTGCTGATTACTTCGCCCCACACACACAAATGATACACCATTTGAAAGGTAAACTTGCTCCCTTCAGCAAGAAAAGAGCCAAACAAACCACACATTCATGATTTTATCACTAAATACAGTTTAAACATTTATTTACATAAACCTACAGAGAGACACAATGACCTGCTGGTGGCACCTCAACCGGAAGACATTTTTTGGCTTCTACTTATTAAACCAATTTATTGTATTACTAATCTACATATATAAAAACCTGTTGTGTTTATCATCTCATGAAATACATTTACATTTGACCAGCTTGCTTTTTCTGAAATTGCCTGCGTCCCCGACGACCAATGTACGAAAATTTATCAGCGGCCAAGCTAGTATATACATATTGAAAAATAAAAACTTTCTGCAGCCAGGTGCCAGTCATGGAGCTTGCGCTGCAGCATAATCGCATATGTACTATGTATATAATTAATATGTTTGAGGTTATCCTGATATTCCAAAAAAAAAAATACATTTGAAAATAGCACCCGCCATTTCAGTATGCAAATATGTAAACTATGGGGCAGGTCACTGAGGGGTCAGTGACCTGTCAGCAGTCTTCATTATGAATAGCTAAGCAGAGCACCACATGAAGACTCCCCTCACAGGCCGCCCCGAAGCACGAGCATATCATTAACTCAAAACTGAAAATAAAGATTAAACAACAACCACGAGACAGATTTCATCAACCAAGGTATCATTTTAATCAGTATAACGGCACCAACCTGACACTGTCTGTAGGTTACTATGCACAGTCCTGATGACAGGTTCTCTTTAAGACACTTCCCTTGCATGGAGGTGCCTGTGCAATGTTATTAGTCTGTTCCCAGAACTCTTTCTAGTTCTCAGATCTCTGTCTATTAGTACCCACTAGTTCCACTAGTATCTGCCTGTCCCTACCCTACCTGCTGGGTTTTGCTTTGTTCCTGTTAGTCCTTCCTAGTACCTGCCTTGTCAGTCTGTATTTCAGCCCGACCTACCTACACCTGCTATACCAATTTGTATATCAGCTGGACTCATCTGCACTTGCCGTGCCAGTCTGTATATCAGCCTGATCCATCTGCACCTGCTGTGACAGGCTGTATACCATCCAGACCTCTCGGCACCTGTCGTGCCAGTCTGTTTATCAACTGGACCCATCTGCACCTGCTGTGGCAGTCTGTATATCAGCCTGACCTGTCTGCACTTTTCGTGCCAGCCTGTATATCTGCCGTGCCAGTCTGTATATAAGCTGGACTCGCCTGCACTTGCCGTGCCCATCTGTATACCAGACAAACTCATCTGCATCTGTGCATCATCTGTCCCTGCTTTGCTTGCCTTAATCAGCTGTGTTCTCTTTCTGTGCCGTTCCATCTACCTGTTCCCTAGGGGTCATCTGCCATGCGTCCGTGGTCTGTCCTGGAGTACACCTAGTGTCCATCGGATGCCAAGCCTGGCCCCACCATCAGGGGCTCTAGTAATGAGTTTGAAGCTCAACTAAGTCATGGCACTTCAGACTCTCCTTGGAGCATGGCACAGTGATTCCAATGCTCCCGTTACAGTTTGCACAGGCCATGGAATCCACTTGCTCTCAGGCTTCCTCTATCTCAGACCTGTACCATGAGGTCTCCCGCCAGTAAAATAAGCAGGATAATATCCTCTCCTTCATGCGAACACTAACCACTCATCTATATATGATGACAACAACGGCACCTATCCAAGCTGCGATGAACTCTGCCATGATCCATTAGCCTGCCAGCTATGTGCCTGGTTGCAGATCCGTCAGTCAGCTCCACCACATTATGGCAGTAAACCTTTCCTATGTCGGGGTTTATTAATCAGTGCATGCTGCACTTTGAACTTATGGCTCATTAAAGCATCTGGGATCGAGGCAAAGTGGCTTTCATCATGTCTCATCTCACTGGCAAAGCTCTGGTGTGGATCAATCCACTATGTGAGAGAGGTGATCCTATTGTGTTGAAAATCCAGTCCTTTCTTTTTGCCTTCCATAAAGTCTTTGATGAGCCTGGTCATGTTTCCTCTGCAGAATCTTCTATCCTCAGACTGTGACAGGGAAACCTCACTGTGGACCAGTACACTGTTCATACATTTATTAGATGTGCCAATTCTGGTGCTTTGCCTGGCTCTTCCCACTTGCCCTGGTGCAATGGCAAGTGGAGTAATGTGTTTCGGGTTGCTGTCAGCTGTTTTATAGCCACTGACATCAAGCCCAGGGGTTAGTAATGAAGAGGAGTTTATAAGACACTTAAATTACTAACCCCAAAGTTAGATTGTAAAAAGTACACAGCCAGAATAAGGTCCTTTAGCTGAAATAAAGACACAGTCAACTTTATTAGAAATAAAAAGAAAAAAGAAAAATTATCTGACAGTGTAGGAACTGCAGCACTATGATTTTACTGTCGATCAGAGCCTGTGTTTGCCATGCTGTCACACAGATTACAGAGTGGCAACCAATAGATGTTTGGGCCTCCTCATTCATCTGAATGGTAGCTGACCCGAAGTTTTTTTAAATGACCGGACAAACCCGCCGGACCCAAATATCCACGAGTTCGCCCATGACTATATAAGTGTACACCCCAGGGGTAAATGTTTTTAAACCCTTGCACTCAGTGTCTTGGCTTTAGCACTCTAGGAGTCCCACTCCTTACAAATGGTTAAAAAGTGTTTTCTGAGGCCCTCCTATGCATGTCTTCCAGTAAGTATTAGAATGCCTTCCTCTAATTTTTGGAAGCCCTTGCACATAGTGCATACGCTTCACCGCTCTAGGAGTCCCACTCTTTAATAATGGGAAAAAAATACTTTCTGAGGCCCTCCACTGCATGTCTTCTAGGGTGTAATGGAATGTCTCCTTCAAATTTTTGGAAGCCATTGCACATAGCGCATACACTTTACCACTCTAGAAGTCCCACTCCTTTAATAATGGGACAAATTGTTTTCTGTGGCCCTCCTTTTGATGTCTTCTTTTGTGTATTGGAGTGCCTTCTTCTAATTTTTAGAAGCCCTTGAAGATAGTGCATACGCTTTACCACTATAGGAGTCCCACTTCTTTAATATTGGGAAAAAAAATGATTTCTGAGGCCCTCCTCTGCATGTCTTCTAGGGTGTATTGGGGGGCCTCCTTCTATCTTTGGAAGCGATTGCACAGAGTACATATGCTTTACCACTCTAGGAGTCACACTACCTTAATAATGGTAAAAAAAAATTCCTAGGACCCCTTCTACATGTCTTTCGGGATGTATTGAGTGCATCTTTCTATTTTTTTTTGTATCCCCAGAACATAGTGCACACATTTTACCAGTCTGGGAGTACCACTACTTTAATAATTAAAAAAAAATGTTTTCTGAGGCCCTCCTCTATGTGTCTTCCAGGATGTATTTCAATAACTCCTTCAAATGTTTGGCAGGCATTAGTGCATAGGCTTTATGAGTCTAGGAGACCCACTATCTAACAATTTTTAAAGAATGTGTTTGAGGCTCTCCATTATGTCTAAAACAGGGTGTATCGGAGTCCCTCTTCCTTCTAATTTTTGGCAGTTCTTGTATTTTCTGCATAGGTTTTGTGACTTTCAGAGTCCCTCCTTCATAAATTAAACAGGATGAGTCTGACCATATCAAACACACCACATGCCCAGATAAGATAGTAAAATCTTAAATTTATATTTATCGTTTTTTTCACCATTGAAAGCAATGAGAAAGTGCAAAAATGCAGCAAAAATACTACGTGTAAACATATCTTGTGGGGTAAAGGAGGCAGGGTTTTATATTATTTCTTAATTTACCTTATATACAGGAAAGAATGTTTCCTAACATTTTTTCCTGCAAAATCTATATTTCTCTATCGCTTCATTGGGGGACACAGGAAACCATGGGTCTGACTTCCAGCTGGATAGAAGTTCATGTTTCCCTGCAATGTCTGCTGTGGCTCAGTGGATAAAGAAGTTGACTACAAATTGAAGGCCCAAGGATTTGAACCCAGGCACACAACAGAGAGTAGAGTTTAGTCTCCCTCTGATTCCAAGCCTACTGTTCTACTGTCAGGAGAAATGACAGGTCAGAATAAACTTCAGGACAGACTTCGTGGTGCGGCTTACTACACGTGAAGCTGCTATTCTGCCTAATGCCGTCAGGTATCCAGACCTAGACCGCAACACAAAATTGGCTCTCTCCTACACCCTTCTCCAGGGTTCTCTCCAAACTGATTTAGTCACAGGATACTGAGAGCCGATTGCAGCTGTGCTTTATCCGCTATCCAGGATTCAGACTCACCACCTACCAGGTACAGTAGTTTGAGACTGTCATATTTAAGCGGATCAGATGTGTCTTGGGTTGACTGCTGCAGTGGTACTGGTGTTCTGTACAGTATTTAGGTGATTCAGACGCTCTCGCCTTCATGTTCCTCACGTTCTATTGCAGCAGTACTCTGTCCGTTATCCAGGACTTAGATAGTCATCTACCAGACACATTTAGTCGATACATGCCATCTTTTCTGTTGCTCAAATGTACCGAGGTCGATTGGCTGCATCGGTCCGGCTCTTCTGTCCCATTGTCAGGTGAGTCAGAAGCGCCCTCTATCACGCTCCTCAGGGTTTTTTGCAGTATCTGCTTAAGCTCCCATCTAATCACCACTCAGTGAGAGGTGTCCAGTATTTATCACTTCTGATGGGCTGCAGCTGCGGTTACAGGCCGCCTTCAGGTGAGTCAGAGGCACTTTCTGCTGCATTTTTCATGATCAATAACATCTGTGGTCTGTTAACAGTTAAACAAAAAATCTACCACGTAAAAACAGAGTGGATCTCAGTACCATAGGATGAACCTTGGCAGCAGCATAAGTGGATACTCCACTTTTTCAGGTAGGTCAGACACGCTCATGTCAGGTACCGAAAGGTTGCAGTTTTTCCTTCGGCCACGCTCTGGACCCTGAGTGTGAGTTGCTACACAGGGGCTTTTCCTCACCTTCTGACTATTCGGGCTTACCTCTAACTACCCAGTTGGTCAGTTTACAGTACTGCCCGCAAGCTATCTTTATTGCCCAGTGTGTTATGCCTATCAGTAATGATTGGTCAATCGTAGTTTATATGTTCTGGCTGTCTCTTACTGAATCAAAGCCCATATGTATACCCTGACTCTCAATGTCTGTTCACTATTCTATCTTAAGGGCCTTTGAGCTATACCAAATACCAAAGATCCCTATCTATTTGTCAGTACTTACCTATTCTTTATTACAGACACAGGATAAAGCCTCCAGCAGCTCCAGGATGTGACTTCCAAGCATGGCAGGAACAAGTCTCCCACCGTGGACAGGAATGGGCTATTACGCTGCGCAAGCATCAACCAGAGTTGAAAGCGGCTCCAGTCCTGGATTCAATGAGGAATTTGGTGATAACACGTTTCTTCCTTCAGCTAGATTCGTATCTTTTCACTTTTATCCTTGGGCGCGTGGTGTCTTATACTTAGGTAAGCGGGTCTATACACTACAATCCTCTCCCCGTTCCAAAGGGTCCAGGAGCGATACGGTCGCTCAGATCGTCATAGGGAATGATCTTCCTTTCGTCAGCCTAGTTGTTTTCTGGAGTATATGTGATTTTCCTAGAGCCAACTTTCTTTGCAGTTGACATACTCCATGTTTTTTATGGACTTTCCTCGTTTGACTGCTCACTTTTTGTTGCACTTTCAAAGCCCATGTAGACCAATTTTTCCATACCCATCCTCATCTCTGTATGCTGGGTTTAGCTTCCCTTTGATCTCAGTTTGCGAAGTCAGCCAGTAGTCTACGTTCTACCTGCTTAGTCGGGCAAGCAGTGGTCTCTTCAATGGTTCTCTCTTTCTGTGCAGCTCGGTTAGTCAGTCTGAGCCTACATCGCGGCGATGAGATCCAGGGTATCCCCAGGTCCCATTCAATACGTCTTCAGCGTTCAGCTCTCTAGCAGGTTCACAGTGGCCTACTCTCAGGTCTTTCCTAGTCATTTTCTCAGAGAACTGAGTCCAGCCGCTCCAAAGAAGGGAGCGCCTCGGTATTTTTCTTCTCTCCTGAGGCTCCACAAATTAGACTACTTCTATGGCTATGAACCCTCCGGTTTCCAGTTTTTCCACCAATACGGTCCTTCCTCTCCCAGACGTGTATCCCTAAGGGATACCAACGGCAGACTCATAGGGTCCTTGGCAAGGTCAACCTTGGAATTGTCCTTTGCTACTTTGTGTCCTGCCCTTGCCTCCACCCGGGTTGCAAAGTTTTATAGATGCGTGGTCAAGGTTGCTCTTCAGGGCATTCTTTCTGGAGACCAGTCAGAAGAATTGACAGTCCTCACTGCCCAAATTTCTCTTTCAGGGAAAAACATGGTTTTCCGCCTTCCCAGATTCAGCAAAATTGTTCCCATCCGACGGACCATTTGGCTTATGGCTTGAAGAGCGAACTTATCCCCAAAGAGGTCCCTCACCAACTTGCTTTTTCCTGGGTTTCCCTTCGGTTTGGCTCAAATGGACCAAATTATTAAGGTCACCGGAGGGACGAGCTCTCTCCTTCCTCAGGCTAAACCTCATCGTTCTCTAGTAGATTTTCCTCAGCGTGACTCATTGGGGATCTAGGATTGAGTCCATCCTTGTCTTTCAGGAGGAAATCTCTTTGTTCAGTATTTGCTTTCTGGGAATCGCATGACTTTTCTTTTGTTCCATGAAGCCTTTTTCCAGGTCCTGTTCTTCAGGGCTTCAGAGATTTCTGCGTTTTGCAAGGGACAGGTCCATTTACGTTTTCATTTGATAGCTTTCCCTCTCAGGCTCTCAACCACTCCAGGAGCCTCGCAGAGTCTGTGGCAGCCATTGAGTGGCGTTAACGCAGTCTGAGTAAGGTAAACGCATGCTCCCTTGTTCCATCATTTGTTCACTGTAGCAAAAGATTCCCTTCTGCACTGTGGACCCCGGGTTGTGATTGCACTTTATTATTTATTTTATTTAGTACAATCCACCAATCTTAACAGGAGGGCCTGTAAATTTCCTTATTTCCTGGCATTCCAAGCTCTTCTTTTGATTAGCCAGGAATGTGCGATGTCATGTGTTTGTCACATCATAATGATGACGTCATACCAGCCTGACTAATCAAAAGAAGAGCTAGAAATGCTGGAGGTAAGGAGAATTGAAGGTCTCCCTTCCAGCAGTCACAGATTACTTACCTGGCCAACTGACAGTAGTTCTGAGAACCAATTTTCCTATCTCTGTTACTTACTAGTAAGGAACATATTAACATCATGATTGAGAATGTTTCATTTTTATAAAATCTTTGCATCTATATTTGCTCTAAACTACACTTGGGTGTAACAATTACCAAGTAAAATATATACCAGGAGGATCTGAAGGTGAGGTAGAGGGCAATAACAACTAACTAATTTAACCTAACTGCTAAGAAAAGACTCATACTTCTCTGTGGTTAACCATTCATGTAAAAGTAATTTAAATATTCACTGCATGAGTAGCAAAGCATAAAATCTAATAGCTTGCTAATAAATATAAATAATAATGAAGGGATTTAAAAATAGGTCAATTAAATTAGTGCTGAATTATCTAAATGCTGCCAATGAAAAAAATTAAGATTGTTGTAAAACTTAGATCAGAATATTGCAGCGTATTAAAATGAGATAACGGCTTACAAAGAACCTTTACCCTTTCTGAATAATGTATGGTGCAACGCCTCAGTGTAAAGTTCTATATTACTTAATAACATTTTTGTTTTACTAATTTAAACCCATGATGCTTCACCTGCATCTGAAACTTTAGATTAAGAGCACATCACATTTGTTTTACATAATCACAGTCTTGTTTGCTGTATGAATTTTGTATCCAAATTCTTCAACATATCAAAAATGTGAAAGTCTGGATTTGTAATAAAAAAATTGTAACCCATTACTAAATATGGAGGGGCAACCCTCGCTAAGCAAAAAGGTAATATTTCATCAAAAATTTACCTATTGTTTAAATAAGATTTTTATAACTGTATTTTTCATTTTGATAGTGTTATTTTTATTATTTTTAATATCGCTATATAAAAAAAATCTTGTAATTTTCACACTGGCCATGTGGCCAAATATTAGTCTCCTACCTCCCATTCTTCTTGTGGACTTTAGTAGTAGTTGACTGACTCATACTCTACTTGTTTGCATTGAAGTGTTATCTGATCATGTATTAATCTAAGAAAAAAGGACATCCTATGAGAAAGGAGAGGAGGTGAGTTGTAACCATTTTTGACTGTGAATGGTGGATCCTTTATTATTTATTGTTTGAAGAAGTGTGAACTTTCATTATAATCCTATCTCTGATATTAATAAGAATACTGAGAAGTCATGTGTAAAAAACAGAAAGTATGACTCTAGCATAAAAGATGCCAAACACATTAGAAAGCTGTGTGCTGAACTAGAGTTAGCTGACAGATAGCTTTCATATTGGATTAAAGTAGCTTTTCACCACAATTTGGGGCTAAGATTCCTACATGGCTTGAGTTTTTGGTGTTTTCTGCTTCTTTTTTGTTTTCACAAACAGCTCTAATTTTTTTGGTATTTGTTGAATTATGTGTTATTCTGTAATGTTTTTATTGTCTGTGCAAGTGCCCTATAAAATGTAAGGTGTTGCAGAAAATGTTGGCGCTATAGAAATAAAAAATTATTATTATTACATTTGCACCATTTTTAAGTCTATTTTTGTATGTTTTTTTTCAGATTGCCACCGTTAACATGTTTTAGCGTTTCCACATGATTTTACCTGATTAATTTGTTGCTTTTAAAAAAATTGCAAAATTTGTCACAAATGCACACCAGTCCCCCACCCCTGGAGTGATTCTGTTCACATCCAAAATCTATGGCAATTTTAATTACATTTTGGAAAAAAATACTAATTTGTGCTCAAAAGCTCACATTAAGTTTATAGACAGAAAAAAGACCATTTTGATTTAGCAAAATTTCATGAACCATGTCATCTATTTTGATGAACTTGGCGCAATAAACATCAGCAAGTACCACAAGATAGAGAAAAAAGTAACTTAAAAAAAATGCAAATGACATATCAAGCCCATGGTGTTTTGTGCCTTTTTTGTTCCCACCAAACTCAACTGTTTATTTGTGCCTCTTTAAGTCTATTTATATGTGTTTGCCTGATTTTTATTTTTTTTTAGTGGGATTTTGTGTTTTCAGGTGTTTTTACCTGATTCATCATTTGCAATTTTTCA
>JARQOD010000004.1:268238959-268348738 GCA_033576555.1 Oophaga sylvatica | reverse complement strand
ACTGACATCTATATATCTAATCCTTCTATTCTATCCTATCGGGCCCTGCTGCATTTTACTGTACACGGCAGCTGAATTGCCGGATTTTATTCTATCTATCTATTAATAATAATAAAAATTTTATTTCTATAGCGCCAACATATTCTGCAACACTTTACATTATAGAGTTGACTTGTACAGACAATAGACATTACAGCATAACAATAAACACAGATCAGAGTAGATACCAAGAGGAATGAGGGCCCTGCTCACAGCTTATAATCTATGAGGAAAAAGGGGAGACACGAAAGGTAGATGGTAACAATTGCTTTCATTGTTCGGACCAGCCATAGTGTAAGAATTGGGTGTTCATGTAATTCTGCATGAACCAGTTAACAGCCAAAGTATGTAACAGTACAGACACAGAGGGCTATTAAATGCATAAAGCGAGTGAGAACATAATACAAGGTACCCGATTATGGTAAAAAAATTTGAATGGGCCAAGAGGAATAGTTAGGTTAATGCGTTGAAGCGGTAGGCCAGTCTGAACAAATGCATTTTTTGGGCACGCTTAAAACTGTGGGGATTGGGGATTAATCATATTAACCTTGGCAGTGCATTCCAAAGAATTGGCGCAGCACGTGAAAAGTCTTGGAGACGGGAGTGGGAGGTTCTGATTATTGAGTATGCTAACCTCAGGTCATTAGCAGAATGGAGAGCACAGGTAGAATGGTAGGCTGAGACAAGGGAGGAGATGTAGGGTGGTACTGAGCCATGGAGTGCTTTGCGGGTGAGGGTAATAAGTTTGTCCTGGATTCTGGAGTGGATGGGTAACCAGTGTAATGACTGGCACAAGGTAGAGGCATCAGTATAACGATTGGTGAGGAATATGATCCTGACTGCAGCATTCAAGACAGATTGGAGAGGGGAGAGTTTGGTAAGAGGGAGACCGATTAGTAGAGAGTTACAATAGTCCAGACGAGAATGAATAAGAGAAACAGTAAGGATTTTTGCAGAGTCGAAAGTAAGAAAAGGTCAAATTCTGGAGATGTTTTTGAGGTGGAGATAACAAGAGCGAGCCAGTGATCAGATGTGGGGGGTGAGTGAAAGCTTGGAATCAAGTATGACCCCAAGACAGTGGGCATGTTGCTGGGGAGTAATGGTGCAACCACACACGGAGATGGCAATGTCGGGCAAAGATAGGTTAGTAGAGGTAGAAAACACAAGGAGTTCAGTTTTTAACAGGTTCAGTTTGAGATAGAGGGATGACATGATGTTGGAGACAGCGGTAAGACAATCACTGGTGTTTTCTAAAATGGCAGGTGTGATATCTGGAGAAGTGTATAATTGGGTGTCATCAGCATAGAGATGGTACTGGAAACCAAATCTACTAATTGTTTGTCCAATAGGGGCGGTATACAAAGAGAAGAGGAGGGAGCCTAGGACTGATTCTTGAGGAACCCCAACAGTAAGGGGAAGATGAGAGGAGGAGGAACCAGCAAAAGATACAGTGAAGGAGAGGTCAGAGAGATAGGAGGAGAACCAGGAGAGAACGGTGTCCTTGAGGCCGATGGAGTGGAGCATAGTGAGGAGGAGCTGATGGTCCACAGTGTCAAATGCTGCGGAAAGATCCAAGAGAATTAGCATGGAGTAGTGACCATTAGATTTAGCAGTTAGTAGATCATTAGAGACTTTAGTGAGGGCAGTTTCAGTAGAGTGTAAAGAGCGGAAACCATATTGAAGAGGGTCAAGAAGAGAGTTATCTGAGAGATAGCGAATAAGACGGGTGTGGACCAGGCGTTCCAGGAGTTTAAGATAAAGGGAAGATTAAAGACAGGTCTATAGTTAGCGGCACAGTTTTGGTCGAGGGACGATTTTTTAAGTAATGGATGTATGATGGCGTGTTTAAATGAGGAGGGAAAGATACCAGAAGAAAGAGAGGTTGAATATTTTTTTTAGGTGAGAGGTGACAGCAGGGGAAAGGAACTGGAGGAGATGTAATGGAATGGGGTCACTGATGCAAGTGGTAGGGCGAGAAGATGCAAGGAGCCTGATTACTTCTTCTGTGACTGGATCAAAATCAGAGAGTGAGCTGGATGCAGTGGGGGAGGGAGGACAGTGCAGGGTATGAGGGGATTGGGAGATGATTTCCTGTCGGATGTGGTCAATTTTTTCTTTGAAATAATTGGCCAGATCGTCAGCGTGGAGATCTGTGGTTGGGGCCTGCACTTTTGGGTTGGGAAGGGAATGATAAGTGTCAAAGAGACGTTTAGGGTTATTGGATAGTGAGGTGATGAGGGTGTTGAAATAGGTTTGTTTGGAGAAGTGAAGGGCAGAGTTGTATGTTTTAAGCATAAACTTGTAATGGATGAAATCTTCGGGTAGATTAGATTTCTCCACAAACGTTCGGCGCACCTGGATCACGGCTGCAGGAAACGCGTTTGCAGCATGTGCCACGGTTGTCGCCGCATGTGTCGTATGGTTCTATGTATAGGAGGTGCAATTTCATCCAGTGCACTTTGCAGGGTTTCGTTGTAATGCTTCAGTGCAGAATCTGGACATGAGAGGGAGGAGATAGGGGCCAATGATGACTGCAAGTTCTTCATAAGTTTATGGGTGTTAATGGCTTGTATGTTTCTATATGTGTGGAAATTCGGGGTGACCTGAACGGGATGGCAGTTCTTGATAGAGAATGAAATAAGGTTGTGGTCAGAGAGCTGGAGAGAGGAGTTTGTGAAATCATCCACTGAGCAAAGCCGGGAGAAAACCAAGTCGATGGAGTTCCCGTCTTCATGTGTGGGGGAGTTAGTTTGCTGCAAGAGGCCGAAAGAGGAGGTTAGAGATAAAAGGTGAGAAGCCGATGGGGAGAGGGGAAGAGCAATGGGGATGTTGAAATCACCCATGATGAGGGTGGGGATGTCACAGGAAAGAAAATGTGGAAGCCAGGTGGCAAATTGATCCAGGAACTGATGACAAGGGCCGGAGGAACGATACACCACCGCCACTCGCATGGAGAAGGGGATGTACAGTCTGACAGAATGGACCTCAAAAGAAGGGAAGACAAGTGAGGGTACTTGAGGGATAACCTGGAAAGTACATTTGGGTGATAAGACCAACGCCTCCACCTGCTCTGTTTCCGATCTTGGGGTATGAGAAAAGTGTAGTCCACCATATGAGAGAGCAGCAGCAGCGGTTGTGTCTGACTGCTGGATCCAGGTTTCATTAAGAGCCAGAAGGTTAAGAGAATTTGAAAGGAAGAAGTCATGGATGAAGGGGAGTTTATCTATCTATCTATCTATCTAATCTATCTATCTATATCTTCATTATCTATCTACTATATATGACAGTGACATCTTTATACCTATCTATTCTATGTTTATATATCTATTCTTTCTATTCTAACCTGTCACGCTGTGATTTTACTGTACGGTGCACGTTAAATAGCTGCTTTTCATCTATATCTATTATCTACTACTACTATTATATGTGAAGAATATTTCCTTTGAAAATGATGTGTAAATGACAGAGAATTGTTCTTTATAAAAGCTCATGATAAAATCGCATTGCAGTTGGATAGCAATCACACTGCATTTGGATGTAAATGGGATGCTAGGTGTGAAAAAATCGGATTGTACTCACATGACACTTGAATTACACTCGTGAAACTCTTGGCAGTGAGACACGGACAGATTCTTCACACTTTTAGTGTGACTCCAGCCTTATCGTAATTTGTATTTTTTTTTCAATATATTAAGATGTACTTGTTTATGTGTTTATATTGTCTAACTCTTATGCATGTTTGTCATTATCACTACTGTTTAGAAAATGTATCTTTAGATCATTCCATATGCAGTATTTATAAAGAAAAATAATGCAAACTTGAGTTTCTTTGCACCTAGAAAATATTGTATCTGCAAATATAAACCCTCTTTCTTCTGTTCTCATATGAGTAAATCTAGGTGTTGACCTCAGACCTTCCTGAAAATTGAGCTGACCTAAAATCATTGGCAGGTAAAGTGCAGTATAATAGAAGTTGAAAATCAATACACTCTTCTTTACAGGGTCAATCTAAAGACATTTCAGTTTCAATGACAAAAGTTATTTGTCACCAAATACAATTCTGGCATTTCTGTGCAATACATCAAAACCTGTATTATAGCATATAAGCAGTTTAATGCTCGCAGCTCAAGTATGCTTCTACCAGAGATGATATCTAAAAATAAAATTATTAAAAATAGATTGATAGCAGTGTGATTTTACAAGCATATATCTGTACATAAGCTGTAACAGTATTACACATTAAATTTGTAGATACTATGCGCTTATTATCTATGTGACTCTTTAAATCTTGGATTGCAAAACAATATATGAAACATAGAATAAAACATATGATATGATATATAAGAATAATATTGATAAAAGTTAAACTTTTTATGTTTTGCAATATTTTACAGTTCTTAGAATGTCATTCCTATTTCAAAATAAAAGCTGATCTAAACTTTATATAGTGCATGCAAATTTATTTGCAGATTTTAACAAAAATATATGCTACATGTATGTTCCATGCTACACTTTTACTTGAATGGAACTAAGCTGTAATACCACATATAACTTATGAACAAGTGTGGCATTATTTCTGGAAGAAATCAACTATATATTTCTAATACTCCACAAATGGCGTAGGCTATGGATCCAAAAGTATGTCTAGTGCTCAAATGTTGTTATAGTCTCACTTGCTGAGGTACGCTGTAGGTCAGGGAGAGCAGCACGGATTAGAGGCAATGATGCAGTAGAGCTGGCCATGTTATTAATACAGTTTTACAATTTAAATAAACTATTCCCTGGCCTCTCCCTTTGTCAATCCCTGCACTGGCTCCCCATTACACAAAGACTCCAGTTTAAAACCCTAATCATGACATTCAAAGCCATCCACAAACTGTGTCCTCCATACATCTGTAACCTCGTCTCCCGGTACCTACCTGCATGCAACCTCCGATCCTCACAGGATCTCCTCCTCCCCTCTTATCTCCTCTTCCCACAATCGCATACAAGATTTCTCCCGCGCATCCCCCCTACTCTGGAACACTCTACCACAACACATCAGACTCTCGCCTACCATGGAAACCTTCAAAAAGAACCTGAAGACCCACCTCTTCCGACAAGCCTACAACCTGCAGTTACCTCCAATCCACCAAACAGCTGCACGACCAGCTCTACCCTCACCTACTGTATCCTCACCCATCCCTTGTAGATTGTGAGCCCTCGCGGGCAGAATCCTCTCTCCTCCTGTACCAGTCATAACTTGTATTGTCTAAGATTACTGTACTTGTATTATTATGTATACCCCACCTCACATGTAAAGCACCATGGAATAAATGGTGGTATAATAATAATAATTACCAACACGACTATCATAAATTCACATTAAAACAAAGTTTATTGACAATTTGTTCAAATACCCACAGAGACAAACACAAATATAAATTAATTATAAATGGGCGAACCTGAACAGTTAAATTCAGGGTCCACACCGAACAACTAGTGCCCGTGCACGGATCCCAATCATGTATTTCTCCCTGAAGTCCATGTTACTGTTCAGACCAGAAATCCGGTGTTTCCCACACTTACATCTGTGTGACAGCATAAGAAACACCAGCTCTGATCGGCAGTAAGTTCACTACCGCCAGTCAGAGGACTTCGATTCCCACGCTTTCATACAGATGACAGCGTGTGAACCAGCAGCTCTGACAGGCAGTAAAAAGGTTAGCGCCGGTCACAGGTGTCGACTTATGAGAGCATTATTTTTAATAAATAATTAAAAAAACGGCATGGGGTCCCACACATTTCTAACAACCAGCCAAGATAAATGAGAGAGCTGGGGGCTGGTATTTTCAGACTGGGAAGGGGCCATGGATATTGGTGCCACACCAGCCTAAAACCAACAGCCTGCAGCCTGTTAGAGAAAGTAATCTCTCCTGTCCTATCCTATTTAGTCAGCTTGTGGCCCCAGAGTTTGCTCAATCTATTTTCTGGATATGTTTGTATTTTCATCTTATCTAACCGCCATTACATGTTTGGGGGCTTCCTATTTTCTTTGGGTATCTGCTCCGGGGCAGATAGCTTTCATCTTTCTGCCTTTAGGTGTAGTTATCTCTCAGGCTGTGACGAGGCGTCTAGGATCAACATAGGAATGCTCCACGGCTACCTCTAGTTGTGTCGTTAGTTTAGGAATCTGCAACCCATCAGTTACCAACATCTCAGGTGTTCTGCTGCCCTGCTGTTGTTCCTGTCCTCCTCAGCTACCGAAACATAACAGTATCATCAGCCATAACTGAAAATTATATGGTACTCACAGAAGGGAAAAATAGTGTGGAAAGAAAAAAAAGTTGTCAGAGTTGTCAGAGATTTTTTTTTTTTATGTCTGTTGCATTTTTTCCCTCTTTTTCTCTGGGTGCTGAGGAGGATTTTTTTTTTCTCTCAATGGAGTTTGCACAGTTGTCTCGTCGTGTGGATCAGCTTGCCACTGAGGTTCGGAGTATTGCTACCTATCTTGCTGGGTTGCCGGTTGTGGAACCTAGGATTCCCATGCCAGATTTGTTTTTGGGGGATCGGGCTAAATTTCTGAATTTCAAAAATAATAAGTTGTTTTTTGCCTTAAAGCCTAAGTCCTCAGGTAACGCAGCACAGCGGGTTCATACTGTCATCTCTCTCCTGCGCGGCGATCCTCAGGATTGGGCTTTTTCCCTGACACCTGGGGATCCTGTTTTGAATGATATTGATGCATTTTTTCTGGCTCTGGGGTTATTGTACGATGAACCTAATGTCACTGATCAAGCTGAAAAAACCTTGTTGGCATTAAATCAGGGTCTTGAAGACGCTGAGTTGTACAGTCAGAAATTCCGAAAGTGGGCAGTCCTGACCGAATGGAATGATGATGCTTTGGCAGCCCTTTTTCGGAGGGGGCTGTCAGAGAATGTGAAGGATGTTATGGTGGGATTCCCTGCTCCCTCTGGTCTCAATGATTCTATGTCATTGGCTATTCAAATTGACAGACGTTTGCGTGAGCGCAGAGGTATGCGTGAGATTGTGTTGCCTTGTGAGCCAGCTTCTGAGCCCATGCAGTGTGATAGAGTGACTTCTAGGGCACAGCGTCATGAGTTTCGAAAGCGCAATGGGTTATGTTTCTACTGTGGTGATGCCTCTCATGCTATTTCAGTCTGCCCTAAGCGGGGAAGACGTTTTGCACGCTCAGTTGTCTTGGGTAGTGTTCAGACTAAATTTCTGTTGACTGTTACCCTGATTTGCTCCCTGTCCACATTTTCTGCTCAGGCTTTTGTTGATTCAGAAGCAGCTATTAACCTGATGGATTTTGATGTTGTCAAAAGTTGTGGGTTTCCCATGATACCCCTGCGGAAGTCTATTCCCCTACTGGGCATTGATTCTACCCCTTTGGCGGAGAATAAACCCCAGTTTTCTACTCAGGTGATAATGAGGGTTGAACCAGATCATCAGGAGAGTTGCAAATTTCTGGTGCTGTATAATCTGCATGACATTATTGTACTAGGTTTCCCTTGGTTACAGTCTCATAATCCTGTTTTGGATTGGAAATCTGTGTCTGTGACCAGTTGGGGCTGCCAATGTGTTAATGCCGACACTCCTGTTTTTTCTGCCTCTCCCAAGTCTCAGGATGTTCCTGACTTTTTGACTGATTTTTCGGATGTATTTAGTGAAAGTAAATCTGCATCTTTGCCCCCTCACAGGAGCTACGATTGCGCTATTGAATTAGTGCCTGGTGGTAAATTTCCTAAAGGTCGCCTTTTTAACTTGTCTGTACCTGAACACGATGATATGCGATTTTATATCAAGGAGTCATTGGAAAAGGGTCATATCAGACCATCCTCTTCACCTTTGGGTGCCGTTTTTTTTCTTTGTGGCCATAAAGGATGGTTCATTGAGGCCGTGTATTGATTATCGTCTCTTGAATAAGATCACTGTGAAGTATCAATATCCGTTACCGTTACCCTTGATTTCTGACCTGTTTTAACCCTTAATGTCCACTGACGTGCAGAGTCCGTCATGGCAAGGTGCCAGTTCCGGCACCAGGATGGACTCTGCACGTCATGGCTTTGATCTACCACTGCGTGTAAACACGCAGTGGTAGATCAGTGCCGACAGCTGTCACAGACAGCTGACAGGCACGGCAAGCGGTGCGGGGACCTTTGCCGTCGGTCCCCGCACCTACAGCGCTGTGCTTGGTCAGTCAATCTGACTGACCAAAACACAGCAGCGATCGTGCAGGAGAAGCTGAAATTTCAGCTTCTCCAGCGCGATCAGTGCAGGAGCCGGCGCTGCAGTGGCCAGGCTTCCTGCACTGACAGCCAGGAGCGGAGCCCCCACCGCCCCTGGCTGTTAACCCCCTGACTGCTGCGATCGAGCGCGATTCGCAGAGCTCAGGGGGGAGGCAGAGGGTCGGGAGCTCCCTCTGCCTCAGATCGGCACCCTGCAATGTATTTGCAGGGGCCGATCTCTGCCTTGATGACCCGGGGGTTGTCATGACAACCTCCGGGTCATTTAGCTACGGGAAGCTGCTGTGATCATTGTCACAGCAGCTTCCACTATAGTTGCAATGCATTGCAATGCCAGAGCATTGCAATGCATTGTAACTGCAATAAAAAGTAAAAAAAAGTGAAAGTCCCATAAAGGGACAAGTTAAAAAAAATCATTTTTTTTAAAAAATTGTAAAAAAAATATTAAAAAATAATTTTAAAAAAATCCCCTAAAAAATACACATTTTTATGTAATAAAAAAAATAAAAAACAAAAAATATACACATGTTAGGTATCGCCACGTCCGTAAAAATCCCATCTATAAAAGCGTAACCCTAGTTAACCCCTTCAGTGAAAGCCGTAAAAAAAAAACACAAAAAAGTAGTAAATTATACTTTTTCCAAGCGGTATCATTATACCGCTTGGAAAAAGTGCAATAACACGCGATCAAAAAGTCAGATATAAATAATCATGATACCGCTGAAAACGTCATCTTGTCCCGCAAAAAACAAGCTGCTATACAACATCATCAGCAAAAAAATAAAAAAGTTATAGCTCGCGGAATAAACTGATGCAAAAATAATTATTTTTTCTATAAAATTTTTTATTGTATAAAAAACGCCAAAACATAAAAAAATATATAAATGAGGAATCGCCGTAACTGTAGTGACCCGAAGAATAAAGCTGCTTTATCAATTTTACCACACACGGAACGGAGGAAAAAAAAAAAACAATTCCTGAATTGCTGGTTTTTGTTCATTCTGATTCCACAAAAATCGGAATAGGAAACGATCAAAAAACGTTATGTGCCTGAATATGGTACCAATAAAAACGTCAGCTCGTCCCGCAAAAAATAAGCCCACAGATAACTCTGTCGGCCTAAATATGGAAAAATTATAGCTCTCAAAATACGGCGATGCAAAAATTTCTTACAAAAAATTATTCCAAGAAAAAACATCTTTTAGTGTGTGACAGAAGCTAAACATGAAAATAGGTGTAAATCTGGTATCGCTGTAATCGCACCGATCCGAGGAATAAAGTCGCCTAATCACTAATACCGCACGAGGAACAGCGTAAAAAAGAAAACCAATTCTTCACCCTTTGTGGATTTGTTCATTGTGCCTCCCAAAGATCGCAGTAAGGCGATCACAGTGGTTCCCCCCACATATGGGGTATCAGCGTACTCAGGACAAAATGCACAATAGCTTTTGGGGTCCTATTTCTCCTGTTACCCTTAGAAAAATAAAAATTTGGGGCAAAAAGGTAATTTTTGTGGAAAAAAATATGATTTTTTTATTTTCACGGCTCTACATTATAAACTTCTGTGAAGCCCTTGGGGGTTCAAAGTGCTGACCACACATCTAGATAAGTTCTTTGGGGGGTCTAGTTTGCAAAATGGGGTCATTTGTGGGGGGTTTCTACGGTTTAGGCACATCAGGGGCTCTCCAAGCGCGACATGACACCCGCAGAACATTCCATCAAAGTCTGCATTTAAAAACGGTGCTCCTTCCCTTCCGAGCTCTGCCATGCGTCAAAATAGTGGTTCCCCCCCCACATATGGGATATCAGCGTACTCAGGACAAATTGCACAATAGCTTTTGAGGCCCTATTTCTCCTGTTACCCTTAGAAAAATAAAAATTTGGGGCAAAAAGGTAATTTTTGTGGAAAAAAATATGATTTTTTTATTTTCATGGCTCTACATTATAAACTTCTGTGAAGCCCTTGGGGGTTCAAAGTGCTGACCACACATCTAGATAAGTTCCTTGGGGGGTCTAGTTTGCAAAATGGGGTCATTTTGGGGGGTTTCTACTGTTTAGGCACATCAGGGGCTCTCCAAGCGCGACATGACACCCGCAGACCATTCCATCAAAGTCTGCATTTAAAAACGGTGCTCCTTCCCTTCCGAGCTCTGCCATGCGTCAAAATAGTGGTTCCCCCCCACATATGGGATATCAGCGTACTCAGGACAAATTGCACAATAGCTTTTGGGGTCCTATTTCTCCTGTTACCCTTATAAAAATAAAAATTTGGGGGCAAAAAGATTATTTTTGTGGAAAAAAATATGATATTTTTATTTTCACGGCTCTACGTTATAAACTTCTGTGAAGCACTTGGGGGTTCAAAGTGCTCACCACACATCTAGATAAGTTGCTTGGGGGGTCTAGTTTCCAAAATGGAGTCACTTGTGGGGGGTTTCTACTGTTTAGGCACATCAGGGGCTCTCCAAACGTGACATGACACCCGCAGACCATTCCATCAAAATCTGCATTTGAAAAAGGCGCTCCTTCCCTTTCCAGCTCTGCCATGCGTCAAAATAGTGGTTTACCCCCACATATGGGGTATCAGCATACTCAGGACAAATTGCACAATAACTTTGGGGTCCTGTTACCCTTTGGAAAATAACAATTGGGGGTGGAAAGATCATTTTTGTGGAAAAGATATGATTTTTTAATTTTACTGCTCTACGTTATAACCTTCTGTGAAGCCCTTGGGGGTTCAAAGCTCTCACCACACATCTAGATAAGTTCCTTGGGGGGTCTAGTTTCCAAAATGGGGTCACTTGTGGGGGGTTTCCACTGTTTAGGCACACAGGGACTCTCCAAATGCGACATGGCGTCCAATCTCAATTCCAGCCAAAAAAGTCAAATGGCGCTGCTTCCCTTCCAAGCTCTGCCATGCGCCCAAATAGTGGTTTACCCCCACATATGGGTATCAGCGTACTCAGGACAAATTGCACAATAACTTTTGGGGTCCTTTTACCCTTTGGGAAATAAAAATTGGGGGTGGAAAGATCATTTTAGTGGAAAAGATATGATTTTTTAATTTTACTGCTCTACGTTATAACCTTCTGTGAAGCCCTTGGGGGTTCAAAGCTCTCACCACACATCTAGATAAGTTCCTTGGGGGGTCTAGTTTCCAAAATGGGGTTACTTGTAGGGGGTATCCACTGTTTAGACACACAGGGGCTCTCCAAATACAACATGGCGTCCAATCTCAATTCCAGCCAAAAAAGTCAAATGGCGCTGCTTCCCTTCCGAGCTCTGCCATGCACCCAAATAGTGGTTTACCCTCACATATGGGGAATTAGCGTACTCAGGACTAATTGCACAATAACTTTTGGGGTCCTTTTATCCTTTGGAAAATAAAAATTGGGATGAAAAGATCATTTTTGTGGAAAAAAACATGATTTTTTAATTTTACGGCTCTACGTTATAACCTTCTGTGAAGCCCTTGGGGGTTCAAAGCTCTCACTACACATTTAGATAAGTTACTTTGGGGGTCTAGTTTCCAAAATGGGGTCACTTGTGGGGGGTTTCCACTGTTTAGGCACACAGGGACTCTCCAAATGCGACATGGCATCCAATCTCAATTCCAGCCAAAAAAGTCAAATGGCGCTGCTTCCCTTCCGAGCTCTGCCATGCACCCAAATAGTGGTTTACCCCACATATGGGGTATCAGCGTACTCAGGACTAATTGCACAATAACTTTTGGGGTCCTTTTATCCTTTGGAAAATAAAAATTGGGATGAAAAGATCATTTTTGTGGAAAAAACATGATTTTTTAATTTTACGGCTCTACGTTATAACCTTCTGTAAAGCCCTTGGGGGTTAAAAGCTCTCACAACACATTTAGATAAGTTACTTGGGGGGATCTAGTTTCCAAAATGGGGTCACTTGTGGGGGGTTTCCACTGTTTAGGCACACAGGGACTCTCCAAATGCGACATGGCGTCCAATCTCAATTCCAGCCAAAAAAGTCAAAAGGCGCTGCTTCCCTTCCAAGCTCTGCCATGCGCCCAAATAGTGGTTTACCCCACATATGGGGTATCAGCGTACTCAGGACAAATTGCACAATAACTTTTGGGGTCCTTTTACCCTTTGGGAAATAAAAATTGGGGGTGGAAAGATCATTTTAGTGGAAAAGATATGATTTTTTAATTTTACAGCTCTACGTTATAACCTTCTGTGAAGCCCTTGGGGGTTCAAAGCTCTCACCACACATCTAGATAAGTTCCTTGGGGGGTCTAGTTTCCAAAATGGGGTTACTTGTAGGGGGTATCCACTGTTTAGGCACACAGGGACTCTCCAAATACAACATGGCGTCCAATCTCAATTCCAGCCAAAAAAGTCAAATGGGCTGCTTCCCTTCCGAGCTCTGCCATGCACCCAAATAGTGGTTTACCCCCACATATGGGGTATCAGCGTACTCAGGACTAATTGCACAATAACTTTTTGGGATCCTTTTATCCTTTGAAAATAAAAATTGGGGTGAAAAGATCATTTTTGTGGAAAAAACATGATTTTTTAATTTTACGGCTCTACGTTATAACCTTCTGTGAAGCCCTTGGGGGTTAAAAGTGCTCACCACACATTTAGATAAGTTCTTGGGGGGTCTAGTTTCCAAAATGGGGTCACTTTGGGGGTTTTCCACTGTTTATGTCACACAGGGCTCTCCAAATGCGACATGGTGTCCTCTCGATTCCAGCCATTTGAATCAAATCTCAAATGGCTCCTTCCCTTCGAGCTCTGCCGTGCGCCTCAAAGATTGGTTTACCCCCACACATGGGGTATCGATGTACTCAGGAGAAATTGTACAACAAATATTGTGGTTCATTTTCTACTGATACCTTGACAAAATTTTAAAAAATTGTGTCGAAAGAAAAATTTTGGTAAAAAAAGTTAAATGTTAATTTTTTCCTTCCACATTGCTTCAATTCTTGTGAAGTACCTAAAGGGTTAATAAACTTCTTGAATGTGGCTTTGAACACGTTGAGGGGTGCAGTTTTTAGAATGGTGTCACTTTTGGGTATTTTCTGTCATATTGACCCCTCAAATTCACTTCAAATGTGAGGTGGCCCCTAAAAAAAATGATTTTGTAAATTTTGTTGGAAAAATGAGAAATTGCTGGTCAACTTTTAACACTTATAACTTCCTAACAAAAAAAAATTTTGGTTCCAAAATTGTGCTGATGTAAAGTAGACATGTGGGAAATGTTATTTATTAACTAATTTTTGTGACATATCTCTCTGATTTAATGGCATAAAAATTAAAAGTTTGAAAATTGCAAAATTTTCAAAATTTTTGCCATATTTCCGTTTTTTTCATAAATAAACGCAAGTTATATTGAAGAAATTTTACCACTATCATGAAGTACAATATGTCTAGAGAAAACAATCTCAGAATCGCCAAGATCCGTTGAAGCGTTCCAGAGTTATAACCTCATAAAGAGACAGTGGTCAGAAATGTAAAAATTGGCCTGGTCTTTAACCTACAAAATGGCTTGGTCGTTAAGGGGTTAAAGGGTGAAAAGTGCTAGTTGGTTTACAAAGCTTGACCTCAGGGGGGCGTATAACCTTATTCACATTAAGCACGGGGATGAATGGAAGACGGCGTTTAATACACCAGAGGGGCATTTTATGTACTAGTGATGCCCTTTGGCTCACTAATGCTCCTTCCATCTTCCAATCCTTCATGAATGATATTTTCAGGGATTTTGTGGATAAATTTCTGATTGTTTATTTGGATGATATGTTGATTTTTTCCAATGACTGGGACTCTCATGTGAACCATGTTCGGACTGTGTTCCAGATTTTGAGAGAGAATGCACTGTATGTGAAGGGATCAAAGTGTCTTTATGGCGTACAGAAGGTCTCATTTCTGGGATTCATTTTGTCTCCGTCTGTTATTGAAATGGACCCGGTCAAGGTTCAAGCCATCTGTGATTGGGTCCAACCTACTTTATTAAAGGCTCTTCAGAGATTTTTGGGTTTTGCCAATTTTTATCGTAAATTTATTGGTAATTTCTCCGGTATTATTAAACCATTGATTGATTTGACCAAAAAGGGTTCTTATGTGGTGAATTGGCCTCCTGAGGCAGTCTCTGCGTTTCAGGAACTTAAGCAGAGATTCACTTCTGCTCCTGTTCTACGGCAGCCTGATGTTTCTCTACCGTTTCAGGTGGAGGTTGATGCCTCTGAAATTGGGGCAGGTGCCGTTTTGTCCCAAAGAGATCCAGAGACCTCTAAGAGTAACACTTGTGCCTTTTTCTCTCGAAAATTTTCTCCAACTGAACGTAATTATGACGTGGGTAATCGGGAGTTATTGGCCATGAAGTGGGCCTTTGAAGAGTGGAGACATTGGCTGGAAGGAGCCAAACATCAGGTGGTGGTCCTCATGGACCATAAGAATCTGGTTTATCTCGAATCAGCCAAGTGACTTAATCCTAGACAGGCCAGGTGGGCCTTGTTTTTCACACGTTTTAATTTTGTGGTTTCTTTTCTTCCTGGCACTAAGAATGTTAAGGCGGATGCCCTCTCGAGGAGTTTCTTTGCGGACTCTCCTGAGTTATCTGATCCTACTGTTATTTTGAAAGAGGGTGTAGTTCTTTCCGCCATCTCGCCCAATTTGAGACTGGCTTTGGAAGGGTGTCAGGAGGATAAACCTGAGCGCTGCCCTATTGGGAAATTGTTTGTCACAGACCAGTGGAAGAAGAGTGTGATGTCTGAGATTCATTGTTCCGCGTTGGCTGGTCATCCCGGGATTTTTGGTACCAGAGACTTGGTGAGTGGGTCCTTTTGGTGGCCTACTTTGTCTCGTGACATCAGGGAATTTGTGCAGTCCTGTGGGATTTGCTCTCGCTCCAAGTCTTGCTCTCGCTCTAGTGGGTTTGTTAATGCCATTACCTGTGCCCAAGAGGCCATGGACCCATATCTCCATGGATTTTATTTCCGACCTCCCTGTTTCTCAGAGAATGACCGTTATCTGGGTAATCTGTGATAGGTTTTCCAAGATGATACATCTTGTGCCATTACCTAAGTTATTTTCCTCCTCCGATTTGGTGCCTTTGTTCCTTCAGCACGTGGTTCGGTTACATGGCATTCCAGAGAACATTGTGTCTGACAGAGGAGTCCAGATTGTGTCCAGATTTTGGAGGACATTTTGTTCTAAACTTGGTGTTCAATTATCTTTCTCCTCTGCTTTTCATCCTCAGACCAATGGACAAACCGAGAGAACAAACCAGACCTTGGAGACTTATTTGAGATATTTTGTGTCTGCTGATCAAGATGACTGGGTCTCTTTTTTGCCTTTGGCTGAGTTTGCTCTTAATAATACAGCTAGCTCTGCCACCTTGATGTCTCCATTTTTCTGCAATTTTGTGTTTCACCCTCGATTTTCTTCTGGACAGGCGGAGGCTTCTGTCTGTCCGGGTGTTGACTCTGTTGTGGAGCAAATGCAGCAGATTTGGGACCAGGTAGTGGAAAGGTTGTCTCTCTCTCAGGAGAAGGCCCAACGGTTTTGCCAACTGGCATAGGACTGATGGTCCTCGGTTTAAAGTGGGGGACTTGGTTTGGTTGTCCTCAAGAAATATACATATGAGGGTTGCATCTCCAAAGTTTAAGCCCATGTTCATTGGACCTTATAAGATCATGGAGATTCTTAATCCTGTTTCCTTCCATTTGCTTCTTCCAGGGACATTTAAGATCCATAACGTGTTCCACAAGTCCTTATTGAAGAGGTTTGTCGAGCCAGTGGTTCCTATGGCTGCGCCTCCTGACCCTGTTTTGGTTGAGGGCAACCTGGAGTATGTGGTTGAGAAAATATTGGATTCTCGTTTTTCTAGACAGAAACTCCAGTATTTGGTTAAGTGGAGAGGTTATGGTCAGGAGGACAATTCTTGGGTGTTTGCTTCGGACATCCATACTAGGAGACTGATCCGTGCCTATCACCGAGCTCATCCTGATCGGCCTGGTTGCACAAGTGAGGGTTCGGTGACCCCTCCTCAAGGGGGGGTACTGTTATGAATGTGCTAGAGATGGTTTCTGAGCAGAGGCTCCCTCTGGTGGTTACAGACAGTAATGAACCTTTCAGCGAAGAATGGCAATCTGCGTTCACTGACTGGTCTGATATAAGGAGGTTCCCTCCCATGATGGTTGCCGGTGATCAATTGTTCTTGTCTCAATTGTGGGACCTGGTTCATTTGAAAGTTTGCTGGAGCCTTGCCTGCATCTCCTGCTTTCAGATAAGATATTTTTTTGCTTTTCTTTTTGTGCTTGCTTTTTGCATTGTTTTCTGCACTTTTGTGGAGGTCAGCCAGGTCCCCTCCTGGGGCCTGAGCTCCTCTCAGTTTATCTGCAGCCACTGTTATTTGCTCTTTTGCTTTTTCCTGTTTTTTCAGCGGCTGCGGCTTGGTTTTTGTTCACACTGAGATCTGATTTAGTGGGTGGCGAGATCGTGTGATCTCAGTATTTTTGTAATCATAATTGTTGGATTTTTGTAGGGTTTTCTGGGTTGCAGAAAGTAATCTCTCCTGTCCTATCCTATTTAGTCAGCTTGTGGCCCCAGCGTTTGCTCAATCTATTTTCTGCCTATGTTTGTGTTTTCATCTTTTCTAACCGCCATTATATGTTTGGGGGCTTCCTATTTTCTTTGGGGATCTGCTCCGGGGCAGATAGATTTCATCTTTCTGCCTTTAGGTGTAGTTATCTCTCAGGCTGTGACGAGGTGTCTAGGATCAACATAGGAACGCTCCACGGCTACCTCTAGTTGTGTCGTTAGTTTAGGATTCTGCAACCCATCAGTTAACAACATCTCAGGTGTTCTGCTGCCCTGCTGTTGTTCCTGTCCTCCTCAGCTACCGAAACACAACAGTATCACCGGCCATAACTGAAAATTATTTGGTACTCACAGATGGGAAAAATAGTGTGGAAAGAAAAAAGTTGTCAGAGTTGTCAGAGATTCCGAATCCGGGCACTGTTATGGTAACTGGTAACTGAACCAAACTTTTTTAAAAAAGTTTGGCCAAACTTGCCAGACCCAAACAACCACAAGTTCACCCTTCAGTAAAATTAATCTCTGTATAACAAATGTCAAGCTAGTAATCATTCCAAATATATATAAAGTATAAAGGATAAACTATGATACTGATGGATAGTCCTCATAGATCTGAAGGTATTTAGGGCAGACAGAAAGGTAATAAATCCTACAATACTCCAAACTGTTTACATAGATCTAATCCTTGGAATTGGCTAGGGATTGGATCTAAGGAAAGGGTTTGGAGTATTGCAGGATTTACTACCCTTCTGTCTGCCCCATATAAATTCAGATCTACGTGGACTATCCATTATTATCATAGTTTATCTTTTATCCCTTTTCTATATTTGGGATGAATACTAGTTTGGCATTTGTTATATAGGGATTTGTTTATGTTTGTGTTTGTATTTTAACAAATAGTCAATAAACTTTGCTTTTTGGGGAATTTATGATAGTGGCCATGTGTTCAGCAAGTGGGTCAGCAAGGACCTGGACAGGAGGGTATGCAGTAGGGCAGGCAGAGCAGGAAATCTCAAAAGTAGACCCAGATGTATGGATACACACAAGAACATTTGGTATTCAGGTAAGCTGAGCAGCAGTACTCAATGTCAAGCAGAAGCTACACAAGAAAACAAGATTTTAGGGTATATTAAAAGAAAGACAAAATCCTGTGATTCCAATCTATTGTAACTACTCTAAAAATCAGTTGTAAGGCCACATTTAGAATATGGGATCCACTTTTGGGCTCTACATTTTAAAAAAGGATATTTGGGAGTTTCAGACAATTCATGTGTGGTCAATAAAAATGACCGACACATGACTTATTACTTCTAAAAACCTTACAAAGGACCAGGGGGCATTCTTCATGTGTGAAGGGAAGGTGATTCCAGCAGCTACATAGAAAATGGTTATTTACATGTAGAGCAGTCAGACTGTGGAATGCACTACTGCAATATTTAAACCCTTAGTGACCGAGAAAATTTTGACCTTAATGACCAAGCCAAATTTTACAATTCTGACCAGTATCAATTTATGTGGTAATAAATCTGGAATGCTTTAACATATCCCACTGATTCTGAGAAAGTTTTTTCATGACATGTTGTACTTCATGATAGTGGTAAAACATTTTTGATATGACTTGCGTTATTTATGAAAAAAATGGAAATTTGGCAAAAATTTAACAATTTTGCAATTTTCAAACTTTTAATCTTTGTACCCTTAAATCATAGTGTTATGCCGCTCAAAAAAGTTAATAAATAACATTTCACACGTCTACTTTACATCAGCACAATTTTTGAAACATATTTTTTTTTGTTAGGAAGTTATAAGGGTTAAAATTGACCATCAATTTCTCATTTTTCCAACAAAATTTACAAAAAATTTTTAGGGAAAACATCACTTTGAAGTGACTTAGAGGGGTTTATATGACAGAAAATATTCAAAAGTGACAGCATTCTAAAAACTGTACCCTGAAGGTGTTCAAAACAAAATTCAAGAAGTTTATTAACATTTCAGTTGCTTCATAAAAACTAAAGCAATGTGGAAGGAAAAAAATAACATTTAACTTTTTTCACAAAAAATTCATTTAGACCCAAACTTTTTTAATTTTCACAAGGTTAACAAGAGAAAATGGACCACAAAATTTGTTGACTATGTCGATATCCCATTTGTGGGGAAATCTACTGTTTAGGGTGCACAGCAGGGCTTGGAAGGGAAGGAGCACTATTTGACTTTTGAGTGCAAAATTGGCTGGAAACAGAACGGAAGCCATGTCGCGTCTGGAGAGCCCCTGATGTACCTAAACAGTGGAAATCCCCCACAAGGGACCCCATTTTTGAAACCACACCCCATAAGAATTTTATCCAGGGGTATAGTGAGTAATTTGAACCCACAGGTACGAGACAGAATTTGATAACAGGCTGTCATATTGAATATCACAGGTGCTCAAGTGATATGCTCATTTTTCGCAGCTGTTAGACACCCAAAAAAACATATGAGGATCTCCGATACTCCGTGCATACCAGAGCACCTTATGCAAACTAAAGTAGCAAGCACTTGCGCTCAACACTAGCCATCATATCATTATAATTTCTTTTTTACTTTTGAAAAAAAACAATTCTAACTCCAACCCAAACCCTAACACAACCTTAACCCCTTAACGAACAAGCCATTTTGTAGGTTAATGACCAGGCCAATTTTTACATTTCTCACCACTGTCACTTTTTGTGCTTATAACTCTGGAACGCTTCAACGGATCTTAGCGATTCTGAGATTGTTTTCTCATGACATATTGTACTTCATGATAGAGGTAAAATTTATTTGATATAACTTGCGTTTATTTATGAAAAAAATGGAAATATGGTGAAAATTTTGCAATTTTCAAACTTTTAATTTTTATGCCCTTAAATCAGAGAGATATGTCACAAAAAATAGTTAATAAATAACATTTCCTACATGTCTGCTTTACATCAGCACAATTTTGGAACCAAGGTTGACCAGCAATTTCTCATTTTTCCAACAAAATTTACAATACCATTTTTTTTAAGGGACCACCTCATATTTTAAGTGAATTTGAGGGGTCAATATGACAGAAAATACCCCAAAGTGACACCATTCTAAAAACTGCACCCCTCAAGGTGTTAAAAGCCACATTCAAGAAGTTTATTAACCCTTTAGGTACTTCACAAGAATTGAAGCAATATGGAAGGAAAAAATTAACATTTAACTTTTTTCCCCAATATTTTTCTTTCGACACAATTTTTTAAATTTTGTCAAGGGTATCAGGAGAAAATGAACCACAATATTTGTTGTACAATTTCACCTGAGTACACTGACATCCCATGTGTGGGGGAAAACCAATCTTTAGGCGCACGGCAGTGCTCAGAAGGGAAGGAGAATCATTTGAGATTTTGAATGTCAAATTGGCTGGAATCGAGAGCGGACACCATGTCGCATTTGGAGAGCCCTTGATGTACATAAACAGTGGAAAAACCCCATAAGTGACCCCATTTTGGAAACTAGACCCCCCAAGGAACTTATCTAAATGTGTGGTGAGCACTTTGAACCCCAAGGGCTTCACAGAAGGTTATAACGTAGAGCCGTAAAATTAAAAAATCATATTTTTTCCACAAAAATGATCTTTTCACCCCCAATTTTTATTTTTCAAAGGATAAAAGGATCCCAAAAAGTTATTGTGCAATTTTTCGTGAGTATGCTGATACCCCATATGTGGGGGTAAACCACCATTTGGTCGCATGGCTGAGCTCGGAAGGGAAGCAGCGCCATTTGACTTTTTTGGCTGGAATTGAGATTGGATGCCATGTCGCATTTGGAGAGATCCCTGATGTGCCTAAACAGTGGAAACCCCTACAAGTGACTCCATTTTGGTAACTAGACCCCCCAAGGAACTTATCTAAATGTGTGGTGAGTAGAGTTGAGCGATACTTTCCGATATCCAAAAGTATCAGAATCGGAATGGTATCGCCGATACCATTAAAATATCGGCGATACCGATACCGATACCGGAAGTCCCATGTAAGTCTATGGGAACAAAATATCGCAACTAAAAAAACCTCTTTCTTTCCTTGTAAACACTAAATATACACACATAGAATACATATATATATATATATATATACATGTCATTGTGACATATATATATACATATACAGTTAGGTCCATAAATATTTGGACAGAGACAACATTTATCTAATTTTGGTTCTAGACATTACCACAATGAATTTGAAACAAAACAAATCAGATGCAGTTGAAGTTCAGACTTTCAGCTTTCATTTGAGGGTGTCCACATTAAAATTGGATGAAGGGTTTAGGAGTTTCAGCTCCTTAACATGTGCCACCCTGTTTTTAAAGGGACCAAAAGTAATTGGACAGATTAAATAATTGTAAATTAAATGTTCATTTCTAGTACTTGGTTGAAAACCCTTTGTTAGCAATGACTGCCTGAAGTCTTGAACTCATGGACATCACCAGACACTGTGTTTCCTTCTTTTTGATGCTCTGCCAGGCCTTCACCGCGGTGGTTTTCAGTTGTTGTTTGTTTGTGGGCCTTTCTGTCTGAAGTTTAGTCTTTAACAACTGAAATGCATGTTCAATTGGGTTGAGATCAGGTGACTGACTTGGCCATTCAAGAATATTCCACTTCTTTGCTTTAATAAACTCCTGGGTTGCTTTGGCTTTATGTTTTGGGTCATTGTCCATCTGTAGTATGAAACGACGACCAATCAGTTTGGCTGCATTTGGCTGGATCTGAGCACACAGTATGGCTCTGAATACCTCAGAATTAATTCGGCTGTTTCTGTCCTGTGTCACATCATCAATAAACACTAGTGACCCAGTGCCATTGGCAGCCATGCATGCCCAAGCCATCACACTGCTTCTGCCATGTTTTACAGATGATGTGGTATGCTTTGGATCATGAGCTGTACCACGCCTTCGCCATACTTTTCTCTTTCCATCATTCTAGTAGAGGTTGATCTTGGTTTCATCTGTCCAAAGAATGTTCTTCCAGAACTGTGCTGGCTTTTTTAGATGTTTTTTTAGCAAAGTCCAGCCTAGCCTTTTTATTCTTGATTCTTATGAGTGGCTTGCACCGTGCAGTGAACCCTCTGTATTTAATTTCATGCAGTCTTCTCTTTATGGTAGATTTGGATATTGATACGCCTACCTCCTGGAGAGTATTGTTCACTTGGTTGGCTGTTGTGAAGGGGTTTCTCCTCACCATGGAGAGTATTCTGCGATCATCCACCACTGTTGTCTTCCGTGGGCGCCCAGGTCTTTTTGCATTGATGAGTTCACCAGTGCTTTCTTTCTTTCTCAGAATGTACCAAACTGTAGATTTTGCCACTCCTAAAGTTGTAGCAATTTCTCGGATGGGTTTTTTCTGTTTTTTGCAGCTTAAGGATAGCTTGTTTCACCTGCATGGAGAGCTCCTTTGACCCCATGTTTCCTTCACAGCTAAAACTTCCAAATGCAAACACCACACCTCAAATCAACACCAGCCCTTTTATCTGCTTAATTGAGAATGATATAATGAAGGGATTGCCCACACCTGTCCATGAAATAGCCTTGGAGTCAATTGTCCAATTACTTTTGGTCCCTTTAAAAACATGGTGGCACATGTTAAGGAGCTGAAACTCATAAACCCTTCATCCAATTTTAATGTGGATACCCTCAAATGAAAGCTGAAAGTCTGAACTTCAACTGCATCTGATTTGTTTTGTTTCAAATTCATTGTGGTAATGTCTAGAACCAAAATTAGATAAATGTTGTCTCTGTCCAAATATTTATGGACCTAACTGTATGTATAGTTTATACACTTCTACATAGTAAAATATCCTCTGATTCAATTGCCGGGTAAAGCCGGCTTCTGTGAAAAGACAGAAGCACCCGACATGAAATGACACTTGGTGTACATAGGGTTAACCATGTCTTTTCATGTCCTTTGCTATCTGATTTGCACAAACAATTACATCAGTCTATGTGTGCAAAATTTCACACCTGTAGGGGTTAATTAAAGGTGTAAATTCGTTGTAAAAAAAACGGACTTTTTTGCTACGAATTTACACCTTTAATAAACCCCTACAGGTGTGAAATTTTGCACACTTACACTCATGTAATTGTTTGTGCAAATCAGATATCAAACTACATGAAAAGACATGGTTAACCCTATGTACACCAAGTGTCATTTCATGTCGGGTTCTGCATTTTCACAAAAGCCGGCAATTGAATTAGCGGCTATTATACTTTGTAGAAGTGTATGAACTATAAATATAAATATATATATATGTGTCACAAATTCAATGACATGTATATATATATATGAGGTGTAAAATTGCTGAAAAAAAATGCGTGGGCTCCCGCCCTATTTTCGCAACCAGACAGACAAAGCCAGTGAGTGGGGGCAGATAATAATAGCCCAGAGAGGGACCATTTTTTTTGGCCCCCCCCGGCTACTTAACATCTGCCCCCAGACACCCCAGAAAGGGCAAATCTCTAATTAGATTTGCCCTTTCTGGCACTTTGCCCGTCTATTCCCATTGCCCTGTAGCGGTGGCGAATGGGTTAATAAGGGGTTAAAATGACCTTGCAATTGAAAGGTCACTTTAAGCCAGGTTAATAATTGAGAGCTGTCAATTAGACAACTATCAATTATTAATCCTATTGTATGAAAGAAAAATCAAACACACACACTTTAATAAAATAGAAGTTTAATGAAATAATCACACAGTTTTTGACCATATTTTATTTACCTGCTAAAACCATTTCCTGTAATAAAAATAAAATAATAAAGCAAAATTATTCTTACCAATCCGATGCACAGTCAGGTCCCACGGTGTAATCCTTCAGAAAGGGTTAATGTTTACTGCAGGGACCGCAGCTAATGCTGCAGCCTCACAGTAAACCCCAAATGAATGAGTTCCTCTCCTGGCTGACAGGAGAGGAGTGGAAAGCTTAATTGATTGCTTTCCACTTTCACTTCAGGTCAGCCAGGGACACCATCAGTGACGTCAGAGGGAACTGATTAACAAAAATAGGGGTTCCCTTCGAAAAAAAAATGGCGTGGGGTCCCCCCTATTTTTGTTAACCAGCCAGATGAAGCAGACCGCTGAGGCCTGGATTTTCAGGCTGTTAAGGAGCCAAGATCCATGGACCTTGCCAGCCTGATAATACCAGGCCACAGCAGTCTGCATATCTTGGCTGATTAACAAAAATAGGGGATCCCCTCGAAAAAAATTGGCGTGGGGTCCCCCTATTTTTGTTAACCAGCCAGATGAAGCAGACCGCTGAGGCCTGGATTTTCAGGCTGTGTAAGGTTCTGTGTACATGTTCCTGAAACTCAGTTTGTTCGTCAGCCATTTTACTTTCTGTCTTGCTGCAGCTATCTTGCTCTCAGTCAAAATGGAGTTTCAAGCTCTGCATGTTCCCGCCCTGATTCTCTCCTTTTGCTTCTTAAGCAGCCACAGCTGAGCAATCAGTGTTTCAGAATATAGCCTGCAGTGAACCTGTGACCTGACTCCTAAAGCCTTGGACCTTGTACTCCAGCTATTCCTACTGAGGAACTCTGAAGCACTTGTGGACTCTGAACCCTGCTCTTTGAAAGACCCACGTTTGCATGGACTTACGCACAAGACGCTATATGAACTGTACTACATACATTACAAGATTCTGAAGCCAAAACGTTAGTGTCTGCTGGGTCTGGAAAGGCTGTGTCTGCTGTAACTGTGGATATCGGATGTCCGGTTTGTACTTTCTGTGATGACAGTGGTTGTGACTTCTCACAACCATTTCAGGTGAGTAATTCCCTTAAGTGTTTTTTTTTTCTGCAGTGTTACCACAGGTAAACACTATTGTTTTTTTTTTTCTTTTCTCTTTTTTTGTCTGCTGTAACTGTGGATATCAGATGTCCGGGTGAACTTTCTGTGATGATAGTGGTTGTGACTTCTCACAACCATTCCAGGTGAGCAGTTCCCTTAATTTTTTTTTCTCTCTGCAGTGTTACCACAGGTAAACACTATTGTTTTTTTTTTTTCTCCTCTCCTCTTCTTCCAGTACTCCTGTCTTAAAAGATCTGGAAAATGGAGGCCCGCATAAAGGAACTTTGCGGAGTGACTGATAATATCCTTGCAGATTTGCAGAATATAAAGACCCGTTTTTCAAGCCTACAGGACCTCACTAATCACAATTTGCAAGTGTTTGGACAGACTGCCCAGGATTTGCGAGCCAGGATTGAGGTTCTAGAAGGGCGAGTCCAGGCTCCTGCCGTAGCCCCGAGTTCTGGGATTCCCAAGTTGCCCCCTTTTCGTTTTGGCGGTGAACGTGAGAAATTCAGGGGATTTATTAATCAATGCAATCTTTTTTTTTCTGCACATGCTTCACAATTTCCCACTGAACGATCTAAGGTGCTTACTATAATTATGTTGCTTACCAACAAGGCTTTGATGTGGGCAAACCCTCTGATTGAGACTGAGGATGATTGTTTGAATCACCTTGATGCTTTTATTTCAGCCATGGGGCAGGTGTTTGATGACCCAATCGAGGTGCACAGCTGAAGCAGCCATGTTAGCTTTGCGCCAAGGTAAGCACTCGGTAGCTGAATATGCCTTGGATTTCAGGAGATGGGCCCTTGATACCACCTGGGACAGTTCCGCCAAAAAAATCTATTTTTCGAAAGGGGTTATCTCCACTGATTAAGGATGAACTTGCTCGTGCCGACCCTCCCACTGCGTTAGGTGACTTTATTAACTACTGCATCCGTATTGATACTCGTCTGACTGAACGAGGCAAGAGAGATGGTTCGAAAGCAATCGCACTAACCTTTTCCTACCTTCCTCTCCAGCTAAGGAACCTTTGAGTAGGATTACACGGGAACCTGAACCTGAACCCATGCAGGTAGACTCTTTACAACGACGGGTTAGTGATGCACGCAAGGAACATCGTTTTAAGGAGAATCTATGTTTCTATTGTGGTAAGTCAGGGCACTTCATTATAAACTGCCCCAGCCGTTCTCGTAAGACTACTGCAGCACTCATTCATTGTGAGTGTTGCGAGAGGGGATCTGTCAGGTCCGAGCCTCAGGCTCCAGAGAGATCTGCAGCAACAGATCTTGATTTCTCGGACTTAAACTCCGTTACCTCTGAGGACGTTGACTGTGTAAACGCTGCCATTTTTCAAGTTTCCTCAGCGGTGTCCCAGCTGAGTTGTAAGAAAAACAATTCTCATTGCTTTCTTTCCATCAAACTCTGGGTTGACTCAGCTTGGGTGTCCAGCTCTGCTATGATCGACTCAGGGGCAAGTGGAAATTTTATGGATGTCTCCTTTGCTCTGAAACAGGGGATACGTTCAGTGAAGAAGGCTACTCCAGTACAGATGGAAACTGTGGATGGCTCCCTGCTGACCTCTGGACCAGTGGATCAGGAAACAGAGCCTTTGAGGGTTCTTATGGGTAAAGATCATCAAGAGAAACTGTCCTTTATGCTTATCTCTTCTCCCCACTTTCCCATTATTCTAGGGCTACCATGGCTGCAGGCTCAGAATCCTACCATTAACTGGGAGACCAAGGAATTACACTTTCCAGAGAAACAGATGAGTCCAAAAGTTTCAGCTTGCTCTGTTCCTAAAGGAACCATGTCAGTCCCTGAACTACCAGCTGTATACCAGGACTATGTGGATTTATGTGACAAGAAGAACGCTGACCAGCTTCCCCCTCACCGTCCATATGATTGTCCAATTGAATTATTGCCTGGAGCAGAGATACCTTTTGGTAAGATCTACCCCCTGGCGGGGCCCGAGCTAAAGGCTTTAAAGGATTACATAGACGAAAATCTAGCCAAGGGCTTCATACGCCCCTCTTCATCTCCTGCAGGTGCACCCATCTTCTTTGTGAAGAAGAAAGATGGATCTCTGAGACCCTGCATAGACTATAGGGAACTCAATAAGGTTACTATTAGAAACCGTTATCCATTGCCTTTAATCCCTGAGTTATTGGAGAGAGTGCGGCATGCCAAAATTTTCTCTAAACTGGATCTCCGTGGGGCCTATAACTTGGTCCGTATTAGACCTGGGGATGAATGGAAGACTGCATTCAGGTCACGCTATGGACACTTTGAATATCTGGTTATGCCTTTTGGTCTGAGTACCGCCCCAGCCACTTTCCAACACTTGGTGAATGACATCTTCAGGGATCTCCTAGATACATTCGTGGTGATTTATCTGGATGATATTCTAATTTTTTCTAACTCCACAGAGGAACATCATGGACATGTGAGAATGGTCTTGGAACGTCTAAGACAAAATCATCTTTACATCAAACTTGAAAAGTGTGAATTCCATAGGACCGAAATTCAATTTCTGGGGTATGTACTGTCTACACAAGGAATTAGTATGGATGGAAGCAAAACCCAAGCCATCAAGGATTGGCCAAGTCCTAGAAATGTGAAGGAGGTACAGCGCTTCATCGGGTTTGCCAACTTCTATAGACGTTTCATTAGAAATTTCTCTGAGGTAGTGTCACCTATCACCCAACTTACCCGGAAAGAGTCTAGGTTCTCCTGGACTCCCCAAGCCCAGGAAGCATTTTCCGTCTAAAAGATAAATTTACCACTGCACCTATCCTAGTACATCCCAACCCCGAGCTTGCCTTCATAATAGAGGTGGATGCTTCAGACTGTGCCGTTGGAGCTATACTCTCTCAGAGAACAGGTGAGAAGAATGTCTTGCATCCCTGTGCCTTCTTTTCCCAGCAGTTGTCTTCGGCTGAGAGGAACTACGATGTGGGCAATAGAGAGTTGTTGGCCATTATTGCCGCCTTCAAAGAATGGAGACACCTTCTTCAGGGGCTGCACAGCAAATAGTCGTCCTGACAGACCATCGTAACCTTGAGTTTATCAGGTCGGCTAAGTGCCTGACTCCTCGCCAGGCTCGCTGGAATCTTTTCTTAAACCAATTTAATTTTATCATTTCTTATAGACCAGGATCGCGCAATGGAAAGGCTGATGCACTCTCTAGGATTTACTCAGCAGAGACACGTCCAATTACTCCTCCTAAGACTATTCTTCCTGACTCTAGATTCCTAGGAGTAATTCATAATCAAGACCTACTTAAGGACATCAAGGAAGCATACCATGCGGATTCCTTTTTGGCACAACCCCAAGGGACGTAAGTCTTGTCTTTAAGAATGGTGTGTGGATTCAGGGACAACGCCTGTATATTCCTGAAACAGTCAGATTGAGAGTATTGCAACTCATTCACGATTCCAAGATAGCTGGGCATAGAGGAATTCTAAAGACACAGGAATTTCTCTCTCGTTTCTTTTGGTGGTCCACTTGCAGGAAGAATGTTTTAAACTATGTCACTTCATGTGAAGTCTGTGCAAGATGCAAAACACCTCGCTCCTCACCAACTGGTCTGTTACAGCCTCTTCCCACCCCGTCCCCCCGTGGGGATCCATTCTATGGATTTCATTGTGGAGTTACCAACCTCTCAAGGGAAGAACACCATTCTAGTGGTGGTTGACCGTCTAACAAAGGCAGCTCATTTTATCCCTTGTGTCGGCTTACCCACTGCAAAACAGACATCAGATTTGATGATTAAAGATGTGTTTCGCTTACATGGAGTACCGGATGAGGTTATTTCGGATCGAGGGGTGCAATTCACTTCTAGGTTTTGGCAAAATTTCTGTGCAGCATTGGACATTAAAGTAAACCTTTCTTCTGTTTTTCATCCCCAGACTAATGGACAGACCGAACGAACCAATCAAAACCTGGAGCAGTATCTCCGCTGCTTTATCTGCCACCTACAGGATGATTGGGTGGATCTACTTCCATTAGCTGAGTTCTCGTATAACAACTCTCAGAGTGCCTCCACTAAGCAGTCTCCTTTTTACTCTAATCTAGGTTATCATCCTAACATTCTACCACGATTTCCCATAGAAACGCCTTTACCAGCAGTGGCTGAAAGAATCACGTCTTTACAGAAGAATATGGATCTTCTAAAGGAGAATCTGGAATCGGCTCAGGAAAGGTACAAGAAAGCAGCAGATAAATTTCGTAAACCTGCACCAGCTTTCAATGTAGGAGACTTGGTCTGGCTGTCAACCAGAAATCTTAAGTTAAGGATTCCATCGTCTAAGTTGGGACATAAGTACATTGGACCCTATAAAATCAGTAAAATTATAAGTGCCTTGCTTGTCGTCTTCAACTGCCCAGAACTATGAGAATTCACCCTGTCTTTCATGTATCCCTACTAAAGGCTGCGACACCCAATACGTTTCCTGGACGTTCTTCTCCTTGCCCTGACCCAGTGCTAGTCGATGGTCAGGAAGAATTTGTGGTGGAAAGGATTTTAGATTCCAGGTTGTATAGAAATCAGTTACAATATCTGATTAAATGGCAGGGCTCCCCAGTGGAGGACAACTCATGGGAACCAGTCAATAACGTTAATGCTCCTCGCTTGCTCCGTCAGTTTCATCAGAGGTACCCACACAAGCCTGGCCTGAGGTCATCCGGAGGTTGTCCCTAAGGGGGGAGTAATGTAAGGTTCTGTGTACATGTTCCTGAAACTCAGTTTGTTCGTCAGCCATTTTACTTTCTGTCTTGCTGCAGCTATCTTGCCCTCAGTCAAAATGGAGTTTCCAGCTCTGCATGTTCCCGCCCTGATTCTCTCCTTTTGCTTCTTAAGCAGCCACAGCTGAGCAATCAGTGCTTCAGAATCTAGCCTGCAGTGAACCTGTGACCTGACTCCTAAAGCCTTGGACCTTGTACTCCAGCTATTCCTACTGAGGAACTCTGAAGCACTTGTGGACTCTGAACCCTGCTCTTTGAAAGACTCACGTTTGCATGGACTTACGCACAAGACGCTATATGAACTGTACTACATACATTACAGGCTGTTAAGGAGCCAAGATCCATGGACCTTGCCAGCCTGATAATACCAGGCCACAGCAGTCTGCATATCTTGGCTGATTAACAAAAATAGGGGATCCCCTGGAAAAAAATTGGCGTGGGGTCCCCCCTATTTTTGTTAACCAGCCAGATGTAGCAGACCGCTGAGGCCTGGTTTTTCAGGCTGGTAAGGATCCAATATCCATGGACCTTGCAAGCCTGATAATACCAGGCCACAGCAGTCTGCTTAGCTTGGCTGGTTAACAAAAATAGGGGATCCCCTCGAAAAAAAAACGGCGTAGGGGTCCCCCTATTTTTGTTAACCAGCCAAGTAAAATGCAGACTGCTGCGGCCTGGTATTAAAAGACTGTCAAGGCCCATGGATTTTGGCCCTCAACAGCCTGATAATACCAGGCTACAGCAGCCCCACATTTGGCGCATCAAAAGATGTGCCAATTGTGGCACTTTACCCGGCTCTTCCCACTTGCCCTGTAGCGGTGGCAAGCGGGGTAATAAGGGGTTAATGTCACCGTTGATTGCACGGTGACAATAAGCCCGGTTAATAATGGAGAGGCGTCAATAAGACACCGATCCATTATTAATCCCAAAGTTTTTAAATGTGTAAAAAAAAGACACAGCAAGAAAAAAGTCTTTTAATGAAATAAAAGAGACAACACAGTTTTCATTTTTTTTATTACTCTCTCATTCCTGCGACGCCATCGATCTCCTGTAAAAAAAATAAAAAAAAAAACAACAGTATATCACCTGTCCGACGCAGTCCATAGTAACGATAGTCCCACGACGATCCAGCTCTGCTACATCGGAATGACAGGCAGAGCCTGACATCCCGGCGCAGCACAGCTGCTTACCAGCTTCCCCGGCGGTGACGTCATCGGACTGCTTTACGGCCGCGATTACCCAGCAGTCACTGCAGTTATCGCGAGAAACTGCATGTGACCGCCGGGGAGAAGAGGATGGCGGCCATTAAGCAGTCCGGGATGTGACCGCCGGAGATCTTCTGCCGGGTAAGTGCCGCTGACTCCTGACAGACCCGACCGACGGACACTGACAGTGACAGTGACAATTCCGATTCCGGTATCCGATATGACGAAAATATCGGTACTCAGAATCGGAATTCCGATACAGCCAATATCGGCCGATACCCGATATTTGCAGTATCGGAATGCTCAACCCTAGTGGTGAGAGCTTTGAACCCCCAAGGGCTTCACAGAAGGTTATAACTTAGAGCGTAAAATTAAAAAATAATATTTTTTCCACAAAAATTATCTTTTCACCCCCAATTTTTATTTTCCAAAGGGTAACAGGACCCCAAAAGTTATTGTGCAATTTGTCCTGAGTACGCTGATACCCCATATGTGGGGGTAAACCACTATTTTGACGCATGACAGAGCTCGAAAGGGAAGGAGCGCCGTTTTCGAATGCAGACTTTGATGGAATGGTCTGCGGGTGTCATGTCACGTTTGGAGAGCCCCTGATGTGCCTAAACAGTAGAAACCCCCCACAAGTGACCCCATTTTGAAAACTAGACACCCCAAGGAACTTATCTAGATGTGTGGTGAGCACTTTGAACCCTCAAGGGCTTCACAGAAGATTTTGAACATAGAGCCATGAAAATAAAAAAATCATATTTTTTCCACAAAAATGATCTTTTTGCCCCCAAATTTTTATTTTTATAAGGGTAACAGGAGAAATAGGACCCCGAAAGCTATTGTGCAATTTGTCCTGAGTACGCTGATACCCCATATGTGGGGGTAAACCACTATTTTGACGCATGGCAGAGCTCAGAAGGGAAGAAGCACCGTTTTTGAATGCAGACTTTGATGGAATGGTCTTCGGGTTTCATGTCGTGCTTGGAGAGCCCCTGATGTGCCTAAACAGTAGAAACCCCCCACAAGTGACCCCATTTTGCAAACTAGACACCCCAAGGAACTTATCTAGATGTGTGGTGAGCACTTTGAACACCCAAGGGCTTCACAGAAGTTTAGAACATAGAGCCGTGAAAATAAATAAATCATATTTTTTTCCACAAAAATGATCTTTTTGCCCCCAAATTTGTATTTTTATAAGGGTAACAGGAGAAATAGGACCCCAAAAGTTGATGTGCAATTTGTGCTGAGTACGCTGATATCACATATGTGGGGGGGAATCACTGTGATCGCCTTACTGCGATCTCTGGGAGGCAGAATGAACAAATCCACAAAAGGTGAAGAATTGGTTTTCTTTTTTACGCCGTTCCTCGTGCTGTATTAGTGATTAGGCAAATTTATTTTTCGGGTCGGTGCGATTACAGCGATACCAGATTTACATCCTTTTTTCATGTTTAGCTTCTGTTACACACAAAAAGACGCTTTTTTTGAAGAATTTTTTGTAAGAAATTTTTGCATCGCTGTATTTTGAGAGCTATAATTTTTCCATATTTCGGCCGACAGAGTTATCTGCGGGCTTATTTTTTGCGGGACGAGCTGACATTTTTATTGGTACCATATTCGGGCACATAACGTTTTTTGATCGCTTCCTATTCCGATTTTTGTGGAAGCAGAATGAACAAAAACCTGCATTTTTTTCTCCGTTCCGCGTGTGGTAAAATTGATAAAGCAGCTTTATTCTTCGGGTCACTACGATTACAGCGATACCTCATTTATATATTTTTTTATGTTTTGGCGTTTTTTACACAATAAAAACTTTTATAGAAAAAAATAATTATTTTTGCATCAGTTTATTCCGCGAGCTATAACTTTTTATTTTTTCGCTGATGATGCTGTATAGCGGCTTGTTTTTCGCAGGACAAGATGACGTTTTCAGCGGTACCATGATTATTTATATCCGTCTTTTTGATCGCGTGTTATTACACTTTTTTCAAGCGGTATGATGATACCGCTTGGAAAAAGTATAATTTACTACTTTTTTGTGTTTTTTTTACGGCTTTCACTGAAGGGGTTAACTATGGTTGCGCTTTTATAGATGGGATTTTTACGGTGGTGGTGATACCAAACATGTGCATTTTTTTGTTTTTTGTTTTTTTTATTACATAAAAATTTGTATTTTTTAGGGGAATTTTTTTTATTATTTTTTTAATATTTTTTTTTTACAATTTTTTTAAAAAAATGCTTTTTTTACCTTGTCCCTTTATGGGAGTTTCACTTTTTTACTTTTGATTGCAGGTACAATGCATTGCAATGCTCCAGCATTGCAATGCATTGTACCTATGGTGAAAGCTGCTGTGACCATGACTGACATGACATTGACTGACCAATCACAGCATTGTAGGTGCGGGGACCGCTTTCTGTGCCTGTCAGCTGTCATAGACAGCTGTCGGCACTGAACTACCACTGCGTGTTTACAAGCAGTGGTAGTTCAAAGGCATGACGTGCACAGTCCGTCAAGGTGCCAAAACTGACACCTTGCCATGACGGACTGTGCACGTCCATGGACATTAAGGGGTTAACTCCAACCCTAACCCTAACACAGCCCTAACCTTAACACAACCATAACACTAACCACAACCATAACCCTATCTGCAAAGAATGGAAAAAAAAATTAAAAAATTTTTTTTAGCATTTTTATGTAACTAAGGGGGTAACAATGGGGAATTTGATTTACTATTTTTAATTGATATAATGTCTATCACAGTGATTAAAAGAAACCAATAGGAAAAATTCCCTATTGTTTTTGGGTACCTGCTGGCAGATCTTGGCTGACGCACTGCGCATGCGCCTGTCATTTTTTTCCATGAAGATGATGTGGAAGGCCAGGGATGGAGCAAGAGGGACCGGATATGGCGGGTGTATTAGAGAGGCTTGGGGGACCCCATTTCTTTCTTCTTTTATATGTTAGATCTTCTCAAAGGAGAGAGAAATGAATTTTACATCAGACTTTTTTGTGATCGACATTATTCGGTGAATAACGGTGATGACGTGACAGGGGGCCATAAAAACCAGCCCTGATCATATTCTCCAGGGGTAGCTGAGACACCAGAGATTTTCCAACTCTTGGTGGCGGTATACCTTTATTTCTCAGTGCCGTTAAAAAGCGGTGCTAAGGAATAAGTAATGCCGTTAAAAGACCTATCGGCAGTCATTAAGGGGTTAAAGAAGAGCTTGATGCTTTTCTAACATCAAATGTTGTGAATTTTAAACAGTCCAGTGACAGAGAATGTATAACTAGTGACATCTACTTTAAATGTTGGTATCTGAACAATTTTGCTTGAGATTGTTACTAATCATTGCTTTACATGTACTTCTAGACTCATAAAAGAAGAAAATAAGGTCATGTATTTATTATTTTATGCCTTCATATAAGAAAATGCAATCTTTTTTAGAATTGTATAATGTACTATAGTCTAGGGTCACAAAGGTGTGATGCTTGCTTTATTTACGAGAGAGATCATTAATAGTTTCAGCTAAAGCTGAAGTCAACTGAACATATCCCATGACACTCCACAACGGGTTAGAACATTAACTGTGCAAACTTAAACATTTGCAAAGTTGAAGTCTTTCAGTGGAGCTGTAAGAAAAAAGTAATCAGACACCCTCTTTATTATTTCTGTAATTAAATGTTCTCAAACTGACAAGGTCCAAAATATCTTCTCCGGCTTACACTTGGGAAAGCAATGCGGAGTTAAATAATTAGTGGATCAACAACATATAATTGATGATGACTGTGCCTGAAAACTTTAACAGATAAGCTTCTCGCAATGAAAGGTGGAAGGTTGCAGCCCCCTTCAGGTTGAGAGAGCCAGGGCATTTACTGGGTAAAGCCCATGCTTATTAGGTTAATTATTTATGACATACAGTTGAAACTAGAAGTTTACATACACTTTACAAAAAGACACATATGCATGTTTTTCTCAATATCTGACATGAAATCAGAATAAACCTTTCCCATTTAAGGTCAACTAGTATTACCATAGTTATTAATACTTGCCAAATGCCAGAATAATGAGCAAGATGGAATGTTTTAAGCCAATTTTATTACTTACTGCAAAGTCAAAAGTTTACATACATTTCATAGTATTTGGTACCATTGCACTTAACCCCTTAACCCCAGAAGGTATTTTCATTTTTGCATTTTCATTTCATGATCCCCTTATTCCCAGAGCCATAACTTTTTTATCTTTGGGTCAATATCATCATGTTATGGCTAGTTTTTTGTGGAATGAGTAGTACACCATTGGTTTTCACATATCGTTTACTGGAAAACGGGAATAAAATTCCAAGTGCGGTGAAATTGAAAAAAATTCCACACTTGTTTTTTTTTTTTACCATGTTCACTAAATGCTAAAACTGACCTGCCATTATGATTCTCCAGGTCATTATGAGTTCATAGACACCAAATCTGTCTAGGTTCTTTTTTCATCTAAGTGGTGAAAAAAAATTCCAAAATTGTTAAAAAAAATTGTGCTATTTTGTGCGCTCATAGCAATCCGGTAGGGACAACCCATCGGTGACCAGCGCTCACGTCACGGGGTCACCGATGGGCGGGATTTCCTGCGTGCTTGCCAGAAGAGCAGTTTAATTCCGCTGTCAGAGATTGACAGTTGCATTTAACTAGTTCAAAACATCTGACATGTGCCAGAAAAGATGTGGGCTCAGTGCCAGAGCCCACATCAAAGGGAAGAAGTCTGACATCAGCATACTATTATGCCCGATGTCGGAAAGGGGTTAAACTGAATGACTGAATGACAAATGTTTGGAATACCCTTCCACAAGCTTCACACAAAAGTTGATCAGAAGTTGGGCCCATTCCTCCTGACAAAACTGGTGTAACTGATCCTGGTTTATAGGTCACCTTGCTCGCAACTGCCTTTGTAGCTTTGCCCATAAATTTTCAATATGATTAAAACCAGGGCTTTATGATGGCCACTCCAAAACATTGACTTTGTTATCCTTAAGCCACTTTGTTACCATTTTGGGAATAAGCTTCTGGTCATTGTCCACTTGGAAGACCCATTTCCGGCCAAGCTTCAACTTCCTGGCTAATGTCTTGACATGTTGCTTCAGTATTGCAACATATTCTTCTTTTCTCATGATGCCATCTATTTTGTGAAGTGCACCAGTCCCTCTTGCAGCAAAACAACCCCACAACATGATGCTGCTACCCCCAGTGTTTAACGGTTGAGATGGTGTTCTTAGGCTTCCAAGCTTCTCCCTTTTTTCTCCAAACGTAACGATGGTCATTATGCCAAAAAAGTTCAATTTTAGTTTCATCAGACCACCTGTGTGCATTTGCAAACATTAATATGACTTTTTTATGTTTCTTTTGGAGTAATGGCTTTTTCCTGGCAGAGTGGCCTTTCAGCCCATGTTGATACAGTAGTCATTTCACTGTGGATATTGACACAATCTTACCAACTTCTGCCATAATCTTCAGAAGGTCTTTTGCTTTTGTCCTTGGGTTGATATGCACATGTCGGACCAAAGCATGTTCATCTCACGGACACAGAACCCATTTCCTTCCTGAGCAGTATGATGGCTGGACATTCCCATCTTGTTTGTACTTGCGTGTAATTGTTTGAACAGAAGAACGAAGTACTTTCCGGTGTTAGGGTCTGCGGAATGCACCAAATATAAGATGTAGAGAGGTGCGTACGCAGCCCGAGGTCCACCGTGCAGGCGGAGCCTGCTGCTAGTAAGATGGCGCAAGAAGCGAACTCTGTTATTCCGCAGTCGCCAAAATAAACACCGTAACGCGCTGTGGCAATATGTGCAAACTGTTATTCCACAGAGCCGCCGGAAGGTGTGCCGCAGCGTTATGTGGCGATGTGTGCGAACTCAGTTAACACCACTGAGTCGCAAAGTAAACACGCTAGGGCGCTGTCTAGCGTTGAAAGCGAACCCTGTTGCGTCACAGAGCCGCTGAGACAAACTTCTGTGTCCTGTTAGGCACCCAGGTACACAGTTGATTACTAATCGAACATAGAAAGTGTTCATGCGCTAATGTCCTCGCGGGAGTCACACGAAATCTATGGCATCTGAACGCCAGGCCCTGAAAACGGCAATCAAACTCCTCACCGGTTATGCCGGTAATCTAAGGCATCTAAGACACCGACCCTGACCAGCTAGCATACCAAGCTCCTCACCGATTAGGTCGGTATTGTAATGGCGTATTTCAGCCGCCCTAACCACACACACGCATGACCATACTGGCGCAAAGCATATAACGGTTGATGCTAGCGCACGGCCGTGCGGTAAGGACAGCCTTTTATAGCAGCCACGAGAAAAAGACCTTCCAGGAAGGACCAATGGGAAGCTGCTTCAGAACATCAACAGCTACAGGACCTTCCTGAAGGACCAATAGGAGTGGCAGCTGTATCTGAGCATGTGACTCCTGATCTTCAATGGGAGATCTTGCCCTGGACATGCTCAGATGAGGCAACAAAGGACTTAGTCCCAAATCAGCCTGCTCCAAAACTGGTTGCAGCAGCAAGTCTCTGCACAGTACTGGGCCGGGCAAGACGCTGGGACTGACGTCTCTGCTGAGCAAGAACCACTGCGGCCGGAGACGGATGGGGGACCGCAGCGGGAACAGCTCAAGATTCCCCTTGTGCTGGAGTGGGGACTCAAACCCTAACATTACCCCCCTCCTAGAGCCCCCCCTTCTTTGGGCCTCGCCGCGCTCAAAGGCAGCGATGAGCTGCGGAGCATGAACATGCTCGGCAGGCTCCCAGGACCTATCCTCAGGCCCATAACCCCTCCAATCCACCAAATAAAATTTTTGCCTCGTACCACCTTGAACCCAACAATGGCGTTCACCTCATGATTGTCGATAGATGAACCCGACGTCCCGGCAGATGACTCGGAAAACTGGGAAATGGCCACGGGTTTCAGGAGGGACACGTCAAAGGTGTCGGTGATACCAAGGCGAGGCGGAAGGGCTAGGCGGTAAACCACCGGGTTTACCTGCTCAAGAACTTTAAAGGGACCCAAAAAGCAAGGTGCCAACTTGGTGGACTCTACACGTAGCCTGATGTTTCGGGCAGAGAGCCACACTAGGTCACCCGGAGCAAATGTAGGAGCGGGGAGCCGATGGGCATCGGCCGAAGACCTCATCCTCTCTTTGGAGGCATGAATGGCATCCTGGGTGTGGTCCTAAATGTCCCGTGCCTCCACAGCCCAGTCTGCCACCCTGGAATCGGCGGAAGACACGGGCATGGGCACTGGTACCTGCGGATGCTGACCATAGTTCAGGAGGAATGGGGTCTGTCCGGTGGAGTCAGCCACAGCATTATTTAGAGCGAACTCAGCCCACGGTAGCAAGGATGCCCAGTCATCCTGCCTGGCAGAGACAAAATGTCGCAAGTATGTGACCAAGGTCTGGCTGGCCCTCTCTACCAACACATTCATCTCGGGATGGTATGCAGAGGAGAGATTCAATTCAATGCTGAGTAAACGACACAGCTCTCTCCAGAACCGAGACGCAAACTGGGGACCTCGATCACTGACAATTTTGTCTGCCATACTGTGTAGGCGGAAAATATGCCTAATGAATAATGCTGCCAAGGCCCGTGCAGACGGTAACTGTGGTAACTGCACCAAGTGCACCATTTTAGAGAAGTGGTCGGTTATCACCCAGATGATGGTGCAGCCCCGAGACTTGGGTAAGCCCACCACAAAATCCATCCCGATCATCTCCCAGAGCCTGTCTGCCACCGGCAAAGTGAAAAGTAGCCCAGCCAGCCGTTGTGGAGGGGATTTATTCTTGGCGCAGGAGATGCACGCCTGAACATACTCCCTGACAGCACAGGCCATCTGCGGCCACCAGTATGTCCTCGCCAGCAACTCAGAAGTCCTTTTTGTCCCAAAATGTCCTCCCACCCTGGACGAATGTGCCCAAGAGAGTACTTCCGGTCGCAAATTGGTGGGCACAAAAGTCTTGCCCGGAGGCACAGACTCAAGCAAAACCGGAGCCACTGTTCCTAGGCTCTCTGTGGGGACAATAAGCCGAGGCTCCTCCTTCACCTCCTCAGAGGACACCACGGAGCGAGATAGAGCGTCGGTGCGAATGCTCTTCTCACCGGAGAGGAAATGGAGGGTGAAATGGACCTGGGAGAAGAACAAGGACCATCTGGCCTGATGGGAATTTAGCCGCTGGGCTGTCTGCAAAAACATCAAGTTCTTGTGGTCCGTGAATACTTGGAAGGGGAAGTGACCCCCTCCAGAAGATGTCTCCACTCAGAGAAGGCCAACTTCATAGCCAGTAACTCCCTGTCCCCGATGGAATAATTCCTCTCTGCTGGTCTAAAGGTCTTGGAAAGAAGAAGCAGGGATGCTTCCGACCCTGGGCATCCTTTTGAAAAAGGACTGCTCCAGCACCAACAGAAGAGGCATCCACCTCTAAAATAAACGGTTTATCGACATCGAGGCGATGTAAGATGGGAGCACTGGCGAAATGCGACTTGATGGAGGAGAACGCCTTGGTGACCTCCTCTGACCACAACTTGGGATTAGCTCCCTTCTTGGTGAGGGCTACCAAGGGAGCTACCAAAGTAGAGAAGTGGGGAATGAATTGGCGATAGTAGTTAATGAACCCCATAAAGCGCTGCACCGCTTTAAGGGAGTGGGGTTCTTGCCAATCCATTACAGCTTGTAGTTTGGCAGGATCCATAGCAAATCCCTGGGTGGAGATGATATAGCCCAGGAAATGTAGAGACTCCTGCTCAAACATGCACTTCTCCAACTTCGCATATAAGGAATTTGCTCGCAAGAGGTCGAAGACCTTGCAGACATCTCTCCGGTGGGAGGCCATATCTGGAGAAAAGATGAGAATGTCATCCAGATAGACTACCACCGAGGTGGTCAACATATCCCGGAAGATGTCGTTCACAAAGTCTTGGAAGACAGCTGGGGCATTACAGAGCCCAAAGGGCATTACCAGATATTCGTAATGCCCATCCCTGGTGTTAAATGCCGTCTTCCATTCGTCCCCCTCATGGATGCGAATCAGGTTATACGCACCCCGCAGGTCTAGCTTAATAAATACCCTTGCTCCCCAAAGCCTGTCAAAGAGCTCAGAGATTAGCGGCAAAGCATACTTATTTTTCATAGTGATAGCGTTGAGACCCCTATAATCAATGCACGGACATAATTCTCTGTTCTTCTGCACAAAGAAGAACCTTCTCCCGCTGGTGACAACGACTTCCTAATGAATCCCCTTGCCAAGTTCTCCTGAATAGGAGGCTCAGCTCCAGGCAAGAGGTTGATAGGACAGTCATGGGGGCTATGAGGCGGAAGAGTCTCCGCAGCCTTCTTCAAGAAAACGTCAGCATGGGACCAATAGACCTTGGGAAGAGGAGAGAGGTCTATGGGTATCTCAGTGGTGGTGTCACTAATACATTTGCCCTTACATAAATTACCCCAAACCAGAATTCTCCCTGAAGAACACTCAAGATGGGGAGAGTGGTGGCGGAGCCAGGGTAATCCAACAAAACCTCATCTATACCCTCAGGCAGGATAAAAAATGATATATTCTCCTAATGGGAAGGAGACATAGACAAGGTAAGTGGGACAGACTGATGGGTGATTTGTGTGGGCAGAATTGCTCCGTTCAACACCCGTACTGACACTGGTTCAGCCAGAAACACCAAAGGCATGGTGTGGCGAGAAGCAAAGGAGGACGACATAAAATTCCCCTCTGCCCCAGAATCCACACACAGCTTGACGGGTAGGGTGTTAGAATCGTGGGTAATTATCCCCTTGAGGAGCACTTTAGGGGCAAAACTCATGGCGTCCAGTGACCCTGTTCCTACGGTTACTGGGCGCGACCGTTTATTCAGCCGCTGTGGACATGGTTGGCAAAATGTCCCTGTTGCTGGCAAATATAACAAATCGGGGATGGACGAATGACCCGAGATTTAGATCCCGCAGGAGCAACCTCCTGTAGGTCGGGCGGCTGAACGGGCGACTCCAGAGGGGTGGCTGTTATGAATGTGCTAGAGATGGTTTCTGAGCAGAGGCTCCCTCTGGTGATTACAGACAATACTGAACCTTTCAGCGAGGAATGGCAATCTGGGATCACAGACTGGTCTGATATAAGGGAGGTTCCCTCTCATGATGGTTGCCGGTGATCAATTGTTCTTGTCTCAATTGTGGTTCCTGGTTCATTTGGAAGTTTGCTGAGTCTTGCCTGCATCTTCTGCTATCATGTAAGATATTTTCTGCTTTTATTTTTGTGCTTGCTTTTTGCATTGTTACCTGCACTTCTATGGAGGTCAGCCAGGTCCCCTCCGGGGGCTTGTGCTCCTCTCAGTTTATCTGGAGCCGCTGTTGTTTGTTCATTTGCTTTTTCCTGTTTTTTCAGTGGCTGCGGCTTAGTTTTGTTACACCAGAGATCTGATTAGGTGGTAGAGATCGTGTGATCTCAGGTGTTTTTGCAATCAGAAGAGTTGGTATTTTTTAGGGTTTTTTTTGGATTACAGTGAGTATCCTTTCCTGTACTTTTCTGACTAGACAGATTGGGCCCCAGCGTTTGCTCATTCTATTTTCTGTCTGTGTCCGTGCTTCTTCTTGTCTAACCGCCATTACATGTTTGGGGGCTTCCTATTTTCTTTGGGGATCTGCTCCGGGGCAGATAGCTTTCATCTTTCTGTCTTTAGGTGTAGTTATCTCTCAGGCTGTGACGAGGAGTCTAAGATCAACGTAGGAACGCTCCACGGCTACCTCTAGTTGTGTGGTTAGTTCAGGTTACTGCAATCCAATAGGTTCCAGCCTCTCTGGTGTATTGCTGTTTTTGCTTATTCTCCTCAGCTACCAAAACATAACAGGTGGCGAAGGTAGGAGCCAACCCAACCCTCTGCCTACACTGGGCACGTTCCAGCCTCTGCTCATGGAAATGGAGGTTGACACGGGTGGAAAAAGCGATAAGCTTCTCCAGTGTGGCAGGAATCTCCTGGTAGCCAAGGCTTCATTCACATGACTCGCTAGTCCTCTCCAGAACACGGGAATGAGGACTTTATCTGGCCACTCTAATACCGAGGCCAGAGTCCGAAATTGGACAGCAAAATGGTTGACCAAAGCCGAACCCTGGGTACTTGCCAGCAGTTGGAGCGCCGTATCGTGGGTGACCTGAGGTCCTAGAAAAACCTTTTTTAGAGCCTCCAGAAAACGAGAAGCGCTCTGCACCACATGGTCGTCACGCTCCCACAGCGGCGTTGCCCACTCCAACGCTCTGCCCGACAGAAGAGCTATCACAAAGCCCACTTGTGCCCGATCCGTGGGGAAACGTGCAGCCAGAAGCTCGAGGTGTATGGAGCACTGACTCACGAATCCCCGACATTGCATGCTGTCACCAGCAAACTTATCTGGAAGCGGGAGGTGGGACAATGTAGGGACAGAAGTGGCAAAGGACAAACTGGCTGCAGCTATGCTAGCAGCCTGAACAGCGACTGCGGTAACATCCACAGCTGAGGTTGTGCGCTCAAGAGCCGCCAACCTACCCTCCAGTTACTGGATGTACAGCTGTAACCGCTTTTCATCCACCATTTTACTAGCCAGACTCTGGCGCTAGTATTATGTCAGGGTCTGCGGAACGCACCAAATATAAGATGTAGAGAGGTGCGTTCGCAGCCCGGGGTCCACCGTGCAGGCGGAGACTGCTGCTAGTAAGATGGCGCAAGAAGTGAACTCTGTTATCCCGCAGAATCGCCAAAATAAACACCGTAACGCGCTGTGGCAATATGTGCGAATCTGTTATTCCACAGAGCCGCTGGATGGAGTGCCGCAGCGCTATATAGCGATGTGTGTGAACTCAGTTAACACCACTGAGTGGCAAAGTAAACACGCTAAGGCGCTGTCTAGCGTTGAAAGCGAACCCTGTTGTGTCACAGAGCCGCTGAGACAAACTTCTGTGTCCTGTTAGGCACCCAGGTACACAGTTGACTGCTAAGCGAACATAGAAAGTAATCATGCGCTAATGTCCTCGCGGGAGTCACCCGCAATTTATGGCGTCTGAACGCCAGGCCCTGAATACGGCAATCAAACTCCTCACCGGTTATGCCAGTAATCTAAGGCATCTAAGACACCGACCCTGACCAGCTAGCATACCAATCTCCTCCCCGATTAGGTCAGTATTGTAATGGCTTATTTCAGCCACCCTAACCACACACACGCATGACCATACTGGTGCAAAGCATATAATGGTTGATACTAGCGCACGGCTGTGCGGTAAGGACAGCCTTTTATAGCAGCCACGAGAAAAAGACCTTCCAGGAAGGACCAATGGGAAGCTACTTCAGAACATCAACAGCTACAGGACCTTCCTGAAGGACCAATAGGAGTGGCAGCTGTATCTGAGCATGTGACCCGTGATCTTCAATGGGAGATCTTGCCCTGGGCATGCTCAGATGAGGCAACAAATGACTTAGTCCCAAACCAGCCTGCTCCAACACTGGTTGGAGCAGCAAGTCTCTGCACAGTACTGGGCGGGCAAGACGCTGGGACTGACGTCTCTGCTGAGCAGGAGCCACTGCGGCCGGAGACGGATGGGGGACCGCAGCGGGAACAGCTCGAGATTCCCCTTGTGCAGGAGTGGGAACTCGAACTCTGACATCCGGTATTTTGAAATTGTACCAAAGAATGAGCCAGACTTGTGCAAGTGCACAATTTTCTTCCTGATATCTTGGCTGATTTATTGAGACTTTCCCAAGATGCTACACAAAGAAGCAGTGTGTTTCAGGTGTGCATTAAAATACATCCAAAGATGCCTCTCTAATTAACTCCGATGTTGCCAAAAATCAGAAGCTTCGAAACACATGACATATCATATGGGCAGTCCAGAATTGTTTAAATACATAGTAGTAATCGTAATGTGTGCAAACTTTTGACTTTACAGTAAGTAATAAAAATGTCTTAAAACATTCTCTCTCTCTCATTACTCTGGCATTTGGTAAATATTAAACATTATGGTAACCCTAATTAACCTAAAACGAGAAAGGATTATTCTGAATTTATGTCAGATATTGAGAAAAACATGCATATGTGTCTTTTTATATAGTGTACTTAAACGCCTAGGTTCAACTGCATTTGTATGTTCATGATAGGTTCACTTTAAGAAGAGAAAACTCCACTTTCTTCTTTCTTTTTACAATACTATAGTGTGAGTCATCTCAATCAATTATAGGCAAAAAATTTAAAACTGTAAAATATTTAAATGCTATGTAAATATCCAATATATATAACTATAAACGTGCAAATACCTTAAATAATATTTCATTGACTAAAAAGAAAATCTGCAATGCCACAAGGAAAGATATAGATATGTTAATTTTTATAAATCTAACACAAACTGCACTTTCTTGATAAGCAGAAATCAAGCTTTGCATATAATCTTTATTTATATAACCCTAAAGCTTCAAAAAAACTGTGCAAACATGAATTATAGTATATGCCATACATTTAACAGGTGCTTAAAAGTATGCAATAGACACTTTACTCATATCATGTAAGCATACTTAACATGCATTAACAGTTACAACAATCTTAGGTTTTTTTTTATATATTTTTGCATAAAAAAATGCCTATTACATTTGTGGTGGATTCAAACAATTTAAAAAGTAACTAAAACTTCAAGTGGTCACTGGCGATTCAATAAACGCGGGCTTGTTTGAGGCCAAAGAAATAAATAACAATATTGCAAGGTACTTAATGTACCCCAAATTATATTTTCATCATGGAAAATCACTAGAAAAGTCCTGGCCACTAAGTGACTGCTGTTTCAAGCAGCTCAAATGCAGGAATTACAGGATTACAGGAAGAGGAGGTGGTCTATGTCTTCATGCTCGTGCTCTCCTGTCTGTCAAATTGCATATAGGCATAACCAAGAGGTAGACTTTCACTTCAGGGCAAGTAAACTATTGAACAGTTGCAGTCACAATAAAGGCAGAAAAAGAAACCAGTTGAACTTCTAGCATCTATAGTGATAGCAGAATGCTGATAAAAAGGAACCACCTACTCATTTAGTGTAGATGGCAAGTTACGTAACATGAGAATTTGAACAGTTCCTACTGTAGACTGTTGTGTGCACCAAAAACATTTTTAACTTTTTGTTCAGTAGCTTTTTCCTCCATTTTTCAACCACTTATTAACCATCTTCAGGATAGGAACACCTAAGGGATCAGAACAACTCTTGCCATTAGAAGTCTACTAAGGGGAAAGGAGGAAAGAATAAGATATACACAATTTGTATCTCACTGTAGAGTTGATTTCATAACTACACTGCTCAGTACTGTGGTATAGTCTCTGTGGCTGTTTATGTGGATGTATTACACAGATAAACAGGATTTATTCTTCTGTGTGGTGTATAACCTAACATTATAATTCTCATAGTCAGTATTAATTCACCAGCAAAGCACCCCCACACCATCACACCACCTCCTCCATGCTTCACGGTGGGAACCAGGCATGTAGTGTCCAGCCATTCACCTTTTCTGCGTGCAAAGCAGTAATCAAAGCAAAAGGTGGCTACTTTGAAGAACCTAGAATATAAGACATATTTTCAGTTGTTTCACACTTTTTTGTAAAGTGTAATGTATAATTCCACATGTGTTAATTCATAGTTTTGATGCCTTCAGTGTAATTCTACAATTTTCATAGTCATGAAAATACAGAAAAATCTTTGAATGAGAAGGTGTGTCCAAACTTTTGGTCTGTACTGTAAGTGTATGCGAAACGGAAGCTGTTTTGCCAAGGTTTTTTTAGGGTATCAAAACATCAGAAATCTATGGGAACAGTGCTCAAATGACATGGTAACATCATGGGGAAGACCCCTGGAAGAATTTCTGACTCCTAGATCACTGCTGTGAATAATGTTGTCAGAGTGTTATGCCACTTTTACAGGCGCACACTAAAACATACAAAAATGCAGCCAAAATGGATTTTTCTGGGAAATATGTTAAGGAACATCCTTTCCAGGGTAATGATTTGTATGTAAGGCAAAATTAATAACCTCAAAAACAAATGTACCTCCAGCACTTGGGCTATGTTCACACATAGCATTTTTGATGCGTTTTTCAACTTTAGCATTGCTTTCAACCAATACAAATGCATTCACACGGAAATGTAATTTTGACATTTAAAGGGAACATGTCACCTCATTTTTCGCATATAAGCTGCGGCCACCGCCATTAGGGGCTTATCTACAGCATTCTATAATGCTGCAGATAAGCCCCCGATGTAACCTGAAAGATAAGAAAAACAAGTTATATTATACTCACCTGGGGGGCGATCCGGTCCGACCGGCTGCCATCTTCATGCAATGAGGTCCTCTTCTTTGCTTCTGTCGCGGCTCCTGCGCAGGCGTACTGATTTGCCCTGTTGAGGGCATAGTAAAGTACTGCAGTGCACAGGCGCCGGGCCTCTGACCTTGCCTGGTGCCTGCGCACTGCAGTACTTTGCTCTGTACCTCAATAGGCCAGAGAATTAAGCCTGCACAGGAGCCACGACAGAAGCAAGGAAGATGATGACCTCACATGAAGACACCCATCAGACAAGGACCGCACCGGACCGCCCCTGGGTGAGTAAAAATCTAACGTGTTTTTCTTATCTTTCAGGTTACATTGGAGGCTTATCTACAGCATTATAGAATTCTGTAGATAAACCCCTAATGGTGGTGGCCACAGCTTATATGGGAAAAATGAGCTGAAAGGTTTCCTTTAACAACCTTAGCTGGCCATGTGGTGTTTTGACACATCATCAGACACATCCTGTTTCATTTATGAAGGAGGGACTCTGAAAGTCACAAAGCCTATTTTTATAGGAGCATCAGGAGGCATTAATATTCTTAAATGGCCATCAGCCGGTTATGATTTGTTGTTCCCATTATTAAACAGTGGGTCTCTTATACTGCTATTGCCTATGCAGTGAGTGGCTGGGCTGCCAAAAATTAAGACGCACCCCAATACCCCTGTGACGAGATGTACAGGAGAGCCTCATGAAAAAATGTTCCCATTATAAGAAAGTGGGTCTCCCATAGTGTTTGCCAATGCATTGAATGCAAGGCCCACCTTGCCCCAAAGTTACAAAAACCCCAATAACCCTTTGAACCAACGTACTGGATGGCCACATGAAAGAAAAGTTCCCATTATTATTTATTTGGTACTGCACACTGTTTGCCTATGCATTGAATGCAAGACGTGCCCTGCACCAACATTACACACACTCCAATAACCCTTTGAACCAACGTACTGGATGGCCACATGAAAGCGAAGTTCCCATTATTCTTTCTTTGGTACTGCCATACTGTTTTCTTATGCATCGAATGCAAGACCTGCCCTGCCCCAAAGTTAAACGCACCCAATAACCCTTTGAAGTGACGTAGTGGATGGCCACATGAAACCAAAGTTCCCATTATTAGAAATTTGGTACTCCCATACTGTTTGCCTATGCATTGAATGCAAGGTTCGCCTTCCCACAAAGTTACACGCACCCCAATAACATTTGGAACAGACATCCTGGATGGCCACATGAAACCAAAGTGCCCATAATTATGAATTTTGTACTCCCATAAAGTTTGCCCATGAAGTGAATGCAAGCCTGCTCCAAATTTGGATGTACTCCAATAACCCAAAAAACAGACGTCCTGGATGTACACATGAAACCAAAGTTCCCATTATTATTTATTTGGTAATTCCACACTGTTTGCCTATGCATTGAATGCAAGGCCCACCTTGCCACAAAGTTACATGCACCCAAATAACCCTTTGAACTGACATCATTATTTTTCATTTGGTACTGCCATACTGTTTGCCTATGCATCAAATGCAAGGCCTGACCTGCCCCAAAGTTACATGCACCCCAATAACCCTTTGAACCGACGGACTGGATGGCCACATGAAAACAAAGTTCCTATTGTTCTTTATTTGGTACTGCCATACTGTTTGTCAATGCACTGAATGCAAGGCCTGCCCTGCCACAAAATTAGACACACCCCAATAACCCTTTGAACCGACATACTGGATGGCTATATGAACCCAAAGTTCCAATTATTTTTCATTTGGTACTGCCATACTGTTTGCCTATACATCGAATGCAAGGCCTGTCCTGCCCCAAAGTTACACGCACCCCAATAACAATTTGAACCGACGTCCTGGATGGCTACATGAAACCAAACTTCACATTATTTTTCATTTAGTACTGCCATACAGTTTGACTATGCATCGAATGCAAGGCCTGCCCTGCCCCAAAGTTACACGCACCCCAACAACCCTTTGAACCGACATACTGGATGGACACCTGAAAGCATTGTTCCTAGTAATTTGGTACTCCCATACTGTTTGGCTGTGCAGTGAATTGTTGAGCCTGAAGAACCTGCATTGGAGAATGTCAGTGTTGAGGATGAAGAACTGGCAGTGTAGAATGTCAGTGTTGAGTCTGGAAAACCTGCAGTGGAGAATTTCAGTGTTGAGGCTGAAGAAACTGCAATGTAGAATTTCAGTGTTGAGGCTGAAGACCCGGCAGTGGAGCATTGCAGTGTTGAGGCTAAAGAACACCTGCCAGGGGAGCATTTCAGTGTTGAGGCTGAAAAAACTATAGTGTAGAATTGCAGTGTTGAGGATGAAGACCCAAAAGTGGAGAATTGCATTGTTGAAACAGCTGACCAAACCCTACAGTTCCAGTTATTAGGAACTGAGTCTCCCATACCGTTTGGCTATGCAGTGAATGCAAGTCCTGTCCCAAATTTGCATGCACCCCTAACCCACTTGGAAAAACAAAAAGGGGGGCCTCATGAAAAAATATTACCATTAGAAAGGAGCGATTTTCCTATACTTGTAATGCCCATACACAAAATGTATGGGCTTACAAATATTTCCCCTGGGGGGTACACATCAACACACCGGGTCAACATTTTTGTTACGGGCATCATAAACACTCTTGAAAACACTAACGTGGCTGTTGCATCATGGAACACGTTCACCCTGGTGATCTAGTGGTGGTGTCTGAAGAGATGTGGAGGATGTCATCCTATAAATCTTTTCCCAATTTAAAAGAGTGGGTCTCCTATACATGTAATGCCCATACACTAAGTGTATGGGCTGACAAACATTTCTCCCTGGGGGTTAAACATCGGCATACTGTGTAAACATTTTTTTTATGGGCATCATAAACATTCTTTAACACAATAATATAGTTGTTGCATCACGTACCGTGGTCATCATGGTGATCTAGTGGTGGTGGATGATGAGGAGAAGGAGGAGGATAACACCAAATAGCCAAAATCAGGAAGCGTATACCCATGTGTGGATGTGAAGTGGTGCATGGGAATACACCTCCCAAAACAAAACCACTGTATTTGAGGTTATGTTTTGCTGTTATCATTCGGTGGTGTAGAGAAGTCTGGCCCAAGCCAGCCCTTGTTCATTTTTATAAGATTCAGTCTGTCAGCATTTTCTTTTGACAGGCGTATGCACTTATCAGATATAATTCCACCAGCGGCACTAAAAACCTGCTGTGACAAAATCCTAGCGGCAGGCAGGCCAGGACCTACAAGGCGTAGAGAGCCAGTTCATGCCACATGTCCAGCTTGTATACCCAATAATAGAAATGCACAGAGGAATCACGTATGATGTTAGTACGGTCAGCAAGGTACTCCCTCAACATCTTCCAAAACGTTGAACTCCTTGTGAGAGTACCCCGTGCCTCTGGGCCAGTGTGATGGGAGGGTCTGAGAAAACTCTCCCAGAATTTGCCAGTGTTCCCCTGTCTCTGCTAGATTGGAGTTGTGTCTCTCTTGCCTGTACTCCTTGACTGTCCAATGAACTTTGACCTCTGCCAAGAGCATTTTCAGATGGGAATTTTTTTAATAATTCCACAACAAGGGTCCTATGGTACTGCACCATTTTAGTAGATCTGTCTGCCTTTGGAAGAAGAGATTGATAGTTTTCTTTGTAGCGTGGGTCTAGAAGTGTCACCAACCAGTAATGAGTGTCATCCAAAATTTTCAGAATGCGAGGGTCATGGGAAAGGCAGCGCAACATAAAGTTAGTCATGCTTGCCAGACTGCTAATAGCCAAGACTTTCGTCTCCTCACCAAGAGGACGACTGACCATGCTGTCCTCCTCCTCCTCCCTGTCCTCAGACCATCCAGACTGAACAGATGGTATTGTAATGTATGGTGTACAGTTCATATAGCGTCTTGTGCTTGGGTGCGAGGAAAACACATGAGACACAGGTTTGATATAGAAAGACTTGTTGTAAGGTTCTTTGTCTCTGTTGCCATGTTCCTTGAAACTCAGTTTTCCGTCGGCCATTTTGCTTTCTGTCTTTCTGCAGCTCTTGCCCTCAGTTAATATGGAGTTTCCAGTTTTCATGTTCCCGCCCTGATTCTTCCCTCTTGCTTCTTAAGCAGCCTCAGCTGAACAATCAGTGCTCCTGAATCAAGCCTCAGTCAGTCTGTGACCTGACTCCTGGAAGCCTTGGACTTGTATTCCAGCTATTCCCTACTGAGGAACCTTGGAACACTTTTGGACTCTGGAAACCTGCTGTTTGGTGAATCCATGTTTGCAGAGGAATTACGGTACAGAGAAGAGATCCTGAACCTGCTTTGGAGATTTATTGTAGTGCTTGAAGTTACTCTGGCCTGCTGTGTCTCCTGTCGCTGTTCCTGCAAACTGTGTGAACTTTTCAGCATGCTTGTATGAAGTAATACAAGTCATTTCATTTCAACCTATGTCTCCTGTGTTTTCCTCGCACCCAAGCACAAGACGCTATAGGAACTGTACACTATACATGACAAGATTCAGGAGCCAATGTTTAGTGTCTGCTGGGTCTGGGAAAGCCGTGTCTGCTGTGACTGTGGATATCAGATGTCCGTTTAATACCTTATGTGATGACAGTGGTTGTGACTTCTCACAACCATTCCAGGTGAGAGCATTCCCTTAAAATTTTACTCTGGAGTGTTACCACAGGTAAACACTATTGTTTTTTTTTTTCCTTTCCTCTTCTCCTTCCAGCACCTCTGCCTTAAAAGATCTGGAAGATGGAGGCCCGCATAAAGGAACTTTGCTGAGTGACTGATACAATCCTTTCAGATGTACAGACTTTAAAAACCCGTTTTGCAAGCCTACAGGACCTCACTAATCATAATTTGCAAGTGTTTGGACAGACTACCCAGGAATTGCGAGCCAGGATTGAGGCTCTAGAGGAACGAGCCCAGGCTCCTGCCATAACCCCAAGTTCTGGGATCCCCAAATTACCTCCTTTTCGTTTTGGTGGTGAACGTGAGAAATTCAGGGGATTTATTAATCAATGCAATTTATTTTTCTCTGCACATGCTTCACAATTTCCCACTGAACGATCCAAAGTGCTTTCTATAATCATGTTGCTTACCAATAAGGCTTTGATGTGGGCAAACCCTCTGATTGAGACTGAGGATGATTGTTTGAATCACCTTGATGCTTTTATTTCAGCCATGGGGCAGGTGTTTGATGACCCCAATCGAGGTGCAACAGCTGAAGCAGCCATGTTAACTTTGCCAAGGTAAGCGTTCAGTAGCCGAATATGCCCTGGATTTCAGGAGATGGGCTGTTGATACCACTTGGGATACTTCCGCTAAAAAATCTATTTTTCGGAAAGGGTTGTCTCCACTGATTAAGGATGAACTTGCTCGTGCCGACCCTCCCACTGCGTTAGGTGACTTTATTAACTATTGTATCCGTATTGATGCTCGTCTGACTGAACGCAGACAAGAGAGATGGTTCGAAAATAATCGCACTAACCTTTTACTACCTCCCTCCTCAGCTAAGGAACCTTTGAGTAGGATCACAAGGGAACCAGAACCTGAACCCATGCAGGTGGACTCTTTACAAAGACGGGTTAGTGATGCACGCAAAGAACATCGTATAAAGGAAAATCTATGTTTCTACTGTGGTAAGTCAGGGCACTTCATTATAAACTGCCCCAGCCGTTCTCGTAAGACTACTGCAGCAGTCATTCACTGTGAGTGTTGCGAGAGGAGCTCTGTCATGTCCGAGCCTCAGGCTCCAGAGAGATCTGCTGCAAGAGATCTTGATTTCTCGGACTTAAACTCTGTTAGTTCTGGGGACGATGACGGTATAAACGCTGCAATTTTTCAAGTTTCCTCAGCGGTGTCCCAGCTGAGTTGTAAAAGAAACAATTCTCATTGCTTCCTTTCCATCAAACTCTGGGTTGACTCAGTTTGGGTGTCTAGCTCTGCTATGATCGACTCAGGAGCAAGTGGAAATTTTATGGATATCTTCTTTGCTCTGAAACAGGGGATACGTTCAGTGAAGAAGGCTACTCCAGTACAGATGGAGACTGTGGATGGCTCTCTACTGACTTCTGGACAAGTGGATCAAGAAACAGAGCCTTTGAAGGTCCTTATGGGTAAAGATCATCAGGAGAAAATGTCTTTTTTGCTTATCTCTTCTCCCCACTTTCCCATCATTCTAGGGCTACCATGGCTGCAGGCGCAGAATCCTACGATTAACTGGGAGACCAAGGAATTACACTTTCCGGAGAAACAGATGAGTCAAGGAGTTTCAGCTTGCTCTGTTCCTAAAGGAACCATGTCAGTCCCTGAACTACCAGCTGTATACCAGGACTATGACGATTTATGTGACAAGAAGAACGCTGATCAGCTTCCTCCTCACCGTCCATATGATTGTCCAATTGAATTATTACCCGGAGCCGAGATACCTTTTGGTAAGATCTACCCCCTAGCGGGGCCCGAGCTAAAAGCTTTGAAGGATATATAGACGAAAATTTAGCCAAGGGCTTCATACGCCCCTCTTCATCTCCCGCAGGTGCACCCATCTTCTTTGTGAAGAAGAAAGATGGATCTCTGAGACCCTGCATAGACTATAGGGAACTCAATAAGGTTACTATTAGAAACCGTTATCCATTGCCTTTAATCCCTGAGTTGTTGGAGAGAGTGCGGCATGCCAAAATTTTCTCTAAACTGGATCTCCGTGGGGCCTATAACTTGGTCCGTATCAGACCTGGGGATGAATGGAAGACTGCTTTCAGGTCACGCTATGGACACTTTGAATATCTAGTTATGCCTTTTGGTCTGAGTACCGCCCCAGCCACTTTCCAACACTTCGTGAATGATATCTTCAGGGATCTCCTAGATACATTTGTGGTGATTTATCTGGATGATATTCTAATTTTTTCTAACTCCACAGAGGAACATCATGGACATGTGAGAATGGTCTTAGAACGCCTAAGACAAAACCATCTCTACATCAAACTTGAAAAATGTGAATTCCATAGGACCGAAATTCAATTTCTGGGGTATGTACTATCTACGCAAGGGATTAGTATGGATGGAAGCAAGACCCAAGCCATCAAGGATTGGCCAATTCCTAGAAATGTGAAGGAGGTGCAGCGTTTCATCGGGTTTGCCAACTTCTATAGACGTTTCATTAAGAATTTTTCTGAGGTAGTGTCACCTATCACCCAACTTACCCGGAAACAGTCTAGGTTCTCCTGGACCCCGCAAGTTCAGGAAGCATTTTCCTGTTTAAAGGATAAATTTACCACCGCACCTATCTTAGTACATCCCAACCCCGAGCTTGCCTTCATAATAGAGGTGGATGCTTCAGACTGTGCCGTTGGAGCTATACTCTCTCAGAGAACAGGTGAGAAGAATGTCTTGCATCCCTGTGCCTTCTTTTCCCAGCAGTTGTCTTCGGCTGAGAGGAACTACGATGTGGGCAATAGAGAATTGTTGGCCATTATTGCCGCCTTCAAAGAATGGAGACACCTTCTTCAGGGAGCTGCACAGCAAATAGTCGTCCTGACAGACCATCGTAACCTTGAATTTATCAGGTCGGCTAAGTGCCTGACTCCTCGCCAGGCTCGCTGGAATCTTTTCCTAAACCAATTTAATTTTGTCATTTCTTATAGACCAGGATCGCGCAATGGAAAGGCTGATGCACTCTCTAGGATTCATTCAGCAGAGACCCGTCCACTTACTCCTCCTAAGACTATTCTTCCTGACTCTAGATTCCTGGGAGTGATTCATAATCAAGACCTACTTAAGGACATCAAGGAAGCATACCATGCGGATTCTTTGTTGGCTCAACCCCCAAGGGACGTAAGTCTTGTCTTTAAGAATGGTGTGTGGATTCAGGGACAACGTCTGTATATACCTGAAACAGTCAGATTGAGAGTATTGCAACTCATCCACGATTCCAAGATAGCTGGGCATAGGGGAATTCTAAAGACACAAGAATTTCTTTCTCGTTTCTTTTGGTGGCCCACTTACAGGAAAGATGTCTTAAACTATGTCACTTGATGTGAAGTCTGTGCAAGATGCAAAACACCTCGCTCCTCACCAACTGGTCTGTTGCAACCCTTCCCACCCCGTCCCGCCCGTGGGGATCCATTTCTATGGACTTCATTGTGGAGTTACCAACCTGTCAAGGGAAGAACACCATTCTAGTGGTGGTTGACCGTCTAACAAAGGCAGCTCATTTTATCCCTTGTGTCTGCTTACCCACTGCAAAACAGACATCAGACTTGATGATTAAGAATGTGTTTCGCTTACATGGAGTACCAGATGAGGTCATTTCGGATCGAGGGTTGCAATTCACTTCAAGGTTTTGGCAAAATTTCTGTGCAGCATTGGACATTAAAGTAAACCTTTCTTCTGCTTTTCATCCCCAGACTAATGGACAGACAGAACGAACCAATCAGACCCTGGAGCAGTATCTCCGCTGTTTTATCTGCCACCTACAGGATGATTGGGTGGATCTACTTCCACTGGCTGAGTTCTCTTATAACAACTCTCAGAGCGCCTCCACTAAGCAGTCTCCTTTTTACTCCAATCTAGGTTATCATCCTAACATTCTTCCTCGATTTCCCATAGATACGCCCTTGCCGGCAGTGGCTGAAAGAATCAGTTCTTTACAAAAGAATTTGGATCTTCTAAAGGAAAATCTAGAATTGGCTCAGGAAAGGTACAAGAAAGCAGCAGATAAATTTCGTAAACCTGCACCAGCTTTCAAGGTAGGAGATTTGGTCTGGCTGTCAACCAGAAATCTTAAATTAAAGATTCCATCGTCTAAATTGGGACATAAGTACATTGGACCTTATAAGATCAATAAGATTATAAGTGCTGTTGCTTGTCGTCTTCAACTACCCAGAACTATGAGAATCCATCCTGTCTTTCATGTATCCCTACTAAAGGCTGCAACACCCAATACGTTTCCTGGACGTTCTTCTCCTTGCCCGACCCAGTGCTGGTCGATGGTTAGGAAGAATTTATGGTGGAAAGGATTCTAGATTCCAGGTTGTACAGAAATCAGTTGCAATATTTGATTAAATGGCAGGGCTACCCAGTGGAGGACAACTCATGGGAACCAGTCAATAATGTAAATGCTCCTCGCCTGCTCCGCCAGTTTCATCAAAGGTACCCTGACAAGCCTGGTCTGAGGTCATCCGGAGGTTGTCCCTAAGGGGGGAGTAATGTAAGGTTCTTTGTCTCTGTTGCCATGTTCCTTGAAACTCAGTTTTCCGTCGGCCATTTTGCTTTCTGTCTTTCTGCAGCTCTTGCCCTCAGTTAATATGGAGTTTCCAGTTTTCATGTTCCCGCCCTGATTCTTCCCTCTTGCTTCTTAAGCAGCCTCAGCTGAACAATCAGTGCTCCTGAATCAAGCCTCAGTCAGTCTGTGACCTGACTCCTGGAAGCCTTGGACTTGTACTCCAGCTATTCCCTACTGAGGAACCTTGGAACACTTTTGGACTCTGGAAACCTGCTGTTTGGTGAATCCATGTTTGCAGAGGAATTACGGTACAGAGAAGAGATCCTGAACCTGCTTTGGAGATTTATTGTAGTGCTTGAAGTTACTCTGGCCTGCTGTGTCTCCTGTCGCTGTTCCTGCAAACTGTGTGAACTTTTCAGCATGCTTGTATGAAGTAATACAAGTCATTTCATTTCAACCTATGTCTCCTGTGTTTTCCTCGCACCCAAGCACAAGACGCTATAGGAACTGTACACTATACATGACACTTGTATTACTTCATACAAGTGGCAAAAAGGGTCACACAGTTTGCAGGTACAGAAGCAGGAGACACAGCAGGCCAGAGTAACTTAAGCTCAGCAATAACTCTCCACAACAGGTTCAGGATCTCTTCTCTGTTACCGTAATTCCATGCAAACGTGGATTTATCAAATAGCAGGTTTCCAGAGTCCACAAGTGTTCCAAAGTTCCTCAGTAGGAAATAGCTGGAGTACAAGTCTAAGGTTTCCAGGAGTCAGGTCACAGGCTCACTGCAGGCTTGATTCTGAAGCACTGATTGCTCAGCTGAGGCTGCTTAAGAAGCAAGAGGGAGAGAATCAGGGCGGGAACATGAAAGCTGGAAACTCCATATTGACTGAGGGCAAGATAGCTGCAGCAAGACAGAAAGCAAAATGGCCGAGGAAAAACTGAGTTTCAAGAAACATGTACAAAGAACCTTACATTACTCCCCCCTTAGGGACAACCTCCGGATGACCTCAGACCAGGCTTGTCTGGGTACCTCTGATGAAACTGGCGGAGCAAGCGAGGAGCATTAACGTTATTGACTGGTTCCCATGAGTTGTCCTCCACTGGGTAGCCCTGCCATTTAATCAAATATTGTAACTGATTTCTGTACAACCTGGAATCTAGAATCCTTTCCACCACAAAATCTTCCTGACCATCGACTAGCACTGGGTCAGGGCAAGGAGAAGAACGTCCAGGAAACGTATTGGGTGTTGCAGCCTTTAGTAGGGATACATGAAAGATAGGGTGGATTCTCATAGTTCTGGGCAGTTGAAGACGACAAGCAACGGCACTTATAATTTTACTGATTTTATAGGGTCCAATGTACTTATGTCCCAACTTAGACGATGGAATCCTTAACTTAAGATTTCTGGTTGACAGCCAGACCTAGTCTCCTACCTTAAAAGCTGGTGCAGGTTTACGAAATGTATCTGCTGCTTTCTTGTACCTTTCCTGAGCCGATTCCAGATTTTCCTTTAGAAGATCCATATTCTTTTGTAAAGACTGATTCTTTCAGCCACTGCTGGCAAGGGCGTTTCTATGGGAAATCGAGGAATAATGTTAGAATGATAACCGAAATTGGAGTAAAAAGGAGACTGCTTAGTGGAGGCGCTCTGAGAGTTGTTACAAGAGAACTCAGCCAGTGGAAGTAGATCCACCCAATCATCCTGTAGGTGGCAGATAAAGCAGCGGAGATACTACTCCAGGGTCTGATTGGTTCGTTCTGTCTGTCCATTAGTCTGGGGATGAAAAGCAGAAGAAAGGTTTACTTTAATGTCCAATGCGGCACAGAAATTTTGCCAAAACCTTGAAGTGAATTGCACCCCTCGATCCGAAATGACCTCATCCGGTACTCCATGTAAGCGAAAACACATTCTTAATCATCAAATCTGATGTCTGTTTTGCAGTGGGTAAGCCGACACAAGGGATAAAATGAGCTGCCTTTGTTAAACGATCAACCACCACTAGAATGGTGTTCTTCCCTTGAGAGGTTGGTAACTCCACAATGAAGTCCATAGAAATGGATCCCCACGGGCGGGACGGGGTGGGAAGGGGTTGCAACAGACCAGTTGGTGAGGAGCGAGGTGTTTTGCATCTTGCACAGACTTCACATGAAGTGACATAGTTTAAAACATCTTTCCTGTAAGTGGGCCACCAAAAGAAACGAGAAAGAAATTCCTGTGTCTTTAGAATTCCTCTATGCCCAGCTATCTTGGAATCGTGGATGAGTTGCAATACTCTCAATCTGACTGTTTCAGGTATATACAGACGTTGTCCCTGAATCCACACACCATTTTTAAAGACAAGACTTACGTCCCTTGGGGGTTGTGCCAACAAGGAATCCGCATGGTATGCTTCTTGATGTCCTTAACCCCTCTCTGACATTAGACGTACTATCCCGTCCATAAAACCCGTGCCATTCTGACCATGGACGGGATAGTACGTCAAGGCGATTAGCTGCGCTCCCGGAGGGAGCGCAGCTAATCGCCGCCGGGTGTCAGCTGATTATCACAGCTGACACCCGTGACTGTGTGTCAGGAGCGGTCACGGACGCTCCCGGCACATTAACCCCTTGCACACCGCGATCAAACATGATCGCGGTGTACTGGGGGCACAGGGGAGGATCGCGCAGGGTGGGGGCTCCCTGCGCGCCCCCCTGAGACCCTCAGAGCAGCGCGATGTGATCGCGCTGCTCTGAGGGCTTCCTCCCTCCCAGGACCCGGATCCAAGATGGCGCTGGGGTCCTGGAGGGAGGCGGCTTCCTCAGTGCCTGCCGAGAGCAGGCATGAGGAAGCGTCCTGCACTGCCTGTCACATCGCTGGTGTGACAGAGTGCTGTGCACACTGTCACACCAGCGATCTGATGAAATACAGTGATGTCCCACCCTGGGACAAAGTAAAAAAGTAAAAAAAAGTAAAAATAAACATGTGTAAAAAAAAATCCAAAAAAAAAAAAAAAAAAAAAATATTCCCCAATAAATTCATTACTTATTGTAAATAAAAAAATAAAACAATAAAAGTACACATATATGGTATCGCCGCGTCCGTAACGACCCCCCCTATAAAACTGTCCCACTAGTTAACCCTTTTGTGAACCCCTTAAAAAATAAAAAATAAAAACTAAGCAAAAAATCAGTGCTTTATCATCATACCGCTGAACAAAAAGTAGAATAACACGCGATCAAAAATATGGATATAAATAAACATGGTACCGCTGAAAACGTCATCTTGTCCCGCAAAAAAACGAGCCATCACACAGCATCATCAGCAAAAAAATAAAAAAGTTATAGCTCGCAGAATAAAGCGATGCAAAAATAATTATTTTTTATATAAAATTGTTTTTATTCTATAAAAGCGCCAAAACATAAAAAAATTATATAAATGAGGTATCGCCATAATCGTACTGACCCGAAGAATAAAACTGCTTTATCGATTTTACCACACGCGGAACAATAAAAACGCCTCACCCAAAAGAAATTCATGAATTGCTGATTTTTGTTCATTCTAACCTCCCAAAAATCGAAATAAAAAGCGATCAAAAAATGTCACGTGCTCAAACATGGTACCAATAAAAGCGTCACCTCGTCCCGCAAAAATTAAGACCTCACATGACATTGTGGGCCAAAATATGCAAAAATTATAGCTCTCAAAATGTGGCGATGCAAAAAACTACTTTTTGCAATAAAAAGCGTCTTTTAGCGTGACAGCTGCCAATCATAAAAACCGCTATAAATAGTAAATCAAACCCCCCTTTATCACCCCCTTAGTTAGGGAAAAATAATAAAATAAAAAAAATGTATTTATTTCCATTTTCCCATTAGGGTTAGAGTTAGGGTTTCGGCTAAAGTTAGGGTTAGGGTTGGCGCTAAAGTTAGGATTAGGGTTAGAGTTAGGATTAGGGTTAGGGTTGGGATTAGGGTTGGGACTAGGGTTAGGGGTGTGTTGGGGTTAGGGTTGGAGTTAGAATTGGGGGGTTTCCGCTGTTTAGGCACATCAGGGGCTCTCCAAATGTGACATGGCGTCTGATCTCCATTCCAGCCAATTCTGCTTTGAAAAAGTCAAACGGTGTTCCTTCACTTCTGAGCTCTGCCATGCGTCCAAACAGTAGTTTATCCCCACATATGGGGTATCAGCGTACTCTGGACCCCAAGAGTTATTGTGAAATTTGTCCTATTTCTTCTGTTACCCTTGGGAAAATAAAAAACTGGGGGCGAAAATATTATTTTTGTAAAAAAAATAAGATTTTTTTGTTTTTACGGCTGTACATTATAAACTTCTGTGAAGCACTTGGGGCTTCATAGCGCTCACCACACATCTAAATAAGTTCTTTGTGGTGTCTATTTTTCAAAATGGGGTCTCTTGTTGGGGATTTCCACTGTTTAGGCGCATCAGGGGCTCTCCAAATGCGACATGACGCCCCCAGACCATTCCATCAAAGTCTGCAATCCAAAACGTCACTACTTCCCTTTCCGAGCCCTGACATGCGCCCATACAGTAGTTTTCTCCCACATATTGGGTATCAGCGTACTCAGGACAAATTGGACAACAACTTTTGGGGTCCAATTTCTCCTGTTACCCTTGTGAAAATAAAATATTGGGGGCGAAAAAATCATTTTTGTAAAAAAAAAAAGGATTTTTTATTTTTACGGCTGTGCGTTATAAACTTCTGTGAAGCACTTCGGGGTTCAAAGTGCTCACCACACATCTAGGTAAGTTCCTTGTGGGGTCTATTTTCCAAAATGGGGTCACTTGTGGGGGGTTTCCACTGTTTAGGCGCATCAGGGGCTCTCCAAATGCGACATGACGCCCCCAGACCATTCCATCAAAGTCTGCAATCCAAAACGTCACTACTTCACTTTCCGAGCCCTGACATGCGCCCATACAGTAGTTTTCTCCCACATATTGGGTATCAGCATACTCAGGACAAATTGGACAACAACTTTTGGGGTCCAATTTCTCCTGTTACCCTTGTGAAAATAAAATATTGGGGGCGAAAAAATCATTTTTGTAAAAAAAAAAGGATTTTATATTTTTACGGCTGTGCGTTATAAACTTCTGTGAAGCACTTCGGGATTCAAAGTGCTCACCACACATCTAGATAAGTTCCTTGTGGGGTCTATTTTCCAAAATGGGGTCACTTGTGGGGGGTTTCCACTGTTTAGGCGTATCAGGGGCTCTCCAAATGCGACATGACGCCCCCAGACCATTCCATCAAAGTCTGCAATCCAAAACGTCACTACTTCCCTTCCGAGCCCTGACGTGCACCCATACAGTAGTTTTCTCCTACATATTGGGTATCAGCGTACTCAGGACAAATTGGACAACAACTTTTGGGTTCCAATTTCTTCTGTTACCCTTGTGAAAATAAAATATTGGGGGCGAAAAAAATCATTTTTGTAAAAAAAAAAAAGGATTTTTTATTTTAAGGCTGTACGTTATAAACTTTAGTGAAACACCTGGGGGTTCAAAGTTCTCACCACACATCTAGATAAGTTCCTTGAGGGGTCTAGTTTCCAAAATGGTGTCATTTGTGGGGGGTTTCCACTGTTTAGGCAGATCAGGAGCTCTCCAAACACGACATGGCGTCCAGCCAATTCTGCGTTGAAAAAGTGAGACGGCGCTCCTTCCCTTCCAAACTCTGCCATGCACCCAAACAGTGGTATACCCCCACATATGGGGTATCAGTGTACTCAGGACAAATTGCACAATAACTTTTGGAGTCTTGTTACCCTTGGAAAAATAAAAATTCGGGTGAAAAGATCATTTTTGTGGAAAAAATATGATTTTTAAATTTTACGGCTCTACGTTATAAACTTGTGTGAAGCACTTGAGGGTTCAAATTGCTCACCAAAGATCTAGATAAGTTCCTTAGGGGGTCTAGTTTCCCAAATGGGGTCATTTGTGGGGGGTTTCCACTGTTTAGGCACATCAGGGGCTCTCCAAATGCAACATGGCATCCAATCTCAATTCCAGCCAATTTTGGTTGGAAAAAGTCAAATGGTGCTCCTTCCCTTCCGAGCTCTGCCGTGCGCCCAAACAGTGGTTCCCCCCACATATGGGGCATCAGCGTACTCAGGACAAATTGGACAACAACTTATGTGGTCCAATTTCTCCTGATACCCTTGGGAAAATAAAAAATTAGTGACTAAAAGATAATTTTTGTGGGAAAAAAATAGGATTTTTTATTTTCATGCCCGGGCATTATAAACTTGTGTGAAGCACTTGGGGGTTCAAAGTGCTCACCAAAGATCTAGATAAGTTCCTTAGGGGGTCTAGTTTCCAAAATGGGGTCACTTGTGGGGGATTTCCACTGTTTAGGCTCATCTGGGGCACTGCAAACGGAACATGACCCCCATCAACGTCTGCATTCCAAAACGTTACTACTTCCTTTCCAAGCCCTGCCGTGCGCCCAAACAGTTTTCCACCCCCACATATGGGGTATCAGCGTACTCAGGACAAATTGGACAACAACTTTTGGGGTCCAATTTCCTTGGGAAAATTCAAAAATTTAGGACTGAAAAATAATTTTTGTGGAATTTTTTTTTTTTTCACACCCAGGCATTATAAACTTTTGTGAAACACTTGGGGGTTCAAAGTGCTCACAACAGATCTAGATAAGTACCTTAGGGGGTCTAGTTTCCAAAATGGTGTCACTTGTGGGGGGTTTCCACTGTTTAGGCGCATCAGAGGTTCTCCAAGCGCGACATGGCGTCCAATCTCAACTCCAGCCAATTTTAGTTTGAAAAAGTCAAACGGCGCTCCTTCCCTTACGAGCTCTGCCGTGTGCCCAAACAGTGGTTTTCCCCACATATGGGGTATTGGCATACTCAGGAGAAATTGCATAACAACCTTATCTGTCCATTTTCTCCTTTTACCCTTGAGAAAATAAAAAAAAAGTTTGTAAAAGATCATTTTTGTGGCTAAAAAGTTAAATATTCATTTTTTCCTTCCACGTTGCTTTAGTTCCTGTGAAGCACCTGAAGGGTTAATAAACTTCTTGAATGTTGTTTTGAGTACCTTGAGGGGTGCAGTTTTTAGAATGGTGTCACTTTTGGGTATTTTCTGTCATGTAGACCCCTCAAAGTGACTTCAAATGTGAGGTGGTCCCTAAAAAAAATGGCTTTGTAAATTTTGTTGTAAAAATGAGAAATCGCTGGTCAACTTTTAACCCTTATAACTTCCTAACAAAAAAAAATTTTGATTCCAAAATTGTGCTGATGTAAAGTAGACATGTGGGAAATGTTATTTCTTAACTATTTTGTGTTACATATTTCTCTGTTTTAAGGGAATAAAAATTCAAAGTTTGAAAATTGCTAAATTTTCAAAATTTTCGCCATATTTGCGTTTTTTTCAAAAAAACGCAAGTTATATGGAAGAAATTTTACCACTAACATGAAGTACAATATGTCACGAGAAAACAATCTCAGAATCGCGAAGATCCGTTGAAGCGTTCCGGAGTTATAACCTCATAAAGAGACAGTGGTCAGAATTGTAAAAATTGTCCCGGTCATTAACGTGCAAACCACCCTTGGGGTGAAGGGGTTAAGTAGGTCTTGATTATGAATCACTCCCAGGAATCTAGAGTCAGGAAGAATAGTCTTAGGAGGAGTAAGTGGACGGTCTCTGCTGAATGAATCCTAGAGAGTGCATCAGCCTTTCCATTGCGCTATCCTGGCCTATAAGAAATTACAAAATTAAATTGGTTTAGGAAAAGATTCCAGCGAGCCTGGCGAGGAGTCAGGCACTTAGCCGACCTGATAAATTCAAAGTTACGATGGTCTGTCAGGACGACTATTTGCTGTGCAGCTCCCTGAAGAAGGTGTCTCCATTCTTTGAAGGCGGCAATAATGGCCAACAACTCTCTATTGCCCACATCGTAGTTCCTCTCAGCCGAAGACAACTGCTGGGAAAAGAAGGCACGGGATGCAAGACATTCTTCTCACCTGTTCTCTGAGAGAGTATAGCTCCAACGGCACAGTCTGAAGCATCCACCTCTATTATGAAGGCAAGCTCGGGGTTGGGATGTACTAAGATAGGTGCGGTGGTAAATTTATCCTTTAGACGGGAAAATGCTTCCTGGGCTTGGGGGGTCCAGGAGAACCTAGACTCTTTCCGGGTAAGTTGGGTGATAGGTGACACTACCTCAGAGAAATTCCTAATGAAACGTCTATAGAAGTTGGCAAACCCGATGAAGCGCTGCACCTCCTTCACATTTCTAGGAATTGGCCAATCCTTGATGGCTTGGGTCTTGCTTCCATCCATACTAATCCCTTGTGTAGACAGTACATACCCCAGAAATTGAATTTCGGTCCTATGGAATTCACACTTTTCAAGTTTGATGTAAAGATGGTTTTGTCTTAGACATTCTAAGACCATTCTCACATGTCCATGATGTTCCTCTGTGGAGTTAGAAAAAATTAGAATATCATCCAGATAAATCACCACGAATGTATCTAGGAGATCTCTGAAGATGTCATTCACCAAGTGTTGGAAAGTGGCTGGGCGGTACTCAGACCAAAAGGCATAACCAGATATTCAAAGTGTCCATAGCGTGACCTGAATGCAGTCTTCCATTCATCCCCAGGTCTAATACGGACCAAGTTATAGGCCCCACGGAGATCCAGTTTAGAGAAAATTTTGGCATGCCGCACTCTCTCCAATAACTCAGGGATTAAAGGCAATGGATAACGGTTTCTAATAGTAACCTTATTGAGTTCCCTATAGTCTATGCAGGGTCTCAGAGATCCATCTTTCTTCTTCACAAAGAAGATGGGTGCACCTGCAGGAGATGAAGAGGGGCGTATGAAGCCCTTGGCTAGATTTTCGTCTATGTAATCCTTTAAAGCCTTTAGCTCGGGCCCCAGCCAGGGGGTAGATCTTACCAAAAGGTATCTCTGCTCCAGGCAATAATTCAATTGGACAATCATATGGACGGTGAGGGGAAGCTGGTCAGCGTTCTTCTTGTCACATAAATCCACATAGTCCTGGTATACAGCTGGTAGTTCAGGGACTGACATGGTTCCTTTAGGAACAGAGCAAGCTGAAACTTCTGGACTCATCTGTTTCTCTGGAAAGTGTAATTCCTTGGTCTCCCAGTTAATAGTAGGGTTCTGAGCCTGCAGCCATGGTAGCCCTAGAATAATGGGAAAGTGGGGAGAAGAGATAAGCATAAAGGACAGTTTCTCTTGATGATCTTTACCCATAAGGAGCCTCAAAGGCTCCGTTTCCTGATCCACTGGTCCAGAGGTCAGCAGGGAGCCATCCACAGTCTCCATCTGTACTGGAGTAGTCTTCTTCACTGAACGTATCCCCCGTTTCAGAGCAAAGGAGATATCCATAAAATTTCCACTTGCCCCTGAGTCGATCATAGCAGAGCTAGACACCCAACTGAGTCAACCCAGAGTTTGATGGAAAGGAAGCAATGAGAATTGTTTTTCTTACAACTCAGCTGGGACACCGCTGAGGAAACTTGAAAAATTGCAGCGTTTACACAGTCATCGTCCTCAGAAGTGACGGAGTTTAAGTCAGAGAAATCAATATCTGTTGCTGCAGATCTCTCTGGAGCCTAAGGCTCGGACCTGACAGATCTCCTCTCGCAACACTCACAGTGAATGACTGCTGCAGTAGTCTTACGAGAACGGCTGGGGCAGTTTATAATGAAGTGCCCTGACTTACCACAGTAGAAACATATATTTTCCTTTAAACGATGTTCTTTGCGTGCATCACTAACCCGTCTTTGTAAAGAGTCCACCTGCATGGGTTCAGGTTCAGGTTCCCGTGTGATCCTACTCAAAGGTTCCTTAGCTGGGGAGGAAGGTAGGAAAAGGTTAGTGCGATTACTTTCGAACCATCTCTCTTGCCTGCGTTCAGTCAGACGAGCATCAATACGGATGCAGTAGTTAATAAAGTCACCTAACGCAGTGGAGGGTCGGCACGAGCAAGTTCATCCTTAATCAGTGGAGACAACCTTTTCGAAAAATAGATTTTTTGGCGGAACTGTCCCAAGTGGTATCGAGGGCCCATCTCCTGAAATCCAAGGCATATTCGGCTACTGAGCGCTTACCTTGGCGCAAAGTTAACATGGCTGCTTCAGCTGTTGCACCTCGATTGGGGTCATCAAACACCTGCCCCATGGCTGAAATGAAAGCATCAAGATGATCCAAACATTCATCCTCAGTCTCAATCAGAGGGTTTGCCCACATCAAAGCCTTGTTGGTAAGCAACATGATTATAGTAAGCACTTTAGATCGTTCAGTGGGAAATTGTGAAGCATGTGCAGAAAAAAAAAGACTGCATTGGTTAATAAATCCCCTGAATTTCTCACTTCACCGCCAAAATGAAAAGGGGGTAACTTGGAATCCCAGAACTCGGGGTTATGGCAGGAGCCTGGACTCGTTCCTCTAGAACCTCAATCCTGGCTCGTAAATCCTGGGTAGTTTGTCCAAACACTTGCAAATTGTGATTAGTGAGGTCCTGTAGGTTTGCAAAACGGGTCTTTATAGTCTGTATATCTGCAAGGATTGTATCAGTCACTCCGCAAAGCTCCTTTATGCGAGCCTCCATCTTCCAGATCTTTTAAGACAGGAGTACTGGAATGGTTGTGAGAAGTCACAACCACTGTCATCACAGAAAGTATAACCGGACATCTGATATCCACAGTCACAGCAGACACAGCCTTCCCAGACCCAGCAGACACTAACGTTTGGCTTCAGAATCTTGTAATGTATGGTGTACAGTTCATATAGCGTCTTGTGCTTGGGTGCGAGGAAAACACATGAGACACAGGTTTGATATAGAAGGACTTGTATTACTTCATACAAGTGGCAAAAAGGGTCACACAGTTTGCAGGTACAGAAGCAGGAGACACAGCAGGCCAGAGTAACTTAAGCTCAGCAATAACTCTCCACAACAGGTTCAGGATCTCTTCTCTGTTACCGTAATTCCATGCAAATGTGGATTTATCAAATAGCAGGTTTCCAGAGTCCACAAGTGTTCCAAAGTTCCTCAGTAGGAAATAGCTGGAGTACAAGTCTAAGGTTTCCAGGAGTCAGGTCACAGGCTCACTGCAGGCTTGATTCTGAAGCACTGATTGCTCAGCTGAGGCTGCTTAAGAAGCAAGAGGGAGAGAATCAGGGTGGGAACATGAAAGCTGGAAACTCTATATTGACTGAGGGCAAGATAGCTGCAGCAAGACAGAAAGCAAAATGGCCGACGGAAAAACTGAGTTTCAAGAAACATGTACAAAGAACCTTACAGGTATAACAATTGTGCTTGTAGTACCATCTATAGTGTATGAAACTAGCTCTTGTTCTTCCTCCTCTTCCTCTTCCTCATTGTCAACCAACCAATCCACGTTGAGATAACATGAGGCTGGGCTGTGTGTAATCACCCTTTATGGTTCCTTGATCCATCTCATCGTGCTCCGCCTGCAATGCATCCTCTTTCATTGTGAACAGAGAGCTTTTCAGAATACAGAGAAGCTGGATGGTGATGCTAATTATGGCATCATCGCTACTCACCATCTTGGTGGACTCCTCAAAGTTTTGTAGGATGGTCATATGTCTGACATTCATATCCACTCCTGAGGTCTTATGTGTGGAGTCTGAACTGAATAACGACGGCTTTGTTATTGCTGGTAGTCAACAACTGCCCTCTTCTGCTCACAAATCCTTTCCAACATATGCAGTGTAGAGTTCCAAAGCGTGGGGACCTCACACACCAGTCGGTGAGCCGGAAGTTGCAACCGCTGCTCAAGCACTGCAAGGGCGGCGGAAGCTGTAGCTAACTTTCTAAAATGGGCACACAGGTGGCGTGCTTTCAAAAGAAGATCTGGCAGCTCTGGGTAGCTTTTGAGAAACAGTTGAACAACGAGGTTAAGCACATGCGCCAGGCATGGTACGTGTGTGTGCTCGCCTCGCCTCAGAGCCACCACTAGGTTTCGGCTATTGTCACACACGACCAAGCGGTGTTAGCCACAGATCTGCCTGCTCTTTCAGAGCTGTCCACAACTCTTCAGAATTGTGCAGTTTGTTACCTAAGCAGCATATTAGCTTCAGCACAGCTTGCTGCCGCTTGGCTGAGGCAGTGCTGCAATGCTTCCAGCTTGTGACTGATGTGGTAATTTCAGAGATGGAGGCTGAAGAGGAGGAGGGGGATAAGTTGCAGGAGCTGTACACTGTGGGGGCTACCCTTACTGACCTAGGGCCCGCAATCCTCAGCGTCGGGATGTTAACCCCGTGTGCCGTCAGTGAGATGTACCGTCCCTGCCCACAAGCACTTGTCCTTGTGTTCGTGGTTAGGTGGACTTTCCCAGGAACATCATTGTTGAGGGCAGGGGTAATGTTGTGGGACACGTGCTTGTGAAATGCTAGGACAGCACATCAGGAGAAATAGTGGTGGCTGGGGACCAAGTAGCTTGGGATGGCCGCCATCATCAGGTTGTGGAAAGCTTCCATCTCTACGAGCCTAAAAGGCAACATTTCGAGCGCAAGCAGACGAGATATGTGTGAATTTAGTACTGTGGCCTGTGGAGCATTGACTGCTATTTCTGCTTGTGTTCCAATGACTGGGGTGTGGACAACTAAAGGCTGTGCTGGTACAAGGACGTGGACGTGCTTGATGATGATGCTAGTTGAGTGTGGGCAACGACAGGTACAGGGCAGGAAGCATCTTCGCATGCAACGTGGACAGGGGATTGACTTCCACGCACAACAGTGGAAGAAGCTGTGGTGTCACCCACACTGTTCCTGGACCCTGAGGTTCAGCCCACAAAGTCAGGTGCTTTGCTGCCATGTGCCTGATCATGCTGGTGGTCAGGCTGGTAATTTTGCTATTCCTGCTGATGCGGGCATGGCAGGTGATGCAAATGGCCTCTTTGGGGTTATCGGCAGAGTCTTTAAAAATCAACCATATAAAACAAATTAGCGGTCACCAGGGAGCACCAGGAGGATAGCAATAAAGGTAATGAAAGGTTCAAAGCAGCTCCAGCTGTGACCTCCAATGGAGGACAATAGCTGAGCAAAAAAAGGAAAATACACGTCAAAGGGAGCGCGAAGAGCAAATGGACAATGCAAAAGTTTCTTTAGTCCACAACGCGTTTTGACGGTAACTCATCTTCATCAGGTGGCAGTTCATCAGGTGGCAGAACTGCCACCTGTTGAATACGGGTTACCGTCGAAACGCGTTGTGGGCTAAAGAAACTTTTGCATTGTCTGTGTGTTCTTAGCGCTCCCTTTGACTGTGTATTTTCCTTTTTTTAAAAAAACAACCAGACTCGCGAAGACCTAACAGTTGTACTGCCAACTTTCGTCGTGTTGGTGTTACAAAGAATGGTTGCCCGCCTTCTGTCTGCGGCCACCACACTGCTTCTTGCTGCCTGTTGGGGTGCTACGCCTCCATCCCCCTGTGTGCTGCTGTCCTCGCTCTGCATGTCCTCCTACAGGTTGGGTCAATTACTATATTTTCCACTTCTGCACCCTGGTCCTCCTCCTGACTTTCTGTCAATTGTATCTCATCATCGTCCACCTCTTGTGACACTTTCCCACCGTTGCCTTCATGTGACCGAGGCTGCTAAAATATTTGGGCATTGCTACATGCGATCTCATCTTGCCCCACTTCAAGTGGACTGGGTGAGAGGCCCGAATCTATAAATGGAAAAGTGAACAGCTCTTTGGAATGTCCAAGTGTGGGATCAGTTGTCTCCGGGCACTCGGTATGGTGGGAGGAAGGAGGATCAGGGTGAGGAATATGCAGTTCAAACTGACGTCTACTCAGACTTGACCGTGTGGAAGACAGGGTGGTGGTGGCAATGGTGGTAAACTGACTGAAGCATTATCCCCTATCCAACCAACAACCTTTTGACACTGCTCTGGGTTCAATAGAGATGTGCTGCTGCAGTCCCCTAGTAATTGGGACAGGAAGGTCGAGAGAGAAGATGTGGGTGTTTGTTATTGCTCAATTTCAGCTTGCCAACAGCCTCGGCCTCTGCATGCACTGGCACCATCACATCCACTCCCCCATTCCTTGCCACGTGCCTTGCCCTTTTTAAATGGACTACAATATTTTCCACGTTCACTACAAATGGCTGAATTTGGAGAAAATTATATGTGATCTGTGTGTTGTGAAAACCACAGTTTAAAATATCTGGCCTGTAGGTAATTTTTTTTTTTCAGCAAATTGGTGTCAGTAACTAGGCTAAGACACGGGAAAAACAGTTGAATGGAAGTCCAAATGCCACAATTTGTATTCCACAGACAGATGAGGCGTGTGACAGAGATACTACACTGTAAAATATGTGACCTGCATTTTTATTTTTTTAGAGCAAAATACTGTTAAGAACTAGGGTAACACAAAGCAAAAACAATTGAATGGAGGCCTGAAATGCCACAATTTGTAGCCCACAGATAGATGAGACTTGTGACAGAAATACCACACTGTAAAATATATGGCCTGTAATTTTATTTTTTTCCAGAAAAATACTGTCAAGAACTAGGGTAACACACAGCAAAAACAGCTGAATGGAGGCCTGAAATGCCACAATTTTTAGCCCACAGATAGATGATGCGTGTGAAGGAGATACCACACTGTAAAATATGTGGCCTGTATTTTTGTTTTTTTACAGCAAAATACTGTCCACTAGGGTAACACACAGCAAAAACAGTTGAGTGGAGGCCTGAAATGCAACAATTTTTAGCTCACAAATAGAAGATTCATGTGACGGAGATACCACACTGTAAAATATGTGGCCTGTATTTTTATTTTTTTACAGCAAAATGCTGTCAAGAACTAGGGTAACACACAGCAAAAATAGTTAAATGGAGGCCTGAAATATCACAATTTCTAGGCCACAGATAGATGAGATGTGTAACACAGATACAACACTGTAAAATATGCGGCCTGTTTTTTTATTTTTTTACAGCAAAATACTGTCAAGAACTAGGTTAACACACAGCAAAAACAGTTGAATGGAGGCTTCAAATTCCACAATTTGTAGCCCACAGATAGATGAGGCATGTGACCGAGATACCACACTGTAAAATATATGGCCTGCTTTTTTATTTTTTTACAGCAAAATATGGTCAAGAGCTAGGGTAACACACAGCAAAGACAGTTGAATGGAGGCCTGAAATGCCACAATTTATAGCCCATAGATAGATGATGCGAGTGACTGAGATACCACACTGTAAAATATGTGGCCTGTATTTATACTTTTTTACAGAAAAATATTGTCAAGAACTAGGGTAACACATAGCAAAAACAGTTGAATGGTTGACTCAAATGTCACAATTTGTAGCCCACAGATAGATGAGATGTGTGACGGAGATACCAAACTGTAAAATATGTGGCCTATATTTTTATTTTTTTAGAGCAAAATACTGTCAAGAATTAGGGTAATACACAGTAAAAACAGTTGAATGGAGGACTGAAATGCCACAATTTGTAGCCCACAGATAGATGAGGCGTGTGACGGAGATACCACACTGTAAAATATGTGGCCGTATTTTAATTTTTTTTACAGCAAAATACTGTCAAGAACTAGGGTAACACACAGGAAAGACAGTTGAATGGAGGCCCAAATGCCACACTTTGTAGCCCACAGACAGGAGACGCGTGTGACACAGATACCACACTGTAAAATATGTGGCCTGTTTTTTTATTTTTTTACAGCAAAATACTGTCAAGAACTAGGGTAACACACAGGAAAAACAGTTGAATGGAGCCCTAAATGCCACAATTTATAGCCCACAAATAGATAAGGTGTGTGACGAAGATACCACACTTTCAAATATCTGGCCCATATTTTTTTTTTTGGCCAGTAAAATTGTGTCAATAAGTAGGCTAAGACACAACAAAAACAAATCTATGGAGGCCTGAAATGGCACAGTTTTGAGCACAATGATATGGGATCCGTGTGGCGGACAAAACCCAGTGTAAAATATCTGCAATGAAGCTAAATATTTTTTTGGCAGCTAAATATTTTTTGGGCAGCAAAATGGTGTCAAGAAATTGTATAAGACACTCCAAAAAAATTTTACAGTACCACAAAAATGGCAGAATTTTCTGCACACTCAGATGTGATTGCTGGGACAGTCAAAACATTTTAAAATAGCTGGATTTTCACACTGTACTATTAAAAGGATCTCGCTGTATTTTGCAGTCCCAGCAAGCAAATGGAGAAAAAAAAAGTGTGCTCTGGATTGATTTTGAATTAAATAATCAGGATTAACATGCACCAAAAATTAGTCCTGGGCTGGCCACTGATACCTGCGGCTATGTACAGAACAGACCAAAAGTATGTCGCAAGTATGTGACCAAGGTCTGGTTGGCCCTCTCTACCAACCCATTCGTCTCGGGATGGTATGCAGAGGAGAGATTCAACTCAATGCTGAGTAAACGACACAGCTCTCTCCAGAACCGAGACGCAAACTGGGGACTTCGATCACTGACAATTTTGTCTGGCTTACCGTGTAGGCGGAAAATATGCCTAATGAATAATGCTGCCAAGGCCCGTGCAGACGGTAACTGTGATAACGGCACCAAGTGCACCATTTTAGAGAAGTGGTCGGTTATCACCCAGATGATGGTGCAGCCCCGAGACTTGGGTAAGCCCACCACAAAATCCATCCCGAGAATCTCCCAGGGCCTGTCTGCCACCGGCAAAGGGAAAAGTAGCCCAGCCGGCCGTTGTCGAGGGGATTTACCGTATAACAGTCATGGCCAAAAGTTTTGAGAATGACACAAATATTATATTTTCACATGATCTGCTGCCCTCTGGTTTTTATGTGTGTTTTGACAGATGTTTTTATGACAGACAGAAATATAATTGCAAACATATGAGTAACAAAAGCTTATATTGGGCAGTTAGAATGAGTTAATGCAACAAGTCAATATTTGCAGTGTTGACCCTTCTTCTTCAGGACCTCTGCAATTCTCCCTGGCATGCTCTCAATCAACTTCTGGACCAAATCCTGACTGATAGCAGTCCATTCTGGCACAATCAATGCTTTCATTTTGTCAGAATTTTTAGGTTTTTGTTTGTCCACCCGTCTCTTGATGATTGACCACAAGTTCTCAATGGGATTAAGATCTGGGGAGTTTCCAGGCCATGGACCCAAAATCTCTATGATTTGTTCCCTGAGCCATTTAGTTATCACCTTTGCTTTATGCAAGGTGCTCCATCATGCTGGAAAAGGCATTGTTGATCGCCAAACTGCTCTTGGAGGGTTGGGAGAAGTTGCTCTTGGAGGACATTCTGGTATCATTCTTTATTCATGGCTGTGTTTTTAGGCAAGACTGTGAGAGAGCCGATTCCCTTGGCTGAGAAGCAACCCCACACATGAATAATTTCAGGATGCTTAACAGTTGGCATGAGACAAGACTGGTGGTAGCGCTCACCTTGTCTTCTCCGAATGAGGCGTTTTCCTGATGTCCCAAACAATCGAAAAGGGGATTCATCAGAGAAAATACCTTTACCCCAGTCCTCAGCAGTCCACTGCCTGTACCTTTTGCAGAATATCAGTCTGTCAATGATGTTTTTTCTGGAGAGAAGTGGCTTCTTTGCTGCCCTCCTTGAGACCAGGCCTTGCTCCAAGAGTCTCCGCCTCACAGTGCGTGCAGATGCACTCACACCTGCCTGCTGCCATTCCTGAGCAAGCTCTGCACTGCTGGTAGCCCGATCCCGCAGCTGAAACACTTTTAAGAGACGGTCCTGGCGCTTGCTGGTCTTTCTTGGGCGCCCTGGAGCCTTTTTGGCAACAATGGAACCTCTCTCCTTGAAGTTCTTGATGATGCGATAGATTGTTGACTGAGGTGCAATCTTTCTAGCTGCGATACTCTTCCCTGTTAGGCCATTTTTGTGCATTGCAATGATGACTGCACATCTTTCTTTAGAGATAACCATGGTTAACAGAAGAGAAACAATGATGCCAAGCACCAGCCTCCTTTTAAAGTGTCCAGTGGTGTCATTCTTACTTAATCATGACAGATTATCTCCAGCCATGTCCTCATCAACATCCACACCTGTTTTAATGGAGCAATCACTGAAAAGAGGTTAAGCTGTTCCTTTTAAGGCAGGGCTGCAATGATGTTGAAATGTGTTTTGGGGGATAAAGTTCATTTTCTAGCCAAATATTGAATTTGCAAGTAATTGCTGTTAAGCTGATCACTCTTTATAACATTCTGGAGTATATGCAAATTGCCATTAGAAAAAGTGAAGCAGTAGACTTTGTAAAAATTAATATTTGTGTCATTCTCAAAACTTTTGGCCATGACTGTATACTCGTGTATAAGCCAAGATTTTCAGCCCATTTTTTAGGGCTGAAAGTCCCCCTCTCGGCTTATACGCGGGTTATATATGGGCGTCGGCGGGGAGGGGGAGCGGGGGTGTCGGATTATACTCACCTCTCTGCCGGCGCGGTCTCTGCAGCCCCCCTGCTTCTCCCACGATCTCCGGCTATTTCCTGCAGCGGTCACATGGCACCGCTCATTAAAGTCATGAATATGCACATATTCATGACTTTAATGAGCGGTACCATGTGACCGCTGTAGGAAGGAAGTGCTGCAGAGAGCGCCGGGAGAAGAGGAGAGGCTGCAGAGATAGCGCCAGCGGAGGGGTAAGTACAGCGATATTTACCTGTCCCGTTCCACCGCTGCGCGCTGCGTCCTCGTCTCACTCCTCTGGCTGTGAATGATCAGCCAGAGGGCGCGATGACGTCGTTAGTGCGCGCCGCGCCCCCTGCCAGATCATTCACAGCCAGAGGAGTCAGACGAGGACGCAGCATGCAGCGGTGCAGAGGGTACAGGTAAATATCTCAGGTGCCGGGGTCCTGAGCGAGCGGTGACACCGGCACCTGTCCCCGATAGCTCGCCGGTGTTACCGCCTGCTCAGGACACCGGCACCTGGCCCCCAGCCACGAGAGGTGAGTATGTCATTTTTTTTTCTTTTTGCAGCAGCAGCATATGGGGCATAATTGTGCAGCATATGGGGGCATAATCTGGAGCATATGGGGGCATAATATGGAGCATATGAGGGCATAAGCTGTGGAACATATGGGGCATAATATGGAGCATATGGGGGCATAAGCTGTGGAACATATGGGGGCATAATCTGGAGCATATGGGGGCATAATACGGAGCATATGGGGGCATAAACTGTGGAGCATATGGGGGAATAATATGGAGCATATGGGGCATAAACTGTGGAACATATGGGGCATAATCTGGAGCATATGGGGGCATAATCTGGAACATATGGGGCATAATCTGGAGCATATGGGGACATAATCTGTGGAACATATGGGGGCATAATATGGAGCATATGGGGGCATAATCTGGAGCATATGGGGGCATAATCTGTGGAACATATGGGGGCATAATCTGGAGCATATGGGGGCATAATCTGTGGAACATATGGGGGCATAATCTGGAGCATATGGGGCATAATCTTGGATCATACGGGGGCATAATCTGGAGCATATGGGGGCATAGTCTGTGTATCATACGGGGGCATAATCTGTGGAATATATGGGGGCATAATCTGGAGCATATGGGGGCATAATCTCAAGCATATTGGGCATAATCTGGAGCATATGGGGGCATAATCTCTGAAGCATATTGGGCATAATCTGGAGCATATGGGGGCATAATCTGGAGCATATGGGGGCATAATCTGTGGAGCATATTGAGCATAATCTGCAGCATATGGGGGCATAATCTGTGGAGCATCATATGGGGGCATAATCATTTTTCACCCTAGGCTTATACGCGAGTCAATAAGTTTTCCCAGTTTTTTGTGGCAAAATTAGGGGGGGTCGGCTTATACATGGGTCGGCTTATACATGAGTATATACGGTATTCTTGCCGCAGGAGACTCACGCCTGAACATACTCCCTGACATCACGGGCCATCTGCGGCCACCAGTATTTCCTCGCCAGCAACTCAGAAGTCCTTTTTGTCCCAAAATGTCCACCCACCCTGGACGAATGTGCCCAAGAGAGTACTTCCGGTCGCAAATTGGTGGGCACAAAAGTCTTGCCCGGAGGAACAGACTCAAGCGAAACCGAAGCCACAGTTCTTAGTCTCTCTGTGGGGACAATAAGCTGAGGCTCCTCCTCCACCTCCTCAGAGGATACCACGGAGCGAGATAGAGCGTCGGCGCGAATGTTCTTCTCACCGGAGAGGAAATGGAGGGTGAAATGGAACCGGGAGAAGAACAAGGACCATCTGGCCTGATGGGAATTTAGCTGCTGGGCTGTCTGCAAATACACCAAGTTCTTGTGGTCCGTGAATACTTGGAAGGGGAAGCGAGCCCCCTCCAGAAGATGTCTCCACTCGGAGAAGGCCAACTTCATAGCCAATTACTCCCTGTCCCGGATGGAATAATTCCTCTCTGCTGGTGTAAAGGTTTTGGAAAAGAAGAAGCAGGGATGCTTCCGACCCTGGACATCCTTTTGAAAAAGGACTGCTCCAGCACCAACAGAAGAGGCATCCACCTCTAAAATAAACGGTTTATCGACATCGGGGCGACGTAAGATGGGAGCATTGGCGAAATGTGACTTGATGGAGGAGAACGCCTTGGTGACCTCCTCTGACCACAACTTGGGATTAGCTCCCTTCTTGGTGAGGGCTACCAAGGGAGCTACCAAAGTAGAGAAGTGAGGACTGAATTGGCGATAGTAGTTAATGAACCCCATAAAGCGCTGCACCGCTTTACTCCTGCTCAAACATGCACTTCTCCAACTACGCATATAGGGAATTTGCTCGCAAGAGGTCGAAGACCTTGCAGACATCTCTCCGGTGGGAGGCCATATCTGGAGAAAAGATGAGAATGTCATCCAGATAGACTACCACCGAGGTGGTCAACATATCCCGGAAGATGTCGTTCACAAAGTCTTGGAAGACAGCTGGGGCATTACAGAGCCCAAAGGGCATTACCAGATATTCGTAATGCCCATCCCTAGTGTTAAATGCCGTCTTCCATTCGTCCCCCTCACGGATGCGAATCAGGTTATACGCACCCCTCAGGTCTAGCTTAGTAAATACCCTTGCTCCCCGAAGCCTGTCAAAGAGCTCAGAGATTAGCAGCAAAGGATACTTATTTTTCACGGTGATAGCGTTGAGACCCCTATAATCAATGCACGGACGTAATTCTCCGTTCTTCTTCTGCACAAAGAAGATTCACGCGCCCGCTGGTGACACCGACTTCCTAATGAATCTGCTTGCCAAGTTCTCCTGAATATATTGGGACATGGCCTCTGTCTCAGGAAGAGAGAGGGGATAAACCCTTCCTCTAGGAGCCTCAGCTCCAGGCAAGAGGTCGATAGGACAGTCATAGGGGCGATGAGGCGGAAGAGTCTCCGCAGCCTTCTTCGAGAAAACATCGGCATAGGACCAATAGACCTTGGGAAGAGGAGAGAGGTCTATGGGTATCTCAGTGGTAGTGACCTGCACGCTGTCCCTAATGCATCTGCCTTTACATAAATTACCCCAACCCAGAATTCTCCCTGAAGACCACTCAATATGGGGAGAGTGGTGGCGGAGCCAGGGTAATCCCAACAAAACCTCATCTACACCCTCAGGGAGGATAAAAAATGATATATTCTCCTGATGGGAAGGAGACATAGACAAGGTGAGTGGGACAGACTGATGGGTGATTTGTGTGGGCAGAATTGCTCCGTTCAACACCCGTACCGACACTGGTTCAGCGAGCAACACCAAAGGCATGGTGTGGCGAGAAGCAAAGGAGGACGACATAAAATTCCCCTCTGCCCCAGAATCCACACACAGCTTGACGGGTAGGGTAGTAGAACCGAGGGTAATTATCCCCTTGAGGAGCACTTTAGGGGCAAAACTCATTGTGTCCAGTGACCCTGTTCCTACAGTTACTGGGCGCGACCGTTTATTCAGCCGCAGTGGACATTGGTTGGCAAAATGTCCCTGCCGCTGGCAAATATAACAAATCAGGGATGGACGAGTGACCCGAGAATTAGATCCCGCAGGAGCAACCTCCTGAAGGTCGGGCGCCTGAACAGGCGACTCCAGAGGGGTGGCAAAGGTAGGAGCCAACCGAACCCTCTGCCTACACTGGGCACCTTCCAGCCTCCGCTCATGGAATTGAAGGTCGACGTGGGTGGAAATAGCGATAAGCTTCTCCAGTGTGGCAGGAATCTCCCTGGTAGCCAAGGAGTCTTTCACATTACCCGCCAGTCCTCTCCAGAACACGGGAATGAGGACTTTATCTAGCCACTCTAATACCGAGGCCAGAGTCCGAAATTGGACAGCAAAATGGCTGACCAAAGCTGAACCCTGGGTACTTGCCAGCAGGTGGAGCGCCGTATCGTGGGTGACCTGAGGTCCTAGAAAAACCTTTTTCAGAGCCTCCAGAAAACGAGAAGCGCTCTGCACCACATGGTCGTCGCGCTCCCACAGCGGCATTGCCCACTCCAACGCTCTGCCTGACAGAAGAGCTATCACAAAGCCCACTTGTGCCCGATCCGTGGGGAAACGTGCAGCCAGAAACTCGAGGTGTATGGAGCACTGACTCACGAATCCCCGACATTGCTTGCTGTAACCAGCAAACTTGTCTGGAAGCGGGAAGTGGGACAATGTAGGGACAGAGGTGGCAGAGGACAAACTGGCTGCAGCTATGCTAGCAGCCTGAACAGCGACTGCGGTAACATCCACAGCTGAGGTTGTGCGCTCAAGAGCCGCCAACCTACCCTCTAGCTGCTGGATGTACAGCTGTAAACGCTGTTCATCCGCAATTTTACTAGCCAGACCCTGGCGCTAGTTTTATATTAGGGTCTGCGGAACGCACCAAATATAAGATGTAGAGAGGTGCATTCACAGCCCGGGGTCCACCGTGCAGGCGGAGCCTGCTGCTAGTAAGATGGCGCAAGAAGCGAACTCTGTTATCCCGCAGAGTCGCCAAAATAAACGCCATAACGCGCTGTGGCAATATGTGTAAACTCTGTTATTAGACAGAGCCGCTAGAAGGAGTGCCGCAGCGCTATATGGCGATGTGTGCGAACTCAGCTAACACCACTGAGTCTCAATGTAAACACGCTAGGGCGCTGTCTAGCATTGAAAGCGAACCCTGTTGCGTCACAGAGCCGCTGAGATAAACTTCTGTGTCCTGTTAGGCACCCAGGTACACAGTTGACTGCTAAGCGAACATAGAACGTGATCATGCGCTAATGTCCTCACGGGAGTCACCCGCAATCTATGGCGTCTGAACGCCAGGCCCTGAATATGGCAATCAAACTCCACTGATTATGCCGGTAATCTAAGGCATCTAAGACACCGACCCTGACCAGCTAACATACCAAGCTCCTCACCGATTAGGTCGGTATTGTAATGACATTTTTCAGCCGCCCTAGCCACACACACGCATGACCATACTGGCGCAAAGCATACAACAGTTGATACTAGCGCACGGCCGTGCGGTAAGGACCGCCTTTTATAGCAGCCACGAGAAAAAGACCTTCCAGGAAGGACCAATGGGAAGCTGCTTCAGAACATCAACAGCCACATGACCTTCCTGAAGGATCAATAGGAGTGGCAGCTGTATCTGAGCATGTGACCCCTGATCTTGCCTGGGCATGCTAAGATGAAGCAACAAAGGACTTAGTCCTAAAGACGTCTGCTCGCCGCTGACCAGTACTGGCTACAATAGCAGAACCTGGAGAGGTAGCAGCAAGTCTCTGCACAGTATTAGACCGGGCGAGACGCTAGAACCGACGTCTTTGCTGAGCAGGCTCCACTGTGGCAGGAGATGGATTGGGGACTGCAGCGGACTGGATCGAGATTCCCCTTGTGCAGCAGCGGGAACTCGAACCCAAACAGATACATCAATCAATATTGCTAGTGTAACAAATGCATAGTGCAAAAATCATCATTTCTGATATACATATAGACATTTTTGGTATTGCTATAATTATAACAACCTCTGGAAAAAATGAACAAGCTATTTATACTGCATTAGCAAGGTCATAAAAAAAAGTCATTCTGCCACAAGTTTTACCCTAACTTATGGGTGTCAGAATCCATTCAAGGGAAGATAAAAAAAAATCTATACAACATTTAAAACCCAGGATATAGACCTTTCCTGTTTGCTTTGAATGGAAGGTTATCTGTCAGTCAAGTAAGTAAAATTCTAAAATAAAATTATGTAAAACAATAAAAAAAGCTCAAAAATCACACACAAATCACGAAAAGCTGTTTTGCCAAACAAAACAGCATTTGTGATAAAACAAAAATAAACAAAAAAAGTAAGCTTAATTGGTATCGCTCTATAAAACGTACATGTTATTTATTCCATATGGAAAATGCTGTAAAAAAAATTATAAAAATATGCCAAAAACATCTCCTTTTCATCATGCTGACTCACAAAAAAAGTGAACAGAAAGCAATCAGAATATCATATGTAAAAAAGAATGATATAACTTTAACCCCTTACTGCCATCGGACGTACTATCCCGTCCATGGTACCTGGGCCCGTATGACCGGGGACGGGATAGTACGTCATAGGCGATCAGCTGCGCTCCTGAGGGGAGCGCAGCTAATCGCCGCCGGGTGTCAGCTGATTATCACAGCTGACACCCATGACTGTGTGTCAGGAGCGGTCACGGACCGCTCCCGGCACATTAACCCCTTGCACACCGCGATCAAACATGATCGCGGTGTACTGGGGGCACAGGGGAGGATCGCGCAGGGTGGGGGCTCCCTGCGCGCCCCCCTGAGACCCTCAGAGCAGCGCGATGTGATCGCGCTGTTCTGAGGGCTTCCTCCCTCCCAGGACCCGGATCCAAGATGGCGCCGGGGTCCTGGAGGGAGGCGGCTACCTCAGTGCCTGCCGAGAGCAGGCACTGAGAAGCCTGCATCTATGCCTGTGCGATCGCTGGTGTGACAGAGTGCTGTGCACACTGTCACACCAGCGATCTGATAAAATACTGTGATGTCCCACCCTGGGACAAAGTAAAAAAGTTAAAAAAGTAAAAATAAACATGTGTAAAAAAAAAATCCAAAATAAATAAAAAAAAAAAAAATATTCCCCAATAAATTCACTTCTTCCTGTAAATAAAAAAAAAAAAACAATAAAAGTACACATATTTGGTATCGCCGCGTCCGTAACGACCCCCCCTATAAAATTGTCCCACTAGTTAACCCCTTTAGTGAACCCCTTAAAAAAAAAAAAAAAAACGAAGCAAAAAATCAATGCTTTTATCATCATACCGCCAAACAAAAAGTGGAATAACACGCGATCAAAAGACCGATATAAAAAAACATGGTACCGCTGAAAACGTCATCTTGTCCCGCAAAAAACGAGCCGTCATAAAGCATCATCAGCAAAAAATAAAAAAAGTTATAGCTCGCAGAATAAAGCGATGCAAAAATAATTATTTTTTATATAAAATTGTTTTTATTCTATAAAAGCGCCAAAACATGAAAAAAATGATATAAATGAGGTATCGCCATAATCGTACTGACCCGAAGAATAAAACTGCTTTATCAATTTTACCACACGCGGAACGGTATAAACGCCTCCCCCAAAAGAAATTCATGAATTGCTGATTTTTGTTCATTCTAACCTCCCAAAAATCGAAATAAAAAGCGATCAAAAAAGTCACGTGCTCAAAAATGGTACCAATAAAAACGTCAACTCGTCCCGCAAAAAATAAGACCTCACATGACTCTGTGGGCCAAAATATGCAAAAATTATAGCTCTCAAAATGTGATGATGCAAAAACTATTTTTGCAATAAAAAGCGTCTTTTAGCGTGACAGCTGCCAATCATAAAAACCCGCTATAAATAGTAAATCAAACCCCCCTTTATCACCCCCTTAGTAAGGGAAAAATAATAAAATTAAAAAAAGTATTTATTTCCATTTTCCCATTAGGGTTAGGGTTAGGGTTGCGGCTAAAGTTAGGGTTAGGGTTGGCGCTAAAGTTAGGATTAGGGTTAGGGTTGGGATTAGGGGTGTGTTAGGGTTAGGTTTGTGGTTAGGGTTGGGACTAGGGTTAGGGGTGTGTTGGGGTTAGGGTTGGAGTTAGAATTGGGGGGTTTCAGCTGTTTAGGCACATCAGGGGCTCTCCAAATGTGACATGGCGTCTGATCTCAATTCCAGCCAATTCTGCGTTGAAAAAGTCAAACGGTGCTCCTTCACTTCTCAGCTCTGCCATGCGTCCAAACAGTAGTTTATCCCCACATATGGGGTATCAGCGTACTCTGGACCCCAAGAGTTATTGTGCAATTTGTCCAATTTCTTCTGCTACCCTTGGGAAAATAAAAAACTGGGGGCGAAAATATCATTTTTGTACAAAAAAAAATTTTTTTTTGTTTTTACGGCTGTACATTATAAACTTCTGTGAAGCACTTGGGCTTCATAGCGCTCACCACACATCTAGATAAGTTCCTTGTGGGGTCTATTTTCCAAAATGGGGTCACTTGTTGGGGATTTCCACTGTTTAGGCGCATCAGGGGCTCTCCAAATGCAACATGACGCCCCCAGACCATTCCATCAAAGTCTGCAATCCAAAACGTCACTACTTCCCTTCCGAGCCCCAACGTGTACCCATACAGTAGTTTTCTCCCACATATTGGATATCAGCGTACTCAGGACAAATTGGACAACAACTTTTGGGGTCCAATTTCTCCTGTTACCCTTGTAAAAATAAAATATTGGGGCAAAAAAATCATTTTTGAAAAAAAAAAAAGGATTTTTTATTTTTACGGCTGTGCGTTATAAACTTCTGTGAAGCACTTCGGGGTTCAAAGTGCTCACCACACATCTAGACAAGTTCCTTGTGGGGTCTATTTTCCAAAATGGGGTCACTTGTGGGGGGTTTCCACTGTTTAGGCGCATCAGGGGCTCTCCAAATGCGACATGACGCCCCCAGACCATTCCATCAAAGTCTGCAATCCAAAACGTCACTACTTCCCTTCCGAGCCCTGACGTGCGCCCATACAGTAGTTTTCTCCCACATATTGGGTATCAGCGTACTCAGGACAAATTGGACAACAACTTTTGGGTTCCAATTTCTTCTGTTACCCTTGTGAAAATAAAATATTGGGGGCGAAAAAATCATTTTTGTAAAAAAAAAAAAGGATTTTTTATTTTAAGGCTGTACGTTATAAACTTCTGTGAAGCACTTCGGGGTTCAAAGTGCTCACCACACATCTAGATAAGTTCCTTGTGGGGTCTATTTGCCAAAATGGGGTCACTTGTGGGGGGTTTCCACTGTATAGGTGCATCAGGGGCTCTCCAAATGTGACATGACGCCCCAGACCATTCCATCAAAGTCTGCAATCCAAAACGTCACTACTTCCCTTCCGAGCCCTGACGTGCGCCCATACAGTAGTTTTCTCCCACATATTGGGTATCAGCGTACTCAGGTCAAATTGGACAACAACTTTTGGGTTCCAATTTCTTCTGTTACCCTTGTGAAAATAAAATATTGGGGACGAAAAAATCATTTTTGTAAAAAAAAAAAAGGATTTTTTATTTTAAGGCTGTACGTTATAAACTTTAGTGAAACACCTGGGGGTTCAAAGTTCTCACCACACATCTAGATAAGTTCCTTGAGGGGTCTAGTTTCCAAAATGGCGTCATTTATGGGGGTTTCCACTGTTTAGGCAGATCAGGAGCTCTCCAAACACGACATGGCGTCCAGCCAATTCTGCGTTGAAAAAGTCAGACGGCGCTCCTTCCCTTCCAAACTCTGCCATGCACCCAAACAGTGGTTTACCCCCACATATGGGGTATCAGCGCACTCAGGACAAATTGCACAATAACTTTTGGAGTCTTGTTACCCTTGGAAAAATAAAAATTGGGGTGAAAAGATCATTTTTGTGGAAAAAATATGATTTTTAAATTTTACGGCTCTACGTTATAAACTTGTGTGAAGCACTTGGGGGTTCAAATTGCTCACCAAAGATCTAGAAAAGTTCCTTAGGGGGTCTAGTTTCCCAAATGGGGTCATTTGTGGGGGGTTTCCACTGTTTAGGCACATCAGGGGCTCTCCAAATGCAACATGGCATCCAATCTCAATTCCAGCCAATTTTGGTTGGAAAAAGTCAAATGGTGCTCCTTCCATTCCGAGCTCTGCCGTGCGCCCAAACAGTGGTTCCCACCCACATATGGGGTATCAGCGTACTCAGGACAAATTGGACAACAACTTATGTGGTCCAATTTCTCCTGTTACCCTTGAGAAAATAAAAAATTAGTGACTAAAATATAATTTTTGTAGGAAAAAAATAGGATTTTTTATTTTCATGCCCGGGCATTATAAACTTGTGTGAAGCACTTGGGGGTTCAAAGTGCTCACCAAAGATCTAGATAAGTTCCTTAGGGGGTATAGTTTCCAAATTGGGGTCACTTGTGGGGGGTTTCCACTGTTTAGGCTCATCTGGGGCACTGCAAACGGAACATGACCCCATCAACGTCTGCATTCCAAAACGTTACTGCTTCCTTTCCAAGCCCTGCCGTGCACCCAAACAGTTCCCCCCCCCACATATGTGGTATCAGCGTACTCAGGACAAATTGGACAACAACTTTTGGGGTCCAATTTCCTTGGGAAAATTCAAAAATTTGGGACTAAAAAATCATTTTTGTGGAAAATAGTTTTTTTTTTTTTTCACACCCAGGCATTATAAGCTTTTGTGAAACACTTGGGAGTTCAAAGTGCTCACAACAGATCTAGATAAGTACCTTAGGGGGTCTAGTTTCCAAAATGGTGTCACTTGTGGGGGTTTCCACTGTTTAGGCGCATCAGGGGCTCTCCAAACACGACATGGCGTCCAATCTCAATTCCAGCCAATTTTAGTTTGAAAAAGTCAAACGGCGCTCCTTCCCTTACGAGCTCTGCCGTGTGCCCAAACAGTGGTTTTCCCCCACATATTGGGTATTGGCGTACTCAGGAGAAATTGCATAACAACCTTTTCTGTCCATTTTCTCCTTTTACCCTTGTGAAAATAAAAAAAAAGTTTGTAAAAGATCATTTTTGTGGCTAAAAAGTTAAATATTCATTTTTTCCTTCCACGTTGCTTTAGTTCCTGTGAAGCACCTGAAGGGTTAATAATCTTCTTGAATGTGGTTTTGAGTACCTTGAGGGGTGCAGTTTTTAGAATGTTGTCACTTTTGGGTATTTTCTGCCATATAGACCCCTCAAAGTGACTTCAAATGAGAGGTGGTCCCTAAAAAAAATGGCTTTGTAAATTTTGTTGTAAAAATGAGAAATCGCTGGTCAACTTTTAACCCTTATAACTTCCTAACAAAAAAAAATTTTGGTTCCAAAATTGTGCTGATGTAAAGTAGACATGTGGTAAATGTTATTTCTTAACTATTTTATGTGACATATTTCTCTGTTTTAAGGGAATAAAAATTCAAAGTTTGAAAATTGCAAAATTTTAAAAATTTTCGCCATATTTGCGTTTTTTTCAAAAATAAACGCAAGTTATATCGAAGAAATTTTACTTCTAACGTGAAGTACAAAATGTCACGAGAAAACAATCTCAGAATCGCGAAGATCCGTTGAAGCGTTCCAGAGTTATAACCTCATAAAGAGACAGTGGTCAGAATTGTAAAAATTGGCCCGGTCATTAACGTGCAAACCACCCTTGGGGGTGAAGGGGTTAAATGCCAAACTATTCTGCAAAAAACAATACCCTAATATTGCTCATTCGGAAAAAAAAAAAGTTACAGCTCTCAGACTATGATGATTCAAAAACAAATTCATTTTATAAAATATTATTTTTAGTGTGTAAAAATAGCAAAGCACAAAACAAAATATAAATCTGGTATCGCTGTAATCATACTGAACCGAAGAATAAATCAGTCTTATGATTTTTACCGCACGGTGAATGGCAAAAAATAAACAGAACTAAGTTACTGTTTTTTGCTTATTCTGTGTCTGAAAAATCTGAATGCAAAGCAATAAAAAAAAGTTATATACCCCAAAATAGTATCAAAACAGTATGCAACTCATCCTGCAAAAAATTGACTGCCAAAATCACATGTCTCTGTCCATATAAAAAGTCTTGTTTTGCTGGCGCCATTTTCTCAGTGTAACAGCGCAGAGAGGCGGGTCCTGCTACTGAAACTGAACTTGTCAGCTAGCGATATATGATCCTGTCCTGTGTGAAATTGATCTTCCAGCATCTAACTAGATTGTGCTAAAACTGTGTTGCAGTCAGGAGGCCCCATTTGCTAATCATAATTGTTTAGGCAAAAACTGTGTTGCAGTGAGGAATCAGAAGGCCCCATTTCCTTTTAAAAATTCTTACCGTATATACTCGAGTATAAGCCGACCCAAGTATAAGCCAAGGCACCTAATTTTGCCATGGAAAACTGGGTAAGCTTATTGACTTGAGTATTAGCTGGGTATGCATTGAACCCTTATCACTGTCCTGCTATGCATGGCTCCCCCTGTCACTGTCCTGGTATGAATGGCTTCTCCCATCCTGTCCTTCCACGTGTGGCTTCCCCATCCCTGTTCTGCTATGCGTGGCTTCCCCCGTCCTTTCCTGCTATGCGTGGCCTCCCCTGTTGCTGTCCTGGTATGCGTGGCTTACCCCGTCCCGTTGTTGTATGCATGGCTACCCCAGTCCCGTCATTGTATTGATGGCTCCCTCGTTCCCATCGTTATATGCATGGCTCCCACGGTCCTGTCATTGTATGCATGGCTCCCCCAGTCCCGTCGTATGCATGGCTCCCCGTCCCATCGTTGTATGCATGGCTCAACCCCTACCTTCCTGGTATGCATGGCTCACCCCCTCCCATCCAGTTATGCATGCTTCTTATTACAAAAAAACATCTTACTCACCTTCCTCCAGCATGCCCTTGCAACATCTCCATTGGTGCTGGCTTCCTGCAGCTCTTCCTGTGCTGAGTGATCACGTGGCACCGCTCATCAAGGTAATGAATATGCACTCAATGCCTATGGGAGCAGAGAGCAGAACATATTTATTACCTTAATGAGTGGTGCCACGGGATTGTTTAGCACAGGAAGAGCTGCCAGCACCGGGATCAACTGAGATGCAGACGTCGCGGAGGAGGGTGAGTATGATGTCTTCTGGAAGGCGGCTGCTGCAGCTGTAACTGCTATAAGAGAAATGAATATTTATTTCTGTTTAGCAGCAGCACAGTTACAGCCCCAGCCGCCTGATACTGCCGCTGCTCCGCTGCTCCCCCTCCCCTGCTGGCTTTGTGGACAATGACTCGTGTATAAGCCATGGGGGGCATTTTCAGCATAAAAAATGTGCTGAAAAACTCGGCTTATACACGAGTATATATGGTAGTCCTAATATTGGTGTTCAGTCAAGTGGCCCTATTTGCTTATCCAATTCATTTGTGATAAATCTGTGTTGCAGTGAGGAATCAAGAGGCCCCATTTGCTCTTAAAAATTGTTAGTCCTAATATTGGCGTTCAGCCAGGAGGCCCTATTTGCTAATCTAAATTTTTTGGGATAAAGCTGTGTTGCAGTGAAGAATCATAAGGCCCCAATTCCTCTTTAAAATTGTAATGCCTAATATTTGGGTTCAGCTGGGAGGCTGTATTTGCTAATCCAAATCATTTGGGATAAAACCGTGTGAGGAATCAGAAGGCCCCATTTGCTCATCAAAATCGTTAGGTCTAAGAGTGTTGTTCAGGCACGTAATCTAAGAAAATAAATAGTTATTGTTCATTTAGTGACAAATGACTAACATTTGTGGGCCTAAGGTTGCGAAACAGCAGTTTAAAAGATGGGAAGAGTACATATAGCAAGAATCAGAAAAAGCGAGGTTGTCATGAAAGGGTTTGACATGAAAGGGGTGAAAGCTCAACTGAACAAACACTGTCTTGTCCTCTATAAAGACCACTGATAACATATGTTACTGAACAGGCTACTTGACTGCCTTTCTTTGGCAGCTGCAGAACGGTACGTCTTGTAGATGTGACTCAGAAAGAACATGTGTTCCAGTGGATGGCAAGTGCTGCATAAAGTGGCCTCTCCTCCTCTTCCTTAACCTTAGCATCACACAGTACAATCCTCAGAGGTGGCACCCCAATCACCCTTGTTTCCCCCGCATCACAAATTTCCAACTGTCCCACTGACTGTGGGGAATCACAGATGGGCAATTCTGCAGAGCTGTTGACACATTCTATTCCATGGGCATCACAGGTCTGCTCCAAAGATTCACAAAATCCAGAGGAGGAAAGCATCTACACCTATGCCCCAAATTTTTTCAAGTTGGATCCTGGGCCAGACCAAGTAGGGTCCAAGCAGCATCCTGACCCTCGTCATCAGATGTTAACCCCGGGTGTGGACATGATCCTAATGAGACTCAGATACTATAGGCACATGATTACTGTACTGTGGAGTCATGGCAGGAAGAGGAGAAGGGTGACTCTCAGGGTGACTAATGGGAGAACAATGAGGATAATGATTAGGCTGTAGATCCCACTTGTGAGAACCCAGAGGCATGCAGCTGAGTAGCTCAGCAGAGGAGGTGAAGGAGGAGGAAGAAGAGGAGGTTATGTTGAGGGTTGCTGCACAGACACAGAGTGATGCAACCACGACAAGCGTTGCATCCTCAGCCACAACTGTGGGATTGGCCGGCACCACTCGCAAGTCTGCAGTTCACAGGGGCGGCAAGGATTGCCTAGACTGAGCCTTTATTGAGACTGCAAAGGATGACCCAACTCACGTTATCTGCCAAATTTGCAAATAAAGACAGTAGAGGCAAAAAAATGCAATAATTTGACTGCTACATGCATTAACTGCCACATGCGCAATCAACAGGTCTTAGTATGGGAATATCAATGCGCTAAAATGCATACTAGCAGGCCTCGCCAACCACAGACCATCCCATCAACCACATCTGCTGCTTTTTCCTCCACCGACACAGCGCGAAGTTTTCTCACACAATTGGTCTCCGGCCGCAAAAATTCCACATGTTTACCCCCTACAGTTGGGGTGAATGAGAGCTCATCAGCTGTTATGGAGGTGGAGATGACTGCTGTTTTTGTTTCATCGTCCACAACACATCTTTCTCAATGCACCATGACATCTCCGCCTGCACCTCACTCACAGACCAGCAGTTTGTCCTGTTCACCCTACTCCACCCTCTCTCAGCACAGCAGCCAGCCCTCGGTCCCGCACTTCTGGTCACATAAAATAATGTTTCCTCCTACACATGCCAAAGCTAAGAGCTTGAACTCCATCATCTCTAATCTGTTGGCCAAGGAAATGCTGCCTTTCTGCCTGGTGGATATATATGGTTTCTGAAAGTTGATGGCTGTCACATTCCCCCAGTACCAGTTGCCAAGTCATCATTATTTCTCTAAGAAATCTGCGCCTGCGCTACACCAGCATTTCACTGACAACATCTACCATTCCCTGAAAAAAATCGATATCTGCCAGGGTGCATTTCACAACTGACACCTGGACAAGCAAGCATGGACAGGGGAGTTACATCTTGCTGACTAGGTATTGGGTGACTCTGGTGGCTGTGGGCGCTGGTGGTCAAGGGGCTGCTCCAAAAGTTTTGGAATCCCCAAGGCTTGAGGGACAAACCTCTGTTTCTAACACTTTGTCCCCTGATTCTGGCTCCTCCACCTCCTCTAGGACCTCCACCTGCACCCTCACCCTCTCCCTTAATGAGACACTAGTTCTGGATTTGCTACAGTTGTAATGTACTTAGTTTCAAAACATGCTAAAAAAAAATTAGCGCAAGCACAAGCTGAAGGTGTACCCATCGCGGAAAAATGTTCTACTGTAGGTCAATTGATGGCACTTTTCATGGTGTTTGCCCCTAATTTTGCTCTTTGGGAAGCTTTCTGTCACCTCTTAAGGTGTTGTGTGCATGTTTGGTTTGGCCTTCTTTTGAATTTAATGGCATTCGGGTATGTTCGGCGAACATACTGTATGTCGATTAACATTGAGATGCTCAGAGAACCAAACCGAACATTGGAATGTTCGCTCCCCTCTATGGGTGACCACAGATGGAAACCATCAGGCAGATGCCACATGGACTCTAAAGTGTTTCTATCTGCCTCATTATGGTGAGTGGATCTATATGACGTTTCATCTGAATAACATTTTGTGAGATTTACACAAAAACTCTGGAGTCAGTGCTTAGCGTAGAGCACAAGATTCTAATCCCAGCCTTATTCTGGAAGCAATTGAAAAAATATTACATACCCCAAAATGTTACCAATAAAAATCCTAATTTATCCCACACAAAACTAGAACTCACTCAGATCTGTCATCTGTCACTGTAACTATAGGGCTATAGGGTGTTCCATCGATGCTGATACAACAAAAGATTCTGGAAAAGGGACATGGCTTCTGCCCCCTCAAATAAGATCCAGTGAATTTTGTGCTCCCAAATCCAAATACCCCCCTATTCTGAGCCCCACTGTGCCTAAACCACAGTACTCGGCCACTTGTTTAGCATTATTGTAGTAGGAACAGAGCACTTAACAATTTACGAGGTTCATATCACCTGAGCACAATGTATGGGGGCACTACAATATATTGGAGTGCTCACTTTATGGGGGCACTAAACTGGCATGTTTGCAATTCTCCAGAATAAAAGCTTGTCGTGGATGTTGAAAATAGTCACTTCAATAGTCACTGCAATCTTAGCTGAATGGTGTCACTTTTGTTTTATTTTTTTTCTGCTGTTCTGGCACCTATGGGGCTCTGCAAATGTCACCTGCAAATGTTTTACCAAAATCTGTGCTCCAAAAGTCAAATAGCACTTCTTCCTTCTCAACCCTGACAAGTGGCCAAACAGTCATTTTTGACGACGTGTGACATTTTACAAAAATTACATTTTTACCACTAAAATATCATATTTCCATATCCCAATGTTATAAAATTCTGTGAGGCAACTATGGGTTCAAAGTACTCACTAAACCCCTAGATGAATTCCTTAGGCAGTGAGGTTTACAATATGGGGTTACCTGCGATGGATTGTGCTGTTCTGGGATCTCAGGGGCTCAGCTAATGGCTACTTAACGAAATCTGTGTTCTAAAAGCCAAGTAGTGCTCCTTCCTATCCGTACCCTGCCGTGAGCTCAGACAGTAGTGTACAACCATATATGGTGTACTGCCACATTCGGGAGAAATTTATGGGGTCCAATTTCTCCCATTACCCCTAGTGTAATCAATCTCGGAATCACTAGATTCATTGAAAAATATTTAGAGTTGAGAGTCCTCAGTGGTTGATACCTTTTAATGGCTAACTGAAAAGATGGTAACAAATTGCAAGCTTTCGAGACTACTCAGGTCTCTTCATCAGGCTGAACTAATACAAAATCTGAAGAATCACATATTTATACACAAAAACACAGAAAAAATGCAATAGGTAAGACAAGTGACGTGAAGCAGAATAGTCATTATAGCAGAGGGATGAGCATAAATATTGGAACAATTCATAGATAAGGAGAGAAAGTTTTATTACCCTCTGATTGGGGTCTGGTAATGTTTTGTGATGTTTTCACAGGGTATTTGGAGTAAATTCCTTAATTGATGTAATAGGCCATAAAACCATGTGACAGGTTCATTCCAGCATTAAGAGTGTCAAAGGTCACCATCAATTTGTATTCGCAAATTCTTCTCTGCCTCTGAGATGTGAATCTGCTTCTTAGTACCAGTATTTTCATATCTGACATGCTATGATCAGGGGAGCAAAAATGTTTTGCCACAGGTAGAAAAAAGATTGGATCTACCTGTGGCAAAACATTTTTGCTCCCTGATCATAGCATGTCAGATATGAAAATACTGGTACTAAGAAGCAGATTCACATCTCAGAGGCAGAGAAGAATTTGCGAATACAAATTGATGGTGACCTTTGACACTCTTAATGCTGGAATGAACCTGTCACATGGTTTTATGGCCTATTACATCAATTAAGGAATTTACTCCAAATACCCTGTGAAAACATCACAAAACATTACCAGACCCCAATCAGAGGGTAATAAAACTTTCTCTCCTTATCTATGAATTGTTCCAATATTTATGCTCATCCCTCTGCTATAATGACTATTCTGCTTCACGTCACTTGTCTTACCTATTGCATTTTTTCTGTGTTTTTGTGTATAAATATGTGATTCTTCAGATTTTGTATTAGTTCAGCCTGATGAAGAGACCTGAGTAGTCTCGAAAGCTTGCAATTTGTTACCATCTTTTCAGTTAGCCATTAAAAGGTATCAACCACTGAGGACTCTCAACTCTAAATATTTTTCTATCTACTGGCTAACACGGTACGAAGATATACATCTTTACTAGATTCATTGAAGCATTCCAGAGTTATTACCCAATTACACTGGTCAGATTTAAAAAATTTGGCATGGTCATTAAGTTTATAATTGGCTCTGTCACTAAGGGGTTAATACTTAACTAGAAATTAGTAAATTTTCTATAATCTATAGAAGCAAACTAATTAGCAGCAATTGTAATCTATACCATCAATAGAATATGACAATGTTACGTAGTTAAGCACTTTCCAGTTTATTTAGTTATATAACTTCTAAATCTTTAGAAAGACAGCTGTTAAATATATTTTTTGCATTATATTTATTGAATATTTTAAATTTATTGAAATCTGTTATTTTGCCATGAACAAATGTAGCCATCAAAAAGAACAAACAGATAAAAGAAATCAGCAAGTGTTAACGTGTTTTTTTTTAATCTCAGCAACTTGCTTTAAGTAGGATGAAATAATAAACATTGTGTTTCTATTTAACTCAATATATTAAAAATACACTATTTAAACTCAAATACTGTGTAAGGAACTAAGATGTTGAAAAAAACAAAGTTTATGTAAATTGACATTAAAGGGAATGTATCAATATGATTTCACCCCACAAATTATTTATATGTGCATGTAGCTTTTTCAAAGATAAGACCAACAATACGTTTATGTTCCCGGTCTGTTCTTCGCTACCAAAAAAAGTGTGCAAATAGATATGCAAATGAGGTTGTAGATCTGTCCCTCCAGCTCTCTTCCCTTGACGAGGACTGCCTCTTCGTGCTTAATAGTGTGCTACCTTTTTTCTTGAATGTGCATGAGTTGGTGACTCTAGGTTTAGCACCTGTTCACATTAGGTCTATTTTTGGATGTGCCGGTCAGTTTTTTGATATGTCTTCGTGCTTGACTGACATCTTGTTTGCTACGTGACTCCAGGCAAATTGGTCATCAGTCGAGTAGGAGCAAGGAAAAGAAAGTTATTTGTGCCTCATGCCTTTGGCCCCGTGCATCCGGCTTTGTGCTCCTGACCTCGTGCACCCGGTCTCTGGCCTTACGCCTCCGGGCTCTACTTTACTCCTTGTGTCACTAGCCTTGACTCCGGTAAGAAATACCTTTTTTCTCTGGACCCAGCTTCCTTTGCGTCATTCTTTGTAACTTGGCTTAGCCAAATGAGCAATGATACTCGGAGTAGCCTAGTATTTCTTCTGTTCCAAAACATAAGTCTCCATTCAGCTACTGTCCATGCTCTGTCCATTCAGAAGTATTCTGACCTGGCCCTTAATTGCTAAATTTGTGACACTTTTTTATAGTATGGCTAGCTAGTTCATCTTACAACATGACATACTATTGATCCAGGAGTTAAAAAAAATCCAATGAGGCAGATGCTAATTTCCATGTTGAGGGAAAATATGCTTCCAGACTCCACATAAAGCAATCAAACTAGTTCCCTATGTCAATATTCTATAAAAGATTCTAGTACCATAAATTGTAATATTATTTATCAAGGAAGGTGTGACGACACAGCACTAATTCTTAATTATGCAGATGTATTTTCCAGTAGGTCAAGAGAGCAAAGCCATTGTTCATTTAAGCCTGAATGTTGACTCTTGAATTGACATTTGTTACAACTTATTGTGCTGCTATCCTTGGAAGAAAGGGACGCAGGGTAATTGAATAATCTAATCGATGTTTGGTAATATGTTGATTACAGATTGTATTAGTCTATGGAGCTTGTTGACCTGCAAACAATAACAAACTATGAAAATTGATTGAAAACTCAAACAATGAGAGTTAAGCTCATCGTATCTTCCCTCTGACCTGTGGATGATGGCCTAGAGGACAGCTTGATTATAAAAAGGGACCTCTATCCTTCTGCAGAGAGTCTTTACAGAACAGCATCTAGGCTCAATGGCATCAACAGGTGGAGTACAGATTTGATCCACTGTATGGCAATCAGACCACCTGGCCACATACCTCAAAGAAATGTCAGCTTCTTAAGCTTACCGATACCTCCTCTTTGCCAGTGCCAACCAAAAGCAGTGTGCCACTGGTTGGGGGAGTTGGCCATGGAAGCCCCAAAGTCGCAGCTTCTCTAATCCTGGTGAACCAGCGGAAGGGTGAGACTCTGTAATTTGCAGCATCTTGTGTATTTCCTGGGACTGCAATATAATATTATTGACTGTTGTTGATCCAATAAATTATTATTACAGTGTGTTACTGTCACCCTGTGTTGCCTGAGTAGTATTCTGTCCACGGGAAAGGATTGAAGGTGCTCAGTGGGATGACTCCTTGTCCATACGGTCTTTCTGTAATTTGCACCATCTTGTGTGTTTACTGGGACAGTACTATAATATTATTGACTGTTGTTGAACCAATAAATTATTACTGTAGTTTGTTACCATCTCTCTGTGTTGTCTGAGTAGAATTCTGTCCATGGGAAAGGATTGAAGGCACTCAGTGGGATGAGCCCTGGTCAATACGGTCTATCTAAAGACAGCCAGGCCAGCGGATGAGCGTACCCACTAACCCTCATGTCCCGTGAATCAACAGTAGAGTATCCTGTCTGAGAGAGTCCTATACTTTCACTACTCTTACAGTTGAGAATGCACAGTCTCAGTTCTCTTGCAGCAAAGAATTCATAGTGTCAGGGCTCTTACAGTTAGGAATCCATAGTCTCACTGCCCTCACAGTAGATAATCACTCTCTGTGATGGAAAGAAACCTTCTTTCCTCTAGATATACAGGATGGTCACTTTCACCATTGCAGCCAGGGTGTAAAAATATCATTGAAAAGATCTCGAGCTGTTCCCTCATTTATTTGCACATGGTAGTGGCTTTGCCTTTCAGACCTTTATTTTCTCGAGGCTGAGTGAGCCCAAGTTTGATAGCTGTTCCTGTTGAATAAAAAAAATTGACATAGTGTGTCTGCACTAATGACTTGTACAGAGGCAGATTCAAATGGAGTCTATCACATGTGGGAATGGGTTATTCTTACCATCCACCTAAATTTTACCAAGGTCCTGTGCTAGAAGCCAGCTGCGGATTTAACAAATCACTTAATTAATTTTCTTCATATAAATATGTATATGGCACGATGGATGGTAAGGGCATTTTTTTAAGTCATTTTCATTAATTCCAGAGTACGGACTCAATGTGTCATTAACATAGGCACCATAGTGGTGATTATCCACACGTCTCCATTAGGTGGTTAGATGATGAACCCACTTTGGTAATTGCAGGAGATGTTCCCTGCCAGATTGCATATTTTCCTTCCTTCAATAGGGTCCACACCCTTACTTAAGGCCTAGAGATTTAAGGATTCAGAATATATGTCTGTGGGTTCCTGGGTGTGTAATGTATTAGCATCGCAAGGCTCTGCTCATTTATCTATATGCTAAAGTTTGTTGAATTGATCTTTCAGCAATCCAGGGCCTCTGTCCTGCAGGACTCATTGTGCTATGGTAAGCTGGTCTGTAACTAAGGTTTAGTTTGAGCCCAGGAAGACCAGTGAAAGAACAGTCCTGTGTTATTAAGCACATGCAAGTTTATTATTAAACTGCAACAGTCGTTATTGCTTTTGCAATAACCAAATACCAAATCTGAGCAACTTCCTCCAAAAACAATGAAGACACCACCAGTCCTTTGATCTCACATGCATATGGGGTCCATAATACTTTCACACCACTTATCTAATCTTACCTAATTAAGGTTTCTCTCTTTAAGCCCCCGTCTCACACAGCGATCTCGCTAGCGAGATCGCTGCTGAGTCACTAGTTTTGTGACGCAGCAGCGATGTCCCCAGCGATATCGCTGTGTGTGACATTCAGCAACGATCAGCCCCCTGCTGGGTATCGCTGTTCGTCGCTGAATGTCCTGGACATTTTTTTGATCGCTGGTCTCCTGCTGACAGGCACGCATCGCTGCGTGTGACAGGTGGGAGATCAGCGATCCGCTGGTAACCAAGGTACACAGCGGGTTTCCAGGTGCGGGGCTGTGCCTAGAAACCCGCTGTGTACCTTGGATACCAGCGCCCTGATGCAGGGAGCTGGTAACCAAGGTACACAGTGGGTTTCCAGGCACCGCGCAGCGCCTGGAAACCCGATGTGTACCTTGGTTACCAGCTCCCTGCATCAGGGCGCTGGTATCCAAGGTACACTGCGGGTAACTAAGCGATGTTACCCGCAGTGGTCGCTGTGCTGATCGCTGCCTGAGCTGCCTGTTTGGCAGCTCAGCAGCGATCATGTAGCGAACCACCAGCGATCCTGACAAGTGCATATCGTTGTCGGGATCGCTGGTGTATCGCTATGTGAGACCCAGGCCTTAAGCTCAGTGTTTGTTTATTTAAATGTCCATGTATCACACCATGCCTGTGTTTTTCACTGTATATAATTGGGTTTCTTCAAATATTTTGTTATACCAGCCTGATGAAGAGACGCAAGCAGTTTCGAAAGCTTGCTTTGTAATATCATTCACTATATTTTGTTAGCCATTAAAAGGTATCATACCCACAAGATTCCTATTTGGCTTCTCCCACTGAGAACACTCTATATGCTTTTGCAATTGCATGGATTGAACATGAATAGGAAGTCAGAGAGCAGCTGCAGCCCAGACTTCCTATGCATGTTCAACCCAAACGTAAGTGGGGACAATGACAGTGATTGGGCGCCAGAGTACGTGTTACAACACCGCACGAGAGCCCTGGGGAAAACAAATGCCGACACTTAGGAAATGGCGCCAGAACTGGAGGTGAGTATTGTTTCTTTTCATTTTATTTGGGCCAAACATTTAGCTGAAGAAGGGGATGTCCTAGTAGTGGACACCTAATTTAACTCTAGTTTAGTCTGTGATAAGTTAGTTTGAGCACTCATTTTTGCATCTGTTTAGCATGCTTTTTAATATTCTACATTGCTGTATTTTCTGACCACTATCTATCGCACTCTATACTGGAAAGCTAGTAAACTACTACTAGAAGCAATACTATTATAGATTAGAGAAATGCTAGCTTTCGTGGTCAACTTGCCTCCACTCTGTGTGCAAAACATTTACTTATAAGAATGTCCTTGGACTAAATCATAAATTGGAGTTTAAAGAAATTAATTAAAATTGAACCACAGCTATTTTACATTAAAATTAAACCTGTGTATTGGCATTTTGTGTAAATGGGTGTAATTATGCCAAAAATGCATATTCTGTGAAAAGAAAAATCAATGAAATCTATACTTTACACTACTAGATTTATAATATCTAATCTATTATTTCTAAACTGTTTTTCGGTGACTACTTTGTATCTCCGTTAATACTGCACCCACACACATAAATGATACACCATTTGAAAGGTAAACTTGCCCCCTTTAGCAAGCAAACCACGCATCCACGATTTGATCACAAAATACAGTTTAAACATTAATTTTCATAATCCTGCAGTAAGGAAAAATAACCTGCAGGTGGCACCACAGTACCTCAAAGCACACTACCACAAAATTGCTTACAGACATCACAAACAAATTCAAACATTTGCCTTGAGGTCTTTCCAGCTTGCCGAACTGCTTTCCCAGCCTATTTTAGCCAAATTGGAGGATTACACACTTGACTGCCGGTGAGTCACATATGCAAACACATTTGTAAACATGCACTGCATTTTCGGTGATTACTTCGCCCCACACACACAAATGATACACCATTTGAAAGGTAAACTTGCTCCCTTTAGCAAGAGAAGAGCCAAACAAACCACACATTCACGATTTTATCACTAAATACAGTTTAAACATTTATTTTCATAAACCTTCAGAAAGACACAATGACCTGCAGGTGGCACTTCAACCGGAAGACATTTTTTGGCCTCTACTTATCATACCAATTAATTGTATTACCAAGCTACATATATAAATACCTGTCTGTGTTCATCCTCTCATGAAATACATTTACATTTGACCAGCTTGCTTTTTCTGAAATTGCCTGCACCCCCGACGACCAATGTGCGAAAATTTTGCCTGGGCCAAGCTATTGCCTTTTTATTTTTTTTTTATTTTAATTGCTTCAATGATGATATTAGTTGTATGTTCAATTTTCTGTTTTCATTCCACTTTTAATCAGCACACAATGTAACCTGACATAGCAGAGTTTATTGCCGAACTTCAAAACTTTATTTTTTTAAAGCATAAAGAAAAAAAAAAACTAAATAAAAATATTCATGCTACTTCTCTCTGTACTATGCAAATGCTCTAAGTGTTGACTGAAATCTATTTTAAAGAAGATTTCTGGGGCAATTTAATACATTGCATAAATAGGTTATTTTAAAATAAATAGCTCTGAGGCAATATTTGCTATAGATGTCTTTAATTATTTCCTGTGCCAACAGATGAAATACAAATCATTGGCTGATATGTCTTGGGAAAAAAAATATAGGAAAATAAAAAAGTCTTAAAAACAAATATGAAATGCAAATGAGAATAGTCGTGCATTAAACTATGGTATGCTATCAAGGTATATTTATTATATTTTGGTTTCAGTTCAATGTATTAGTTAGCATTGCAAAATGATTACAATATTTAACATTTTTTCCATATTTAACAAAAGTTACAAAGGTTACAGTGTTCATATTTTACATTCCATATATCTTCAGATATTAATAAAAATGCTACAATAGCCAGTTAACGAAAATATATCCACTGGGGTTCTCACCAATTAAGAAAAACTAGCTGCTGATCTCACTAGTTATTCACGCACCCCAGGATATCACAATTGGACTTGGGAACCATTGCTTACAATAAATGCATGTAATTATCCTGAGCTCCGTAAGATACTTCTCTTTTTGATATAACAACACAAATATAATAGGGGACATTGATGTTATTCCTAGCTGATTTTCCTGCAAATTTACAGAAAATCTGTTATCACCTTTGGCAACATTTATTTAAATTAAACATTGAGAAATAATGGATCTTAAACAAAGGAATGCTAACAATATTGTGGTATCATAGGGTTTTGGATCTATTTCTTTTTGGCTACGTTAGACAGAATTTTGAGCATGGCTTGAATTTTATGATATTAGAGATGAACGAATTGATTTGATGTGAATTGAATTTGAGTGGATATTTTAGGAATTAGGTTAACTCAGCAAACAAATTTGAACAATTTGTATCTTGCTTTGCATGAGTCTCCTTAAATGGCTGCTAATATTTTACACGCTGCACAAAATGGTGCCAAGTATGAAAAATTGCTTAATTCTGAGTAATTCCAAAACTTTTGACTTTTCAAAGCAGGTTACACCAGAATTATGGCACAATTGCTTTGAGAAGTCAGGGCCATGATGTCTAATCCTTAGTTCCTGGGGGTTAATTACAAGCATTACAGCAGAGGTTATATGAGCTATTTCTACTTCTAACAAAGAAGCCAAAATTAATCAACATGAGATAAACTGATCATAATTGTATACCCATAGAAATCTTGACTTTAATGTCATCAATTTAAGATAAAAATATTTAGAGTATTTTAACTAAATTTAATGGTAACAAATGTTCATTTCACTTCATGTCAAGACAATATGCCTTGTCTCAGATACCTGTATACAATGCCAGCATTTCCGCTTTAGCCTGCCAGCGCTATAAAATAATTTACAGTTACGGATGTGCCCAGTTTTATCTATTTCAATGTTGTTGTAAGTAGCACACTATTACTGTATGTGCAGTCCGTGGAAAAAGAAAAGAGGGTGCCACTCACCATCCTAGTAAAAGAAACCGCTTTATTCAAATCACAAACATCAGAGGCAGGAGAGTCCCATGTGGAGCTCAATGGACGACGACCGTTTTGCGCAATGTGCGCTTCAACGGGTCCTCAGAAGCGCACATTGCGCGAAACGGTCATCGTCTATTGAGCTCCACATGGGACTCTCCTGCCGTTGATGTTTGAAGTGATTTGAATAAAGCGGGATGGTGAGTGCCACCCTCTTTTCTTTTTCCCCGGACTGCACACGCATTGCTATTCTATATTTGGGTTGGCACCCGGGAGCCCAGAGATGGTTCTAATCAGCGCTGTGCTGATACGGTGTGTGTGGGACACAGATATTGCAGCGGTGCGGATAACTTCATGCTCACACTATTACTGTAACCTAAGTAACATGTTATTTCTACACTGCTTTCTTTAAATCTTTCTTAAACCTTATTATTATGTAAATTAATATTTTATTTGTCAATAATCTTGCCTAATGATAGGGATCTGTTACATATTTACATAAACAAGAATTGAAGCATTGAGTTGAGATTTATGCCACACAACTGTCCGAAACAGGACAGTTGGGTCCCTAGAAAGAGAACCAGGACCTTTCAAGAACTAAGTGCTGTAAAAAATAACCAGAACAACAGTTATATTAAGTAAACCCCCATTAAAAATGCTCCATATGCAAAAAAAAAAATTGTCATATATTGTCAGTGTGATATTTCACAGCATACATGACATCTATAGTATTTGGCAGTCGCTTTTAGCAGTTCTCCCACCAGAAGCTTGGCACTTCAGTTTGGCACAATACCAATGCTGGCATTTACCAACTAGTTGACAAGCAAACTATGGTATGTAGAGATCTCCTCGAATGCCAATATTGACAAGTACTATGTGATATATAGCAACATTTTGCTAAATTGAATTTTATGCATAAATTAATTATTGCATTGAAATAACATATTTCTCTATGTTCCATTTTCATTATACCAACAGAATTGGACTAAATTATGGCTACTTAAGATTGTGAGGCATATACCAATGTCTTTGCTAAATCAAAAGATAGAAAAATCCCTAGGCAATTTTATTGGTCTTTATTAATTGACCAAGCATCTATATTCAGCAAAAAAAAAGGTTAAAATTACTAATGCCATATTTTGTCTGATATGAAGACAATACTGTAGTGTTTTCAGGATTGTAATTGAATTTCCCATTTAGATAATAAAGGAAGAATGCACAACACATGTTTACCTTTGACCAACCGTGCATTCTCTTGTAATGAAATTACTGTGCTAGCCATCACAATGATGTATCTATAATGAGGACTAATATCATAATTGAATACAATAAATGTGAAAATATTACTTCAACTTTTCTTGAGAGGAAGACATTTTGAAAAGAGTCTGAGCAGACTCATACCTAATTGCGGAACAACTATGCAGTGCTTCTGAATGGAAGCAAATCTGATTAACTGTGGCAGGTCTCATGTGTTCTGCTCATAAATCTCACACCTGCTAATGCATTAGAGATGGCAGGTGTAAACATGATGAAAAAGTGCAATTTCATAATGTCATGTGAGATTAAGATAAGCAAATTAAATCCAGTCTTGTACCCAGCAAAATGAAATGCAGCCGGATACAGGGTTATACCAGAATTAATTTTCATCCTGATAATAATACATTTTTAGCACTGAGTTCACTTGTTATTCTTCACCTCAAAATTACAATCAGCAATAAAAAGTGGTTTTGAGTTCAGAAATATGCACATACTTAATATCCAGGAAATATTGCTGAGCTATTAAAAAGGAAAATGTTAAAGATTGTAGAACACTGTGCAGTTTTCTACTGGGGCCAAAAATAGATAGTATGTTATGTTCAAGGTATCCTTGTGGGAAAAAAATACCTCGCTAGTTACTGAGCTACCAAAGACAGAAGATGTTTCTTTAGATGCCTTAACAAATATTTCTCTCATTCTGCCTCTATGAACGTTATATTAGGTCTCCCAGGTTTTTTAACTTTACATTTAATGACCTTATTGAACTGAGGAGAGGATTCTGGTTAGATATATTTTAGCACTTTAACCCCTTAGTGACAGAACCAATTTTAACTTTAATGACCGGCTAAATTTCTGAAATCTGACCAGTGCCACTTTATGTGGTGATAACTCTAGAACACTTCAACGTATGCCAGTGAAATAGTTTTTTTGAGACACATTGTGCTTTATGTTAGTTACAAATTTAGGCAGATATGATTTGCATTTATTTGTGAAAATATTGGAATTTTGGCAAAAAATTTTGAAACATTCTCAATTTTCAAACTTTCAATCTTTATATCCTTAAGTGAGTTACTCATGTGGTACAAAATAATTAATAAATAATATTTTTCACATGTCTACTTTTACATCCGCATCAACTTTCAAACACACAGGAATTAATGCAAAGTCGAATGAAAAAAATAAATTATAATTTTTACTCTAAAATGTTGCTTTAGCCCCAATTTTTTCACTTTTACAAGTGAACCCCACAGTTTGTTACCCCGTTTCTTCTGCTTCTGAGTGTGCTGATACCTCACAGGTGATCAAAAAGTTCCATTTGGACACACAGCAGGGCTCAGAAGGGAAGCTGCACTGTTTGACTTTTGGAACACAAATTTGGCTGAAACAGACTGGGGTATCATGTCACATTTGCACGGCCCATAAGGCACCCAAACAGCAGAAAACCCCCATAAGTGACCCCATTTTGGAAACTAAACCCCTCAAGGATTTTAACCAGGGGTATAGTGAGCATTTTAAACTCACAGGTACTACACACAATTTGATAACATTAGGTTGTCATATTGAAAATGTTCATTTTTTTATTTCACGAGAATATTGCTATAGCCCAAATTTTCAGTTTTGCAAGTGGCAACATGAAAAAGTGGCCCGCGCTGTTTGTTACCACTTTCTTCTCAGCATGTAGTCAAAAAGTTCTGTTTGGATACATGGCAGGGCTCGGAAGGCAAGAAGCGGCATTTGGTATTTCAAATGTAAATTTGGTTGGAATAGATTGCAAACACCATGTCTCATTTTCAGAGCCCCTGAGGTACCAAGAAAGCAGAAACTTCCTTAAGTTACCCCATTTTGAAAACTAGGCTTATGAACGAATTCCTCTAGGGGTCTGGTGAGCTTGCTAAACTTTTTACGATGTGGATGTGAAAATGAAAATTAAGTTTTTTTCTGCTAAAATATTGTTTTAGCCCCAAATTTGTAATTTTCACCATGAATAATATAAAAATGGACCCCTTAATTTGTCACATAATTTATTCTGAACATGAAAATTCGCCATATAAGGTCAAAATCTACTGTTTGGGCACATGGAAAGAGCTCAGAAAGGAAAGAGCACTATTTGATTTTTGGAACGTAAATTTGTCTGGAATAGATGGTAGATGCCATGTCGTATTTGCAGAGCCGCTAAAGATCCAAAACAGCATAAAGCTTCAAAAGTGACTCCATTTTGGAAACTAAACACTACAAGGAATTCATCTAGGGGTTAACTTCTACAAAAATACCTTTTTAGCACCAAATTTATAATTTTCATGAGAGGTAATAGGATAAAATGGACTCCATAATTTGTTATGCAATTTTTACTGGCAGTACCCCATATGTGGTTGTGCACTACTGCTTGAGCACATGGCAGGGATTGGAAGGGAAGGAGTGCTACTTGGCTTTTAGAAGGCAGATTTCATTTAAATAGATAGTGGGTGCCAGTAGCAGAGCTCCTGATGTGCCAGAACAGCAGAAACCCCCACAAATTACCCCATATTGGAAACTTTACTGCTTAAGGATTTCAACTAGGGGTGTAGTGAGCATTGTGAATGCACAGATGCCTCACAGAATTTTACAATGTGGGGACATGGAAATGTAACATTTTAGTGGCATTTTTTTTACTTGTTGCAAATTTGTCACTTGTGCAAGGGTTAATGGGTGAAACTGGACCCCACAATTTATTGTGCAATTTCTCCTGAGCGCAATGAAACATGTCAGGGCTGAGATGATAGGAGCGCTAAAATAATTTAAGGGTGACATTTGCAGAGCCCCTAAGGAGCCAGAACAGCAAAAAAAAAAAAAAGTGACCTCTTGTAGAAATTGCACCTCATGTATTGCTGCAGTGACTATTTTGTAACATCCATGCCATGGTTTATTTCTGGAGAATTGCAAAAATGCAGGTTAGTGCAAATACATTATGCTCCCATACAGTGTAGTGCCCCTCATAAATTGTAGTACTGCCATACATTGTGCTTCTGGAGACATGCACCTCATAAATTGGGCTCTTCCCACTATAAGAGTATGTTTCCACATTCCGTAATGGCAGCGCTTTGAACGCAGTGGATACCGCTCCGTTCAAAGCGCTACCGACTTTTGTACTCTTAATGATTCCGCATGTGTTCATTGAACACATGCGGAATCACCGCATCCTATACATAGAATGGTGCAATTTATGTTGCAGAGGAATAGCGTCTCTGAAAGATAAAATGACATTCTGCGGTCTAGAAAGACGAGCAGCATGTGCATATACGCAGTTCTGCCACCTGCGTGTTTGTACAGATAGTGGAGATGGGATTTCATAAAATCCCCTCCACTATGATGTAACATCTGGCCACTGCTTACTTTGGTTTAGGAACAGTGAGGCTCAGAAGGAGGGGGGCATTAGGATTTTGCATAGCAGATTTTATTTGAGGGGGTGGGAGCCAAGTTACATTTCTAGAGTCTCTGTTCTACCAATAACGTGGGAACCTCTATATTTCCAGTGACAGATTATGGAGCTGAGTGGGGGTTAGTTTTGTGTGGGATAAGTTAGGGTTTTTATTGATAATATATTGTGGTACATAATGTTTTTTGATCTCTTTCATTACACAGTCAGGATTACATTCTTGTGTTCTACACTGAGCCATTAAGTCAGTGTTTCCATGTAAATCCCACAAAAATGTATTTTGGATTAAACCACTGGCAGGATCACTCACTATAATGTTGGAGATGGAGACTTTTTGGACTCCATTTACCGTTTGTTCTGATGGTATCCATCATTTTAGGCATGCACAGTACTGTGGTTGACCACACTTGTGCGCTAAAAAAAAGCCTGAAATGATGAGACACCACCAAAACAGAGACCAGATGAAGTCCAAAGTGACTCCATGTGCCTCATAAGTGAGTGGTTCAGTCGATAGTTTCATCTGAATCTCATATTTTGGGATTTAAATGGAAACCCCTACATAACAGCTCAGGATTAATGTGAGCCGAGTCTTGTTCTGATTTTTGGGAAGCAAAACGAACAACAGCACAAAAATAGGTCTTATTTTTATTTTTGTGCTGTTCACGATGCGATATTAATGATAAGACCGCTTTATTCTTCGAGTTGGTGCGATTATAGATATACCAGATTTATATTGAGTTATTTATGTTTTGCTGCTATCACATAGTAAAAATGCTTTTTTATAAAAAATATTTTTTGGCAAAATGAGCTGTATAAAGGCTTATTTTTTGTGCGATGAGTTGGATATTTTTTTGCATTATTTTGGGGTACATAAAGTTTATTGATCACTTTTTATTCACACTTTTTTGATGTATAATGAGCAAAAACCAGCAATTCAATTATTATTTTTTGGGTTTACTTGCGACGTTCTCCGACGTTTTGCTACATTGAAAGTGATAAGAACGATTTGTTCAGCGGGTCAGTTTGATTACAGTGATACCAGATTAATATTGTTTTCTTTATGCTTTGCTACTTTTACAGGCTAAAAAAACAATATTTTACAAAAATGTATTTGTTTTTGCATCGCCGTATTCTGAGAGCTGTAACTGTTTTATTTTTTTCCCGAATGAGCCATATTGTTTTTGTGTGATGGTTTGGAGTTTTCATTTATACCATTTCTTTTTACATATGTCTTTTTGATCGTTTTTTATTAAATTTTTTGTGTGTCAGTATGATGAAAAAGTGACATTTTTGGCCTTTTTTTTACAGTGTTCCCTGCACAGAATAAATATCATGACAGTTTTATAGAGCTGTGTTGTGAATGGGTTTGAGATGAGTTCTGAGCAGAGACTCCCTCTGGTGGTTACAAGCGGTACTGGTCTGTTCAGTGAAGATTGTGAGGACTGGGAATCAGGTGTTACTGACTGGTCTTATATAAGTGAGTCACCTTCCCATCAGGGTTGCCGGTGATCAATTGTTCTGGTCTGAATCCTTCATTCCTGTTTCCCTTGTAGCCTGCTGTGTCGTGTCTGCATCTCCTGCTAACAGATAAGACATTTTCTTCTTTTTGTTTTTGTGCTATATTTTTGCATTTTGTCCTGCACTTCTGTGGGGGCCTTCTGGGTCCCCTCCGGGGGCTTTTGCCCTCTCAGTTTAGTTCAGCCACTGATGTTTGTACTTTTGCTTTTTCCAGTTTTTTCAGTGGCTGCTGTTTTGATTTTGTTACACCAGAGAACTAATTTAGGTGGTAGAGGTCGTGTGATCTCAGGTGATTTTGAAATTAGTAGAGTTGGTGCTTTTCAGGGTTTTCTGGGATTGCAGTAAGTACCCTTCCTATCCTTTTCTATTTAGTTAGTTTGGGCCCCAGAATTTGCTCATACTATTTTCTTTCTGTGTCAGTATTTCTTCTTGTCTAACCGCCATTACTTGTTTGGGGGCTTTCTATTATCTTTGGGGTTCTGCTCCGGGACAGATAGCTTTCCTGTTTCTATCTTTAGGTGTAGTTAGTTTCTCAGGCTGTGACGAGGCGTCTAGGACCAATGTAGGAACGCTCCACGGCTGCTTCTAGTTGTGGTGGTTAGTCAGGGTACTGCAATCTCATAGATTCCAACTGCTCTGGTGTATTGCCTTTTTTACCTGCACTCCTCAGCTACCGAAACACAACAGTATCACCGGCCTAAAAATTTAAAATTGTATGGTACTCACAGAAGGGAAAAAATATTGTGAAAGAAAAAAGGTTGTCAGAGTTGTCAGAGATATTTTTCTGTTTGTTGCATTTTTTTTTCCCTCTGTATCTCTGGGTGCTGGGGAGGATGTTTTCTCTCAATGGAGTTTGCACGGTTGTCTGGCCGTGTGGATCAGCTTGCCACTGAGGTTCAGAGTATTGCTGCATATCTTGCTAGGTTGCCTGTTGTGGAACCTAGGATCCCCATGCCAGATTTGTTTTTGGGGGATCGAGCTAAGTTTCAGAATTTCAAAAATAATTGTAAATTGTTTTTTGCCTTAAAATCTAAGTCCTCAGGGAACGCAGCGCAGCAGGTTCAAATTATCATCTCTCTCCTGCGCGGCGATCCTCAGGATTGGGCTTTTTCCCTGACACCTGGGGATCCTGTTTTGAGTGATGTTGATGCATTTTTTCAGGCTTTGGGGTTATTGTACGATGAGCCTAATGTCACTGATCAAGCTGAAAAAGCCTTGTTGGCATTAAATCAGGGGCCTTATGACGCTGAGTTATACTGTCAGAGATTCCGTAGGTGGGCAGTCCTGACCAAATGGAATGACGACGCTTTGGCAGCCCTTTTCCGGAAGGGTCTGTCAGATAATGTAAAGGATGTTATGGTGGGATTCCCTGTCCCCTCTGGTCTCAATGATTCTATGTCATTAGCGATTCAAATTGACAGACGTTTGCGTGAGCGGAGAAGTATGCGTGGAATGGTGTTGCCTTGTGAACCAGCTTCTGAACCCATGCAGTGTGATAGAGTGGTGTCTGGGGCACAGCGTCATGAGTTTCGAAAGCGCAATGGGTTATGTTTCTACTGTGGTGATGCCTCTCATGCTATTTCAGTCTGCCCTAAGCGGGGAAGACGTTTTGCACGCTCAGTTGTCTTGGATAGTGTTCAGACTAAGTTTTTATTAACTGTCACTCTGATATGCTCTCTGTCCTCATTTTCTGCTCAGGCTTTCGTTGATTCTGGAGCAGCTATTAACCTGATGGATTATGATTTTGCTAAACGTTGTGGGTTTCCCTTGATACCCCTACAGAAGTCTATTCCCCTACTGGGGATCGATTCTACCCCTTTGGCTGAGAATAAACCCCAGTTTTCTACTCAGGTGATAATGAGGGTTGAACCTGATCACCAGGAGTGCTGCAAATTTTTGGTTCTGTATAATCTGCATGACATTATCGTGCTGGGTTTCCCTTGGTTACAGTCTCACAATCCTGTTTTGGATTGGAAATCTGTGTCTGTAACCAGTTGGGGCTGCCAATGTGTTAATACCAACACTCCTGTTTTTTCTGCCTCCACCCAGGCTCAGGATGTTCCTGACTTTTTGATTGATTTTTCTGATGTGTTTAGCGAAAGTAAATCTGCATCCTTGCCTCCCCATAGGAGCTATGACTGCGCTATTGAATTAGTGCCGGGTGGTAAATTCCCTAAAGGTCGCCTTTTTAACTTGTCTGTACCTGAACATGACGCTATGCGGTCTTATATCAAGGAATCATTGGAGAAGGGTCATATCAGACCATCCTCTTCACCCTTAGGTGCCGGTTTTTTCTTTGTGGCCAAAAAAGATGGTTCATTAAGGCCGTGTATTGATTATCGTCTCTTGAACAATATTACTGTGAAATATCAATACCCGTTACCCTTGATTTCTGACCTGTTTTCCAGGGTGAAAAACGCTACTTGGTTTACCAAGCTTGACCTCAGGGGGGCGTATAACCTTATTCGCATTAAGCACGGGGATGAATGGAAGACGGCATTCAATACCCCTGAAGGGCATTTTGAGTACCTAGTGATGCCCTTTGGGCTCACTAATGCTCCTTCCGTCTTCCAGTCCTTCATGAATGACATTTTCAGGGATTTTGTGGACAAATTTCTGATTGTTTATTTGGATGATATCTTGATTTTTTCTAATGACTGGGACTCTCATGTGAAACATGTTCGAACTGTGTTCCAGATTTTGAGAGAGAATGCTCTGTATGTGAAGGATCAAAGTGTCTTTTTGGCGTACAGAGGATCTCATTTCTGGGATTCATTTTGTCCCCATCTGTTATTGAAATGGACCCGGTCAAGGTTCAGGCCATCTGTGATTGGGTCCAACCTACTTCATTAAAGGCTCTTCAGAGATTTTTGGGTTTTGCCAATTTTTATCGTAAATTTATTGGTAATTTCTCGGTTATTGTTAAACCATTAACTGATTTGACCAGAAAGGGTTCTGATGTGGTGAATTGGCCTCCTGAGGCAGTCTCTGCGTTTCAGGAACTTAAGCAGAGATTCACTTCTGCTCCTGTTCTACGACAGCCTGATGTTTCTCTGCCATTTCAGGTGGAGGTTGATGCCTCTGAAATTGGGGCAGGTGCCGTTTTGTCCCAAAAGGATCCAGAGACCTCTAAAAGTAACCCTTGTGCCTTTTTCTCTCGAAAATTTTCTCCTACTGAACGTAATTATGACGTGGGTAATCGGGAGTTATTGGCCATGAAGTGGGCTTTTGAAGAGTGGAGACATTGGCTGGAGGGAGCCAAACATCAGGTGGTGGTCCTTACGGACCATAAGAATCTGGTCTATCTGGAATCTGCCAAGCGACTCAATCCTAGACAGGCCAGGTGGGCCTTGTTTTTCACACGTTTTAATTTTGTGGTTTCCTTTCTTCCTGGCACTAAGAATGTTAAGGCGGATGCCCTCTCGAGGAGTTTCCTTGCGGACTCTCCTGAGTTATCTGATCCTTCTGTTATTTTGAAAGAGGGTGTAGTTCTTTCCGCCATCTCGCCCAATTTGAGACTTGCTCTGGAGGGGTGTCAGGAGGATAGGCCCGAGTGCTGCCCTGTTGGAAAATTGTTTGTCCCGGACCAGTGGAAAAAGAGTGTGATGTCTGAGATTCATTGTTCCGCATTGGCTGGGCATCCCGGAATTTTTGGTACCAGAGACTTGGTTAGTCGGTCCTTTTGGTGGCCTACCTTGTCTCGTGATGTCAGGGAATTTGTGCAGTCCTGCGGGACTTGCTCTCGCTCCAAGCCTTGCTCTCGCTCTAGTGGTTTGTTGATGCCATTGCCTGTGCCCAAGAGACCATGGACCCATATCTCTATGGATTTCATTTCCGACCTTCCTGTTTCTCAGAGAATGACCACCATCTGGGTAATTTGTGATAGGTTTTTTTCCCAAAAAAATACATCTTGTGCCATTACCTAATTGCCTTCCCCTCTGAATTTGGTCCGTTGTTCCTTTACACGTGGGTTTTACACGGGGTTTTCCGAGAACATTGTGTCTGACAAGGAGTCCATTTTTTTTCCAATTTGGGGGGGACTTTTTTGTTCTAAAACTGGTGTTCAATTGCTTTCTCCTCGGGATTTCATCCTCAACCAATGGTCAAACTGGAGAACAACCAACATTGGAGACTTATTTAATGTTTGTGTCTGCTGACAGGGGACTGGCCGCCTTGGGTGAGTTTTCTCTTTTAAAAGGGTCCTGCCCCTTTTAGGGGTCCGTTTTTCTTAATTCTGGGTTTTCACCCCGATTTACTTCAGGGCGACGGGGGCTTCGTCTGTCCAGGGGTTTACTTGTTGTGGGCGTATCAACAGATTTGGGACCAGGTAGTGGAGAGGTTTCCCCCCTCAAGAAGGGCCCCGCGGTTTGTCCCCCGGGTAGGACTGTGGTCCTCG
>JARQOD010000004.1:268127777-268238859 GCA_033576555.1 Oophaga sylvatica | reverse complement strand
TGAAATTTTTCTCTAATTGTTGCTGCTCCACTCTATTACAAATAAATAAAATTATTAGTGTGACGCGCTTCCATCCGTATACAATACATTGGTTGCAAACACTATAGAGTACACAAAGGGGCCTTTCACACCTACTGAACAGTTGTGTGCAGTGTTCACTGCAGTCTCTGCGGAATAACCACACTTAGGCCTTATAACTTTTCAGACTTTCTTTATCAATCTACCAAGATGAAGAAGGCAGGGAGTAAGGCACGTGGTCGTGGAGTTTCTTCAGGGAGAGGACGTGGGGATTCTGTGGCTGCTGCGGCCCCCAGTGACACAGCATCCACCAGTTTTCCCCGGGCCGTGAGCGTTCCTTTATGCGCACTTTTGTAGGAGCTCGGAGTACCCCCCTGCTGCGGGAAGAACAAATTGAAGCCGTTGTTGTTTGGATCTCAGCCAATGCATCGACTTCAATTGCTTCCACCTCCTCTCAGGACCACAGCACTGTTGGGCAACCATCTGTCTCTTCACCGCCTGGCAAATTGCCCAGGCAGTCAGAGAGTTCTGTACAGGAGCCAGCTGAGTGTCTGCTTCTGTTCTCAGAATCTATTGGCTTGCAAACAGGGGCCCAGCCAAGCAGCATTCTGTAATGTGAAGAAGAGGGAGTATGCAGTGATGCGCAACAGCTGTGTCTCTCTGAATCTGAAGAGGCGGGTGAGACAGTGCCGATGGTCAGCACACCGCAGAACGCATCTGATGATGATGATGAGACCCAGGTGCCAGTTTCTGTTGAGCATGGTGCTGGCCAGACCACCCAACAGCAGGTGTTGGAAGAGGGTAGTGGAGATGATGAGGTCCAATACCCAACATGGCATGAAGAACAGGAAGGTGGTGGGAGCAGCTCAGAGGAATAATAATAATATTTATTTATATAGCGCCATCATATTCCGCAGCGCTTTACAGTTTAGCAGTTTCAGAACACAAGTCATAAGTAACAACGTTAACAATACAATAATTTAAGCTAAATAAGTCGCCCCTGCTCGTGACAGCTTACAATGTACAATGAGATGGGGGAGATACAAAGTATAGGTGTTTATATACAATGGTGCATTTACAATGATGTTCCAGCCATCTTAAGGGACTGAGGGATGGAGATAGTGAATGGGCTAGAGACACACACACACTTACACAGAATACATAGAATGACTTTGATTAGTGAATGTGATAGGCCGCTCTGAACAAATGTGTTTTGAGGGAGCGCCTGAAACCATGCAAATTGTGGATAGTCCTAATTTCTTGGGGTACAGCATTCCAGAGGATTGGCGTAGAGCAGGAGAAGTCTTGGAGTCGGGAGTGGGAGGTACGTATTAGTGCAGAGGTTAGTCGAAAGTCGTTTGCAGAGCGCAGCAGTCGGTTAGGCCGATAGATAGAAATGAGGGAGGAGATGTAGGAGGGGTGCTGCACTGTGGAGAGCTTTGTGGGTGAGAACCAGTACTTTGGTTGAAAGCTGGGAGAGGCCTAGAGAAATGGTTAGTGATAGAAGGAAGATAGAGGAAGACATTGCCCCAACGGTACAAACAGGAGGGAGAGTTAGGCTGCAGACTCGGTTGCCTGTAGCCTCCAGTTTGGCACCTGTTCGGAGCAGTTGTCTTCCAAAAGTCAAAACGTGCGCTCCCAGGACTTGCACTGCGTGGTCCTTTTTCACACACTTGCACATGATATTTGCTATGTGAAATGCAAGCTGTGTAATCAAAAATTAAAAATAGCTAAAAGTGTCAGTCACCTCAATACCACAAATATGTGGAAACATGTGCGGACAAAGCACGTAGTTGAGTTACAAAGACACACTGGAGATGTAGGCCAACCTACAGCAGCACCTACATCTTCAGGTTGTGTTGAAGCCTCTTCATCGAGCTCACACACAGCTGGTTATGCTTCCTCACAGGATCGCCATGGAAGAACCTCGGCCACTGTTGTCCAGAGACAAACTGTTATTCCACACACAGCAGCAAGTTCCCTGTCATCCTCACACTCCCAGGCCACAAAACAGCCAGCGGTAGCACAGGCATGGGATAAAAGACGGCCATACTCCGCAAACCATGCACGAGCACAGGCTCTGAATGCTGGCATTGCAAAACTCCTGTCCCTTGAAATGCTGTGATTCAGGCTGGTGGAGACAGACAGTTTCCGTAACTGAATTCATTGTCAATCCCACAATACAATGTGCCAAGCCGATTTCATTTCAGCAGGCAAGCCGTCCCTGGTCTGCAAAAGCATGTTGAGGGAAAAATTAAACATGCGCTACTAAAAGCCCTCAGTAGCAAGGTCCACTGACCACCGATGCGTGGACCAGTACCCATTGTTATGATCTGCTACAACCAGTAAGGAAAGAAGGGAATTCTGTCCCTACAATACAACTAAGCTGAATCCCTACGATGTAACGGGGAACCTGATCCTGCGACCAGACCCGCTAAAGTCCTCATCTAGTGTGAACGAAGACCTATAGTTGCGAGGGAGGAATCCCTACAAGATCTAGGGACTGGGAGAAAGGTGGACACCTCCTAACATAAATTGTAGCATGGATAATTAAACAGAAAAATAAATACTTTGTGATCCTAACATCAAGCAAAACTCACAGATTAAGGCACCTAAGCACCCGGCTAGCTTAACAGTAGATAATACAATGAAGTCAAGCAAAGCCAGAAGGGCGGAGCCAGACTAAATAGGGAAAAAAGGTCATGTGACCAGCAAACTGAAACAAAACCTAACAAGAGGGTTCTAACACCCATGGCCAGGGACAATACCTTTCCCTCACTGCCCATTGGGTCAATGTTGTGCAGCCGGGTACTGATCTTGCGAGTGGCGCTGTACGTGTTCTGCCAACTCCAAGGATTGCAGGAATCAAGTCTGTACACATTGATTCCTCCTCCTATTCCAGTTCCTCAGAATCATCGCTGCAGGAGCCGTCACGGTCTACCTCCACATGGACCCGTGAACGTTTACCTGTTGCGACCGATATGAGCACAGCCGTGTCCAAATGTCAACAGGCCATCCTGAAATTAATTTCCATGGGGAATCTTAGCCACACAGCGCAGGAGCTCTGTAATGCCATAAAGCAGGAGAGCGACGTGTGGTTTTTGGAAGAGAATCTACAGGCAGGCTTGGTAGTGTGTGACAATGGCCGAAATCTGGTGTCAGCTCTGGGCCTTGGCAACCTCACTCACATACCATGTCTGTCATATGTGCTCAACTTGGTCGTGCAGAGTTTTTTGAGGGACTATCCGGATCTTGATGCACTGCTGCACAAGGTCCGCCTAGAGTGCGCTCACTTGCGACGTTCCAGCATGGCCAGATCGCTGATTGCAGCTCTGCAACGCAGATTTCACCTTCATGAACATCGCATCATATGTGACGTACCCACCAGGTGGAATTCCTCGTTACATATGTTGGAGCGGTTGTGTGAGCAGCAGCCAACAGTAATGGAGTATCAGCTGCATCAGGCGCAGTCAACTCGCAATTTGCGGCGTTCACACTTCACCACTACTGAGTGGGCCTCTATAATAAGAATAATAATATTATTTATTTATATAGCGCCATAATATTCCGCAGTGCTTTACAGTTTAACAGTTTCAAAACACGAGTCATAAGTAACAACGTTAACAATACAATAATTAAAGCAAAATCAGCCGCCCCTGCTGGTGAAAGCTTACAATCTACAATGAGGTGTGGGAGATACAAAGTACAGGTGTTTATATACAATGGTGTTTTTACAATGATGGTCCAGCCATTTTAAGGAAGTGAGGGATGCATGGAGATAGTGAATGGGCTACACACACAGAATTACACATAGAATGACTTTGATTAGTGAATGTGATAGGCCACTGTGAACAAATGTGTTTTGAGGGAGCGCCTGAAACCATCCAAATTGCGGATAGTCCTAATTTCTTGGGGTAGAGCATTCCAGAGGATTGGCGCAGCGCGGGTGAAGTCTTGGAGTTGGGAGTGGGAGGTACGGATTAGTGCAGAGGTTAGTCGAAGGTCGTTTGCAGAGTGCAGCAGTCGGTTAGGCCGATAAATATAAATAAGGGAGGAGATGTAGGGGGGTGCTGCGCTGTGGAGAGCTTTGTTGGTGAGAACCAGTAATTAGAATTGGATCCTATAATGAATGGGCAGCCACTGCCAGTGTAATGAGTGGCGAATAACTCTATGAAGGATATCTGCCACGTTTTGCGTGCGTTTGATGAGTCAACGCGGATGGCGAGTGCAGATGATGCACTAGTCAGCCTGACTGTCCCCCTTATCTGCCTGCTTCAAAAAACACTGCAAGCACTAAGGCATGAGGTTTTGGAAGAGGTGGAGGATGAGGAGTCACAAATTCCATCACCTTCTGGACAGTCAGCGCAACGTGGTTCCTCACAAAGGGCTGGAGGACTTTCAAAGTACCATGCTGTATCAACAATTGAACCTCCAGAGTCGCTGTCTATATTTTCATAACCATTACAAACTTTTAATGTATTTACAAAGCACATAATGTACATTTTTTGTCTATCCTTTTGTAATGCTATTGTGTTTCCATAAACTGATGTTACAGAATTATGATACAAAGTTTTTAAATTTTGAGTTTGAAATTTTGTAAATTTATATGTATTTGAAGGACTTTGTGAGGAGGATGAGGAGTCACAAATTCCATCACCTTCTGGACAGTCAGCGCAACGTGGTTCCTCACAAAGGGCTGGAGGACTTTCAAAGTACCATGCTGTATCAACAATTGAACCTCCAGAGTCGCTGTCTATATTTTCATAACCATTACAAACTTTTAATGTATTTACAAAGCACATAATGTACATTTTTTGTCTATCCTTTTGTAATGCTATTGTGTTTCCATAAACTGATGTTACAGAATTATGATACAAAGTTTTTAAATTTTGAGTTTGAAATTTTGTAAATTTATATGTATTTGAAGGACTTTGTGAGGAGGATGAGGAGTCACAAATTCCATCACCTTCTGGACAGTCAGCGCAACGTGGTTCCTCACAAAGGGCTGGAGGACTTTCAAAGTACCATGCTGTATCAACAATTGAACCTCCAGAGTCGCTGTCTATATTTTCATAACCATTACAAACTTTTAATGTATTTACAAAGCACATAATGTACATTTTTTGTCTATCCTTTTGTAATGCTATTGTGTTTCCATAAACTGATGTTACAGAATTATGATACAAAGTTTTTAAATTTTGAGTTTGAAATTTTGTAAATTTATATGTATTTGAAGGACTTTGTGAGGAGGAGTCAATGGAGGAGGAAGACATCGCTCCAGAGGGAGGTAGACAATGCTCTAGTCAGTATGTAGACCAAGGGTGGGTGATGCACAGCAGGCGGAGATGACGCCTCTTGCAGGGGACAACGTTTCTTGGCCAGTTGGGAGTCTGCAGCACATGGTTGATTTCATGCTGCAGTGGCTGAGAAACGACCGCCGCATCGAACACATTCACACCACGTCTGATTATTGGGTGTACACCCTCCTAGACCCTCGCTACCGGGACAACTTACAAAGCCTCATCACACCGTTGAACCGGGAGCGTAAAATGCGGAAGTACCAAGACACACTGGTGCAATCCATAATGTTCTCCATTCCAGCCGAGAGCACTGCTGCTGCTACTGATTTACAAAGCAGCTCTGTGCGTCGAGGCAGTGGAGACAGCTCTGCAACAAGAGGGAGCACAAGCAGCGCCTCTGCACAGGGCAAGAACAGTATGTTCCAAAAGTGTCGAAGTTTTGTGGCAGCGCCACCAATGTCTACACCATCCGAGACGGCTCCAGTCAGCAGGAGGCAACATTTCCGTAAGATGGTTACAGACTACATGTCTTGCCCTCTCAGTGTACTCTCAGATGGCTCTTCCCCATTCAAGTTTTGTGTCTCTAAGCTGGATACATGGCCAGAGCTTAGCCAGTATGCATTGGAGGTGCTGGCTTGATCTGCTGGCAGTGTATTATCGGAGCGCGTCTTTACTGCTGCAGGTGGTGTACTAACAGACCGTTGCATGCGACTATCCTACGATAATGTAGAACGGCTTACTTTTCTGAAAATGAACTAGGCATGGATCTCGCCTGAATTTGCCTGTCCGGTTTCAGATTAACTAACTGGTTGACAACGTTTTCCATGTCTCCTGTTATGTTCATCTTTCTACCACCTGAGCTCTACTCCCTGGGCTACAACACTGCCAGTTGCTGCTCAGAAGTGTCGTGTCCACAGACCAATACACAAGCTATAGTAATAGTGGGGTTCAGTAACGCCTGCTGTTCCCCTGCTGTGTGTCCGGCAAAAATTACTGCTACCTAGCTACACATGTTTAAAAAAACATGACATGTTAAAGTGGCTAGTGCTACACATAGATATCAGGCTACACCCTTATTTCTAAGCTGTAAACAAGTGAAACGTCAAATTTAAAACCATTCAATGATTAGTGTTGGTAACAAATCTGTAACTAAATAATTGTGACATATTATGGCAGATATCCACATGTCTAACACAAATGCTAACACAAAAGCATACTTATGCTATAGGGTACTGATGGTGAACCTTCTCACTCCATAACTTTGACCAATCCAACTCACATCATGCCTCAAATGCTGCAATGTTGGAAGTGCATAATGTGGGTTGAACTTTGACAACAGCTGCAGTGCGAAGGTTATCCTTCTGTGTTCTTGGCTTTTAAATAAAAGCATACAAGTAAATATAATAATACATTGTTGATTAAGGGACATGATGTACACCTGTAATATTGTGCAAACAATGGATGTAGGACTATTCCTCTTCAACATTACTTATATTTGTGTCATTTGAAAAAATACATATTTTAGTTAAAAATTAAAAACCCATGTTCAGTAGCTGTGAAAGGCCCGTTTGTGTACTTCTATATTGTTTGCAACCAATGTATTGTATACGGATGGAAGCGCGTCACACTAATAGATTAGATTTATTTTAAATGGAATGTAGCAGAACCAATTGGAGATAAATGAAAAGGATGAGCCACTGAGACACGCTCAGCAGAGTACAAGCAGCAGTGCTTGAACAAGTAACTGGAGCGTGATCTGCACTCAAAAAAGTAAAAAACACAGACTGAAGTGAACACTGAAACACAACTGTCCACAATCTGTGAAAAGCTCCTTTCTGTACTTCTATAGTGTTTGCAAGTTGCAACCAATGTATTGTATACGGATGGAAGCGCGTCACACTAATAGATTAGATTTATTTTAAATGGAATGTAGCAGAACCAATTGGAGATAAATGAAAAGGATGAGCCACTGAGACACGCTCAGCAGAGTACAAGCAGCAGTGCTTGAACATGTAACTGGAGCGTGATCTGCACTCAAAAAAGTAAAAAACACAGACTGAAGTGAACACTGAAACACAACTGTCCACAATCTGTGAAAAGCTCCTTTCTGTACTTCTATAGTGTTTGCAACCAATGTATTGTATACGGATGGAAGCGCGTCACACTAATAGATTAGATTTATTTTAAATGGAATGTAGCAGAACCAATTGGAGATAAATGAAAAGGATGAGCCACTGAGACACGCTCAGCAGAGTACAAGCAGCAGTGCTTGAACATGTAACTGGAGCGTGATCTGCACTCAAAAAAGTAAAAAACACAGACTGAAGTGAACACTGAAACACAACTGTCCACAATCTGTGAAAAGCTCCTTTCTGTACTTCTATAGTGTTTGCAACCAATGTATTGTATACGGATGGAAGCGCGTCACACTAATAGATTAGATTTATTTTAAATGGAATGTAGCAGAACCAATTGGAGATAAATGAAAAGGATGAGCCACTGAGACACGCTCAGCAGAGTACAAGCAGCAGTGCTTGAACAAGTAACTGGAGCGTGATCTGCACTCAAAAAAGTAAAAAACACAGACTGAAGTGAACACTGAAACACAACTGTCCACAATCTGTGAAAAGCTCCTTTCTGTACTTCTATAGTGTTTGCAACCAATGTATTGTATACGGATGGAAGCGCGTCACACTAATAGTATTAGTGTGACGCGCTTCCATCCGTATACAATACATTGGTTGCAAACACTATAGAAGTACAGAAAGGAGCTTTTCACAGATTGTGGACAGTTGTGTTTCAGTGTTCACTTCAGTCTGTGTTTTTTACTTTTTTGAGTGCAGATCACGCTCCAGTTACTTGTTCAAGCACTGCTGCTTGTACTCTGCTGAGCGTGTCTCAGTGGCTCATCCTTTTCATTTATCTCCAATTGGTTCTGCTACATTCCATTTAAAATAAATCTAATCTATTAGTCTAATAGATTAGATTTATTTTAAATGGAATGTAGCAGAACCAATTGGAGATAAATGAAAAGGATGAGCCACTCAGACACGCTCAGCAGAGTACAAGCAGCAGTGCTTGAACATGTAACTGGAGCGTGATCTGCACTAAAAAAAGTAAAAAACACAGACTCAAGTGAACACTGAAACACAACTGTCCACAATCTGTGAAAAGCTCCTTTCTGTACTTCTATAGTGTTTGCAACCAATGTATTGTATACGGATGGAAGCACGTCACACTAATAGATTTGATTTTTTTTTCTAATATAATGGAGCTGCACCAATTCCACAAAAAAAAAAAAAAAAAAAAAAAAAAAGAGTCAGTGACACGTGCAGATGCCTACAAACAGCGGTGGATGCAGAGCAAACTGCAGCGTCACCTGCACTGTCACACACACACCTTGCACAGAGCTGTTAAAACAACACTGGCAAAATGAAGCTTTACACAGCGGTTGGTAAACTAGCCTGCCTCAAGCACAGTAGTACACAAAATCGCAATATCTAACTGTCCCTCAGAGTGAGCAGAGTAGCGTTCTGTCCCTTACTGAGTTCACAGCACAGTGACGCTAAAATGGCGGCGGCGCCTTTTATAGTGCATTCTGACATCATTTCAGCAGCCAATCACAGCCATGCCATTAGTTAAGATGACCGCAGCATTACAGGATGTGCCCACACTTCGTAGGATTCCTCATTGGCTGACTAAAATCACATTGCCTCTCAAAGAATTATGGGAACTTCCGATTCCGGTATACGATATGGAAAAAGTATCGGAATTAAGTATCGGAATTCCGATAACGCGAATATCGGCCGATACCCGATACTTGCGGTATCGGAATGCTCAACACTACTCAACACTAGTAGTGTGCGAACAGCGCTTGCTGCATTTATCACAGGTATTTAGTCATTATTATTCAATGATTTCCTGCACAATCACAGTCAGGTTTTAGATATGTGTGACAAAGAAAGCTGGTTGTCACATTCTATGGGGTTTGTTTTCTTTGTTTTTTCCTCTGCAAGAAACCTCCTGCTTATGATTGGGCAATGCCATACAGGAGGGGAAGTAAATAACTCCAGTGCTAACACCAACTAGACTATAGTAAAAATTTACATGTAAAGTTTATAAACTAAGGCTACTTTCACACATCAGTTTTTTTGTGTCAGGCATAATCCGTCAAATACCTGATAGGACGGATCCGGAGCTGAAATGAAAAAACTGATGCAACGGATCAGTTTTTTTGCTGGATCCGACCTGAACTTTTGAACCCGGAAAAAGAAGTTTTGCAGCCAGAAAATGCAGGTATGCATGTCCAGAGAGAGTGGAAAATGTAGTAGTAGTAGTAGTAGTAGTAGTAGTAGTAGTAGTAGTAGTAGTAGTTTTCCAGAATCCGGATCAGTCTTTTGACGGATTTCACAAAAGACTGGCCCGGTTCCATAGACTTGTATTATTTCCGGCTGCTTGATGCGTCTATTCAGGCACTATCAGGCGGGTCCGGAAAAAATGAAAAAAATTGCAGTGACCGTTTTGTCCGGCCGCCGGGAATGTACATTTCCGCCGGATCCGGCCAAAAACAGATGCAACGCAATGACATCAGGCGCGATCCGGCGCTAATGAAAGTCAATGCTAAAAAAAAACGCATCCGGTACCGGATCCGTTTTTTTAAAAACACGCCGGATCACGCCTGATGTCAAAAAACTGATGTGTGGAAAGCAGCCTAAGATCTCCTCAATGCATATGAGAAATAAAAAAATAAATGACATGTTTTATTCAGATCATCAACCACTTTGTTATCTTATGGCCAGTTTAGCATTTAAAATTTGATAAAATGTGCCCTTTGAGAATTATCTTCAGAATGAAGAAGAACAAGGAGTTTTTAAGTGAAGATATGGCCCCCACCTATTACTGATCTAATTATAATCAAGTGTCTTTGGGATTATATGAAGGATTTGCGCAAGCCTACATCCACAGATCTACAGTTAACCCCTTAGTGACAGAGCCAATTTGCAACTGTCACTTTATGAGGTTATAACTCTTGAACGCTTTAACGGATCCCACTGATTCTGAGATTTTTTTTTCATGACATTGAACTTCATGTTAGTGGTAAAATTTCTGTGATATGACTGGAGTTTATTTATAAAAAATGGAAATATGACAAAAAAATTAAAAATTTTGCAATTTTCAAACTTTTAAATTTTGGGAGAACATATTTTTGCTTACAGGGATTCAGCAAAATGTCAACTGGCTAACTACCATTTTGCTGAATATTAGATGGATAGCAAAAGAAAAAGAAAACATATACTAACCTCACCGCTCACCTGTCCAGCCCCTTTCCTGCTCGCTGCCTTGTATCTGGTCCTCGGAGCTGCATCTCTGCCTGTTCACTCCAAGAGGGGATTCCTGGCCACGACCAAGCCTCGGAGGTCACCACATGTCACATGTGACATCATGGACATGTGACATGCAGTGAGCTCTAAGGTGTGGGAGCAGTATTGGCCAAGATTGTTTGCATTGAAGATGCAACAGCAGAAACAGGACCGTATGGTGGGTAGCGCTGCTTATTGACTGCTTTCTCCCATCTTCTTCAGCCTGTTCACTTTAGGTCGGTTCTTCTAGCCGTGACAAGGCCAAAGAGTTCAAATCCCATGTCGGGCTGGAAGGCTTGACCTAGAGTAAACAGGCCTGGAAATGAGGCTTTTGATGGGGGAAAGAAGAAGCAGCTCTGAGGACTGTATGATGGGAAGTGAGTATAAGTTTTTTTCTTGTTTTTTAGGTCTTATGTTTATTATATTTTGAGCTTTGCAGATACATTAAATTCACAGAGAATAACTTCATTGCAAACCAAATTTCCCAGCAAAATCCTTGCATTTCTATATCTTAGGAGTTCCCTCATAACAAAAACTAGAAAAATTGATTTTTGTTATGCTTTTATGAAACAAAGAGTGGTCACTAGTGTTGAGCATTCCGATACTGCAAATATCGGGTATCGGCCGATATTAGCTGTATCGGAATTCCGATTCCGAGTTCCGATATTTTCGTCTTATCGGATACCGGAATCGGGATGTCACTGTCACTGTCAGTGTCCGTCGGTCGGGTCTGTCAGGAGTCAGCGGCACTTACCCGGCAGAAGATCTCCGGCGGTCACGTCCTGCACTGCTTCATGGCCACCATCTTCTTTCCCCGGCGGTCACATGCAGTTTCTCGCGATAACTGCAGTGACTGCTGGGTAATCCCGGCCGTAAAGCAGTCAGTCCGATGACGTCACCGCCGGGGAAGCAGGTAATCAGCTGTGCTGCGTTGCGATGACAGGCTCTGCCTGTCATTGCGATGTAGCAGAGCTGGATCGTCGTGGGACTGTCGTTACTATGGACTGCGTCGGACAGGTGGTATACTGTTGGTTTGTTTTTTTTCTTTTTTTACAGGAGATCGATGGCGTCGCAGGAATGAGAGAGTAATAAAAGAAATGAAAACTGTGTTGTCTCTTTTATTTCATTAAAAGACTTTTTTCTTGCTGTGTCTTTTTTTTATACATTTAATAACTTTGGGATTAATAATGGATCGGTGTCTTATTGACGCCTATCCATTATTAACCGGGCTTATTGTCACCGTGCAATCAACGGTGACATTAACCCCTTATTACCCCGCTTGCCACCGCTACAGGGCAAGTGGGAAGAGCCGGGTAAAGTGCCACAATTGGCACATCTTTTGATGCGCCAAATGTGGGGCTGCTGTAGCCTGGTATTATCAGGCTGTTGAGGGCCAAAATCCATGGGCCTTGACAGTCTTTTAATACCAGGCCGCAGCAGTCTGCATTTTACTTGGCTGGTTAACAAAAATAGGGGGGATCCCCACGCCGTTTTTTTTTCGAGGGGATCCCCTATTTTTGTTAACCAGCCAAGCTAAGCAGACTGCTGTGGCCTGGTATTATCAGGCTTGCAAGGTCCATGGATATTGGATCCTTACCAGCCTGAAAAACCAGGCCTCAGCGGTCTGCTTCATCTGGCTGGTTAACAAAAATAGGGGGACCCCACGCCAATTTTTTTCAAGGGGATCCCCTATTTTTGTTAATCAGCCAAGATATGCAGACTGCTGTGGCCTGGTATTATCAGGCTGGCAAGGTCCATGGATCTTGGCTCCTTAACAGCCTGAAAATCCAGGCCTCAGCGGTCTGCTTCATCTGGCTGGTTAACAAAAATAGGGGGGACCCCACGCCAATTTTTTTCGAGGGGATCCCCTATTTTTGTTAATCAGCCAAGATATGCAGACTGCTGTGGCCTGGTATTATCAGGCTGGCAAGGTCCATGGATCTTGGCTCCTTAACAGCCTGAAAATCCAGGCCTCAGCGGTTTTCTTCATCTGGCTGGTTAACAAAAATAGGGGGGACCCCACGCCAATTTTTTTCTAGGGGATCCCCTATTTTTGTTAATCAGCCAAGATATACAGACTGCTGTGGCCTGGTATTATCAGGCTGGCAAGGTCCATGGATCTTGGCTCCTTAACAGCCTGAAAATCCAGGCCTCAGCGGTCTGCTTCATCTGGCTGGTTAACAAAAATAGGGGGGACCCCACGCCATTTTTTTTTCGAAGGGAACCCCTATTTTTGTTAATCAGTTCCCTCTGACGTCACTGATTGTGTCCCTGGCTGACCTGAAGTGAAAGTGGAAAGCAATCAATTAAGCTTTCCACTTAAGGGCCCGTCTCACATAGCGATATCGCTACCGAGATCGCTGCTGAGTCACTAGTTTTGTGACGCAGCAGCAAGCTCACCAGCGATATCGCTGTGTGTGACATTCAGCGACGATCAGCCCCCCTGCCGGGTATCGCTGATCGTCGCTGAAATGTCAGGACCTTTGATCGCTGGTTTCCCGCTGACAGGCACACATCGCTGCGTGTGACAGGCGGGAGACCAGCGATCCGCTGGTAACCAAGGTACACAGCGGGTTTCCAGGCGCGGGGCTGTGCCTAGAAACCCGCTGTGTACCTTGGATACCAGCGCCCTGATGCAGGGAGCTGGTATCCAAGGTACACAGCGGGTTTCCAAGCGCTGCGCGGTGCCTGGAAACCCGCTGTGTACCTTGGTTACCAGCGGATCGCTGGTCTCCCACCTGTCACACGCAGCGATGCGTGCCTGTCAGAGGGAAACCAGCGATCAAAAAAAGGTCCTGACATTTCTGCGACGATCAGCGATACCCGGCAGGGGGCTGATCGTCGCTGAATGTCACACACAGCGATATCGCTGGTGAGCTCGCTGCTGCGTCACAAAACTAGTGACTCAGCAGCGATCTCGGTAGCGATATCGCTATGTGAGACGGGCCCTTAAGCGATGTTACCCGCAGTGTCGCTGTCCCAGATCGCTGCCTGTTTGGCAGCTCAGCAGCGATCATGTAGCGATACACCAGCGATCCTGACAAGTGCATATCGTTGTCGGGATCGCTGGTGTATCGTTATGTGACACCCAGCCTTTACTCTCCTGTCAGGCAGGAGAGGAACTCATTCATTTGGGGTTTACTGTGAGGCTGCAGCATTAGCTGCGGTCCCTGCAGTAAACATTAACCCTTTCTGAAGGATTACACCGTGGGACCTGACTGTGCATGGGATAGGTAAGAATAATTTTGCTTTTTTATTTTATTTTTATTACAGGAAATGGTTTTTGCAGTAAAATAAAAGATGGTCAAAAACATGTGTCTTTATTTCATTAAAATGATTTTTAATTAAAGTGTGTGTGTTTTATTTTTATTTCATGCAATAGGATTAATAATTGATAGTTGTCTAATTGACAGCTCTCAATTATTAACCTGGCTTAAGGTCACCTTTCAATAGCAAGGTGGCTTTAACCCCATATTAACCCATTCGCCACCGCTACAGGGCAATGGGAATAGACGGGCAAAGTGCCAGAAAGGGCGAATCTAATTATAGATTTGTCTTTCCTGGGGTGTCTGGGGGCAGATGTTAGTAGCCGGGGGGGGGCAAAAATAATGGTCCCTCTCTGGGCTATTATTATCTGCCCCCACTCACTGGCTTTGTCTGTCTGGTTGCGAAAATAGGGCGGGAGCCCACGCATTTTTTTTCAGCAATTTTACACCTCATATATATATATACATGTCATTGAATTTGTGACACATATATATATATTTATATTTGTAGTTCATACACTTCTACATAGTATAATAGCCGCTAATTCAATTGCCGGCTTTTGTGAAAATGCAGAACCCGACATGAAATGACACTTGGTGTACATAGGGTTAACCATGTCTTTTCATGTCCTTTGCTATCTAATTTGCACAAACAATTAAATCAGACTATGTGTGCAAAATTTCACACCTGTAGGGGTTAATTAAAGGTGTAAATTCGTAGCAAAAAAGTCCGTTTTTTTTACAACGAATTTACACCTTTAATTAACCCTACAGGTGTGAAATTTTGCACACATAGTCTGATTTAATTGTTTGTGCAAATTAGATAGCAAAGGACATGAAAAGACATGGTTAACCCTATGTACACCAAGTGTCATTTCATGTCGGGTGACATGAAATGACACTTGGTGTACATAGGGTTAACCATGTCTTTTCATGTCCTTTGCTATCTAAGGCCGGAGTCACACTGGCGACAAAATCGGACGACTGCAATGCGATGAAATATCGCATTGCAGTCGGACCTATGTTAATCTATGGAGCAGCTCCCAGTATCAGATTTTTTGTGGTCCGTTTTAAACGTCCGTGTACAATCGCAGCATGCTGCGATTGTCACCGATTGTCGGTCGACAATCGCCAATGCAAGTCTATGGGAGCGATGAAAAATCTGATTACAAACGGACCACACTGTGTGACTTGCGATGAAATCGCATCGGTGTCCTTTAGAAAAGCCGGCAATTCATCCCCGCCTATACTGTAAAATCACACTGACAGCTTTAATAAAGACTAGAAAGAATAGATATATACACATAGAACACATACATATATATATACATGTCATTGTGACATGTATATACATATATTTATAGTTCCTAGACTTCTACATACTGTAATAGCCGCTAATTCAATTGCCGGGTTTTGTGAAATCACAGAAGCCGACATGAAATGATACATTGTTTCCACACATTTAACCATGTAATTTCATGTATTTTTATATATGTTTGAAACATACAATTACATGAGTGTATTTGTGCAAAATTTCAGACATGTAGGGGTTAATTAAAGGTGTAATTTCGTTGAAAAAAAATGCGTGGGCTCCCGCTGTATTTTCTCCACCAGACAGACAAAGCAAAGCGAGTGGGGGCAGATAATAATAGCCCAGGGAGGGTGCATTTTTTTGTGCCCCCCTGGCTACTAACATCTGCCCCCAGACACCCCAGAAAGGGCAAATCTATAATTAGATTCGCCCTTTCTGGCACTTTGCCCGTCTATTCCCATTGCCCTGTAGCGGTGGCGAATGGGTTAATCTCACCTTACTGTCACCTTGCAATTGAAAGGTGACCTTAAGGCAGGTTAATGATTGATAGCTGTCAATTAGACAACTATCAATTATTAATCCTATTGAAGTAAATAAAAAAACACACACACTTTAAGAATAAATAATTTTAATGAAATAAAAACACATTTTTTTGACCATATTTTATTTTACACTAAATCCGTGCGAAGCCATTGATCTCCTAAAATAAAGAAAAAGAAATAAAACAACATTATTCTTACCTATTCCGCCGATCTGTCACGTCCCACGCTGTAATCCTTCACAAAGGGTTAACTAGCTTTGAGCCAAGCAGTGCAAGTAATCCTGCATGCTCAGCTCAAAGCTCATGAATGAATAAGTTCCTCTCCTGGCGACAGGAGAGGATGTGTTTCATGAATGAAGCTTAATTGATTGTGTCCACTTTCCCTTTAGGTCAGGTCACTACAGTTAAATTGGCAAGAAATCAATTAAGCTCCATTCATGAATCTATTCCTCTACTTTCGCTGGGAGAGGAAGTTATTCATTCAGGGGAATACAGGTCTGAGACAGCATTATTAGCTCTCTGCGACCTGTAACCTGTTAACCCTTTCTGATGGATTACACCGTGGGACCTGACTGTACATCGGATTGGTAAGTATAATTTTGCTTTTTTATTTTATTTTTATTACAGGAAATGGTTTTAGCAGGAAAATAAAATATGGTCAAAAACTGTGTGATTATTTAATTAAACTTATTTTTTATTAAAGTGTGTGTGTTTGATTTTTCTTTCATACAATAGGATTAATAATTGATAGTTGCCTAATTGACAGCTATCAATTATTAACCTGGCTTAAAGTGACCTTTCAATTGCAAGGTCATTTTAACCCCTTATTAACCCATTCGCCACCGCTACAGGGCAATGGGAATAGACGGGCAAAGTGCCAGAAAGGGCGAATCTAATTATAGATTTGCCCTTTCTGGGGTGTCTGGGGGCAGATGTTAGTAGCCAGGGGGGGCACAAAAAAAATGTACCCTCCCTAGGCTATTATTATCTGCCCCCACTCGCTTGCTTTGTCTGTCTGGTGGAGAAAATACAGCGGGAGCCCACGCATTTTTTTTTAACGAATTTACACCTTTAATTAACCCCTACATGTCTGAAATTTAGCACACATATACTCATGTAATTGTATGTTTCAAACATATATAAAAATACATGAAATTACATGGTTAAATGTGTGGAAACAATGTATCATTTCATGTCGGCTTCTGTGATTTCACTGAAGCCGGCAATTGAATTAGCGGCTATAACAGTATGTAGAAGTGTAAGAACTATAAATATATGTATATATATATATGTCACAATGACATATATATATATATATATATATATATATATGTGTATATATCTATTCTTTCTTTTGGCATTTAAATACTATTCTTTTGGATCCATTATATGTCAGTTTTGCAAGCCTGCGAGAAAATCTCGCAAGTCGGATGAAAATCGGATGTTACAAGGTACACACACATGCGATTAAATCGCATTTTTGAAGGAAAATCGGATGCCAGAAGGATGTGTGATGTTTTTATTTTGATCCGATTGTCGACCGTCTAAAACGGACCGATTTTTTGTGGTTGTGTGTGACTCCAGCCTAATTTGCACAAACAATTAAATCAGACTATGTGTGCAAAATTTCACACCTGTAGGGGTTAATTAAAGGTGTAAATTCGTAGCAAAAAAAGTCCGTTTTTTTTACAACGAATTTACACCTTTAATTAACCCCTACAGGTGTGAAATTTTGCACACATAGTCTGATTTAATTGTTTGTGCAAATCAGATAGCAAACGACATGAAAAGACATGGTTAACCCTATGTACACCAAGTGTCATTTCATGTCGGGTGCTTCTGTCTTTTCACTGAAGCCGGCTTTACCCGGCAATTGAATGAGAGGATATTTTACTATGTAGAAGTGTATAAACTATACATATATGTATATATATATGTCACAATGACATGTATATATATATATATGTATTCTATGTGTGTATATTTAGTGTTTACAAGGAAAGAATGGGTTTTTTTTAGTTGCGATATTTTGTTCCCATAGACTTACATGGGACTTCCGGTATCGGTATCGGGTATCGCCGATATTTTAGTGATATCGGCGATACCATTCCGATTCCGATACTTTAGGATATCGGAAAGTATCGCTCAACTCTAGTGGTCACATCAAGTATTGCTCTGATTTAGATTTCTCTTTTGCTCAATTAACTTTGCATTTTGTTCATTGTTAAAAATATACTATTTGACACCTATTTTTGAAAGCTTTCTTACTTTGTGTATTTTTTCACACCTGCCTAAAAAAATTTGTATTATATATTATACAGTGATGTGAAAAAGTCTTTGCCCCTTCCTGATTTCCTATTCTTTTGCATGTTTGTCACATTTAAATGTTTCAGATCATCAAACAATTTTAAATATTAAACAAAGATACCACAATTAAACACAAAATGCCATTTTTAAATGAAGGTCTTTACTATTAAGCGAAAAAGAAATCCAAACCTACAGGGTCCTGTGTGAAAAAGTGATTGCCCTCTACCCCCTTAAAACATCAATTAACTGTGGTTTATCACATTTTTGGGAAGCAGAGTTCAAATTCCTTAGTCACATCCAGGCCTGATTACTGCCACACCTCTTCTCAATAAAAAAAATCACGTAAATAGGACCTGCCTGACAAAGTGAAATAGACCAAAAGATTCTCAAAAGCTAGACATCATGTTGCAATCCAAAGAAATTCTGGAACAAATGAGAAACAAAGTAATTGAGATCTATTATTAGAGAAAAGGTTATAAAGCCATGTTTTATGGCAAAAACATGGAGCAATGGTTAATCTTCCAATGAGTGGCAGGCCAACCAAAATTACCCCAACTCATCCAAAAGGTCACAAAAGACCCCACCACAACATCCAAATAACTGCAGGCCTAAGTTGCATCAGTTAAGGGCATAAGAATGAGACTGGGCAAAAATGGCCTGCATGGCTGAGTTCCAAGACAAAAACCACTGCTGAGTGATAAGAACATAACGGCTCATCTCAGTTTTGCCAGAAACTTCTTGATGATCCCCCAGACTTTTGTAAGCAAACTTTGTGGACTGAAAAGACAAAAGTTGAACTTTTAGGATAGTGCATGTCCCATTACATCTGTGGTAGAAGTAACACAGTATTTCAGAAAATAAACATCATACCAAAAGTAAAATATGGTGGTGGTAGTGTGATGGACTGGGGCTGTTTTGCCGTTTTAGGATCTGAAAGACTTGCTGTGATAAATGGAACCATGAATTCTGTTGTCTACCAAAAATCCTGAAGGAGAATGTCTCAGTCACCTGTTCCTGAGTTCATGCTGAAGTGCACTTGGGTTATGCAGCAGGACAATGATCCAAAACACACCAGCCTGTCCACTTCTGAATGGCTTAAGAAAAACAAACATTAATCAGATTGAGATACTGTGGCATGACCTTTAAAAGGTTATTCATACTCGGAAACCCTCCAGTGTGGCTGAATTATAACAATTTTGCAAAGAAGGATGGGCAAAAAGTCCTCCAGAGCATTGAGAAAGACTCATTGCCAATTATCACAATTGCTTGATTGCAGTTGTTGCTTCTAAGTGTGGTCCAACCATTTATTAGGTTTAGGGGTCAATCACTTTTTCATACAGGGCCCTGTAGGTTTGGATTTCTTTTTCCCTTACTAATAAAGACCTTTGTGTTTAAAAACTGTATTTTGTGTTTACTTGTGTTATCTTTGTTTAATATTTAAATTTTTTGGTGATCTGAAACATTTAAGTGTGACAAACATGCAAAAGAATAGGAAATCAGGAAGGGGCCAAACACTTTTTCACATCACTGTATATTGTAATTGAATTATGTTTAAAATAATCTTGGAGAAGCAAAGAGATGAGTTCATATCCAAGGCATGCCTATCTGTTGCAGATTTTGGGCCTTGATTTAACTCCTAAAGGTACTGCCACACTACACAATCCCGCTAGCGATCTCGTTAGCGTCGCATACTAATGAGATCGCTAGCGGGATTGTTTCTATATCGCTAGTAGCTACCTAACTTAGCGATGTCGTTAAGGACGCTATCGCGGTTAGCGATCTCCTTAACGACTTTAGCGGTACAAAAGTACCGCTAAATCGCTAAGAAAAGGTGCTACACTTAGCGATTATACTTACCCAGCGGGAGCGCCGGCGATAAAATAGGGTCCGGAACGATTCCAGCGACGAGTGAGATCATAGCAGGATCTCAGCAGGGAGCTCGTCGCTGGTAGATGCCGCACACTACAACATCGCTAACGGGATCGCTAAATAGTGACGTTTTTTAGCGATCCCGTTAGCGATGTTGTTTACTGTGGCATACCCTTTAGAGCCAATTTGAAGCTTAATGACCAGGCCAATTTACAAATCTTACCACTGTCACTTCATGAGGTTATAACTCTTGAACGCTTTAACAGATCCCGCTGATTCTGAGATTTTTTATCGTGACATATTGTACTTCATGTTAGTGGGAAAATTTCTTCGATACGACTTGTATTTGTTTATGAAAAAACAGAAATATGGCAAAAAATTTTACAATTTTGAAATTTTCAAAATTTTAATTTTTATGCCCTTAAATCAGAGAGATATTCACACAAAATGCTTAATAAATAACATTTCCCACATCTCTACTTTACATCAGCACAATCTTGGAAACAAATTTTTTTTTCTTAGGAAGTTAAAAGGCTTAAAAGTTGACCAACGATTTCTCATTTTTACAACAAAATTTACAAAACCATTTTTTTTGGGACCACATCATATTTAAAGTCACTTTGAGGGATGTACATGACAGAAAATACCCAAAAGTGACACCATTCTAAAAACTGCACCCCTCAAGGTGCTCAAAACCACATTCAAGAAGTTTATTAAGCCTTTATGTGCTTCACAGGAACTGAAGCAATGTGTAAGGAAAAAATTAACATTTAACTTTTTTTTACAAACATTTTACTTCAGAACCATTTTTTTTTATATTCACAAGTGTAAAAAGAGAAAATGAATCACAAAATTTGTTGTGAAATTTCACCTGAATGTGCCGCTATCCCATATGTGGGGGTAAATCACTGTTTGGGTGCACGGCAGAGCTTGGAAGGAAAGGAGCTCCATTTGACTTTTTCAATGCAGAATTAGCTGGAATTGAGATCGGACGCCATGTCGCGTTTGGAGAGCTCCTGATGTGCCTAAATAGTGGAAACCACCACAAGTGACATCATTTTTGAAACTAGACCCCTTAAGGAACTTATCTAGATGTGTGGTGAGCACTTTAAACCCCCAAGTGCTTCACAAAAGTTTATAACGTAGAGCCGTGAAAAGAAAAAATCATATTTTTTCCACAAAAATTAACTTTTTTCCCCAAAATTTTTATTTTCACAAGGGTAACAGGAGAAATTAGACCACCAAAGTTGTTTCACAATTTTTCCTGAGGACGCCAATACCCCATATGTGGGGGTAAACCACTGTTTGCGTGCACGGCAGAGTTCGGAAGGGAAGGAGCGCCGTTTGACTTTTTCAATGCAGAATTGGCTGGAATTGAAATCGAACTCCATGACTCATTTGGAGAGCCCCTGATGTGCCTAAACAGTAGAAACCCCAATTCTAACTCCAACCCTAACCCCAACACACCCCTAACCCTAATCCCAACCCTAACCATAACCCTAATCACAACCCTAACCCCAACACACCCCTAACCTCAACACACCCCTAACCCTAATCTCAACCATAACCACAACTCTAACCCCAACACACCCCTAACCCTAATCCCAACCCTAACTATAACACTAACCACAACTTTAAATCTAATTCCAACCCTAACCATAACCCTAACCACAAACCTAACCCCAACACACCTCTAATGCTAATAACAACAACCCTAACCCTACTCCTAACCCTAACACTAATACCAACCCTAAAACTTTAGCCCAACTCACTTTAGCCTAACCCTAACCCTAGAACATTAGCCCAACTCACTTTAGCCTAACTCTAACCCTAACCTTACCCCTAAAACTTTAGCCCAACTCACTTTAGCCTAACCCTAAAACTTTACTCCAACTCACTTTAGCATAACTCTAACCCTAGCCCTAAAACTTTACCCCAACTCACTTTAGCCTAACTCTAACCCTAAAACTTTAGCCCAACTCACTTTAGCCTAACTCTAACCATAAAACTTTAGCCCAACTCACTTTAGCCTAACCCAAACCCTAAAACTTTAGCCCAACTCAGTTAAGCCTTACTCGAACCCTAATGGAAAAATGGAAATAAATATATTTTCTTATTTTATTATTTTTCCCTAACTAAGGGGGAGAGAAAAGGGGGGTTTATTTACTATTTTTTTTATTTTGATCACTGTGATAGCATTTATCACAGTGACCAAAATGAATCAATAGGAAAATCTTCCTATTGTTGCGGGGTGCCGGCCGGCAATTCTTCCAGGAAGAAGACACCGGGAGCCGTGGCAGAATTCCTGAGAGTCTGGGGACACAGGGAGGTATGGGAGCAGTGATCGAGTGACCGGGGGACCCTATTTCACTCTCCTCTGATGTGCGATCACATCAGAGGAGAGAGAAATTAAATGGCACAACGGACTTTTTTTTTGCGGTCGTCATTATACTGTTAATAACAGCTATCACAACCCCCAGCAGCCGTGACCCGGAGAAAATCCGACTCTGGAGGGCGCTATGGGCTTTTTCCACAGCGCTGTTAATTAGCGGCGCTGTGGTTTAAGTACCCTTAACTACCGCCATTAAAAGACGTATGGGCGGTCGTTAAGGGGTTAAATAGACTTCAGATGTAGCATCCTTTAACCTAACACACATAGAGTGAACTATACCACGATGCAGAAAGATATTTAATGGAAATGCTAAATCTGTAAATCCTCTGCCACATACGCAACAAATCTGGATGTAAGACATATATCTTTAGTTTGACATTTAAAGTGGTTGTCAAAGGTGTCAAGAAACAAAAAAAAACACATATTCGCTTAGTGGGCCATCACTGTTCCTTCACACCACTGCCTGTGACCATGCTGGTCTGTTTGCTACTTATGGTGGAGGGATATCACATGAGCATTGTAGCCAATTAGTGGCCACTGAATTATCTTGATATTTCTAGTGGCTGCTTATTGGCTGAAGTGGTCATGCGACATGCTTTGCCTGAAAAAGTGGTTAGGTGACTGGCAGTGTGACAGTTGAGATCTGGTAAATGGGTTTATGTTCTTTTTGTTTTATTACCACCACAAGCCCAGTTTTATTATTTAATAATATAGTGACCAATCCTTTAGAATTTTGTTCTCCAGATTAATATATACAGTCATGGCCAAAAGTTTTGAGAATGACACAAATATTAATTTTTACAAAGTCTACTGCTTCACTTTTTCTAATGGCAATTTGCATATACTCCAGAATGTTATAAAGAGTGATTAGCTTAACAGCAATTACTTGCAAAGTCAATATTTGGCTAGAAAATGAACTTTATCCCCCAAAACACATTTCAACATCATTGCAGCCCTGCCTTAAAAGGACCAGCTAACCTCTCTTCAGTGATTGCTCCATTAACACAGGTGTGGGTGTTGATGAGGACATGGCTGAAGATCAATCTGTCATGATTAAGTAAGAATGACACCACTGGACACTTTAAAAGGAGGCTGGTGCTTGGCATCATTGTTTCTCTTCTGTTAACCATGGTTATCTCTAAAGAAACACGTGCAGTCATCATTGCAATGCACAAAAATGGCCTAACAGGGAAGAGTATCGCAGCTAGAAAGATTGCACCTCAGTCAACAATCTATCGCATCATCAAGAACTTCAAGGAGAGAGGTTCCATTGTTGCCAAAAAGGCTTCAGGGCGCCCAAGAAAGACCAGCAAGCGCCAGGACCGTCTCTTAAAAGTGTTTCAGCTGCGGGATCGGGCTACCAGCAGTGCAGAGCTTGCTCAGAATGGCAGCAGGCAGGTGTGAGTGTATCTGCACGCACTGTGAGGCGGAGACTCTTGGAGCAAGGCCTGGTCTCAAGGAGGGCAGCAAAGAAGCCACTTCTCTCCAGAAAAAACATCATGGACAGACTGATATTCTGCAAAAGGTACATGCAGTGGACACTGCTGAGGACTGCGGTAAAGTTATTTTCTCTGATGAATCCCCTTTTCGATTGTTTGGGACATCAGGAAAATGCCTCATTCGGAGAAGACAAGGTGAGCGCTACCACCAGTCTTGTCTCATGCCAACTGTTAAGCATCCTGAAACCATTCATGTGTGGGGTTGCTTCTCAGCCAAGGGAATCGGCTCTCTCACAGTCTTGCCTAAAAACACAGCCATGAATAAAGAATGGTACCAGAATGTCCTCCAAGAGCAACTTCTCCCAACTCTCCAAGAGCAGTTTGGCGATCGACAATGCCTTTTCCAGCATGATAGAGCACCTTGCCATAAAGCAAATGTGATAACTAAATGGCTCAGGGAACAAAACATAGAGATTTTGGGTCCATGGCCTGGAAACTCCCCAGATCTTAATCCCATTGAGAACTTATGGTCAATCATCAAGAGACGGGTGGACAAACAAAAACCTAAAAATTCTGACAAAATGAAAGCATTGATTGTGCAAGAATGAACTGCTATCAGTCAGGATTTGGTCCAGAAGTTGATTGAGAGCATGCCAGGGAGAATTGCAGAGGTCCTGAAGAAGAATGGTCAACACTGCAAATATTGACTTGCTGCATTAACTCATTCTAACTGTCAATATAAGCTTTTGTTACTCATATGTTTGCAATTATTATATTTCTGTCTGTGATAAAAACATCTGTCAAACACACATAAAAACCAGAGGGCAGCAGATCATGTGAAAATATAATATTTGTGTCATTCTCAAAACTTTTTGCCATGACTGTACAGTAAGCTATGGATGAACTCAAACTCATAATTACTTCAATCAGGATACTGATTTCAATTTACACATGTTTAATTATATTAAACGGCAAAAATAAAATCAGTTTTTGTCATAGAGTTAAAGGGGTTATTTCCTTCCAGAAAAGCCCAGCCACTGGATGCAATTTGTATAAAAGCAAAATGTGACTTACTTTCCGTCCCTTGGTCCAGTGCATAGTCTTTGCCACTGTTCCCGTTGGCTGGTATTGGCTGTGACGCTGACTGTGCTATCAAAATTATGTCAGCACCCCAGCCTATATCAGACACTGGAAGCAGCAGTGGACACTCAGCTCTGTGTGCAGGAATAGTGAGAAAAGCATGTTTTTTTGGGGGGTTCAAAGAAAATGTGATGAACGACTAATATTTTCTGAAAGGGTAAAACTCCATTAAAAATCAAAGTTATGCATATGTACTGCCCCTACTGGGCTGCTGCAGCCACAATAATGGTGCATGGCAGTTCCGAGTGCTGGTATGGCCCAACCAGGGGAGCGTGCCAATCTTTGTCAATTGTGGGGGTTAATAATAAAATAATAAAAAGGTTCGTAACGCCAGTTGCGATGTTCAGCCTGGTATGGCCGGGCACTGATGAGGGTCCCTGGAACTTAAATGGTGATGGATAGTGCCAGATGATTAAATGATTAACCTCTTCCCAGCTAGGGCTGGCTCCCAGGGGAGTTGGAACAGGATTGGTGCAGCAGAGAATAATCAGCATTAGACAGGGTAATGATCAGTTGGTACTTTTTTCTGAAGTTCTGCAAACCGTTTGAGAAGTTTTCATACAATCCACATACAAGGTTTTGGTCAGGCCTGCATGGTGAGAGATCAGTTTCTCTGCTGTGACATAGAGAAGCCTTCTTGCTGCTAATTATACCTCTGGAAAATGATTCCTTGGGCACCCAGAGGTCCAAGATAAACAGTTACTGGATCTGTGATCCCTTCTAGAGAGCAGGCAGCTCGAATCCTGTGGAAAACACTTTATCTTGCAGCAGTGTCCCTGACTCTATGTGCTGCTGAGCTCCTGGGCAATGCCACACGACTGCTCATTATAGGAAAACTGAACAGTCTTTCAGTTTAGCACAGATACTGAAGGTCTCTGTGCCCTAGGGACTGATAACCTGCCTCATGCAGCCTGTCTTGGCATAGAGCGCATGCTCCTCTCCTCTGCCTGTGGACCTCCGTGTTCTTACCTCTTCACTGCTCCACACATGGCAACCTCTCAGAAGCACCTCCTTCGCTCTCAGGGATCTTGCACAGGTCCTCGTTCAGGCAAAGGTGTAGAATCTGCCAGGAAAGGATCAGGTAACAATGTGCGGATGCAATTAAAACAGCAGAGAACTTAGCCCTCACAATATCTGGCAATACAGATAAAAGTATATCATACATGCAGGCATTTGGTGGCGGTATAGACGCAGGCGCCACACATATATTGTGAATTAAGCACAGTTTGTTAGCTTCTAAATATAAAAGAATATTTTTTCTTTTCACTGTTTCCAAGCATAAATGTTTAAATGGTGAATAATTGAAATAAAATATATTAGCTCATTCCACATTTTTACACATTTATTAATATTTAGTCAAGTAAGACTATTAAACAGGTGTAAATTGAAGTTTTTTATACCTGTACGTATAAAATAGCAGCATCAATAATTTCAATCCAAGCAGTCTAGACATTTTTTTTATTATTTTTACCACTGATCTAGGAGTTACATATAAATTAGTAATTGATCTTTCTTTATGCATCAGATTATTACCATAGGACAAACAATTGCCTTCCTATTGTCCCGGGAAACAATAGTTATACCTGTATTTCAATTTTCTGTCCATGTTGCATAGAGCCCTTCTTTTCATTTATATGATAATGCTGTTTTCACTGTCTCACCCACCATATACTAACAAACCTGAAAGGGCAGGAGTGACCCAAATGTTAAAAACAATATGTAGAGGTTACTGCTCCATTTGTATCCTTTGTAATCCAGATCATTCTGGAATGGTAAATTGATATTTAGACTAGCATCATGCACGAATGAGATGACAAAGGCTTCATAGTGACAAGATACATCACTACAAACCCATCATCAGGTAATATCTTCTGCAGAAAAATACAGAAAATACCAATATGGATAAGGTTATTCTACAAATCGTTAAAGCAAATAAATCACTTGTGACTTTCATGTCTGTTAAACTTATATACATATTTTCACTATTACATAATGTTTACATGTTCAGTATTTGGCCAGTATTTTACATCAGTAAAATCAGTAGTCAATCAAAAATATTAGATTTTGTTATTGTCGCCTAGAGGAAAATGATCTAATACCACATGTCTCAGTGACTAAAGTAAGTGAAGCATCCAATCTGATTTCATATTTGAAGTCAGTTAGAATTTGAGCATGCGAAAAAGCTATGTAAATAGTCCCAGTAAATTGAAGGGGATAAGCAATAAGGGAAAAATATGTGTTTTAATGAAAAAAGTCTAAAAAGTGCAACATTAACTTATATATGAAAAAAGTGGTTAGTGCAAAAAAGTGATATGTCAATGGATGCAAGCAAATGAAGATGGTAAATATAGGGGTGTATATTAGAGAGTAAATATCCCAAAACACTTACCAGAGAACAAATTGTGTATACAGTAAATATCTTAGGGCTCAATAGGCATAAGTCCAGTCATGTGCAACCATACTGGGTCCTAAGTGTAATATAGGTGAGGCAACTTATCCAGTAATAAGGATAAGATAAGATCACAATTAGGTTTTTGTTACACCAATCTTCAATAAAGTGTTCATAAAAAGATGGGATTTTCTTATACGGTATAATTGCCAGTCAGCATGATTATTAGCAGCAGCAAACATGATTGTAGAAAACAAAAACCAAACCATGTGGATATAGAGGGCACCTGGACATGTATAATATGATGCCACTCAATCTCTATATAAGAAAATACCCATATGGATATGGAAACCATAAGAACATTACATAATATGATGCCACTTATTCCACAATGTATGCAGCACAAATAGTACAAGATCTCTGTTTCAAGTTTAAATCTTCTAAATGAGACCCGTATAAATCAATGGTCATCATAATTAAAAAGAAAAGTAACAATCTCACCAAATAGAGAGGGAGTTAGCCGCCCATATCAAGCCCTGTTTATCAATAGGTTGATGTCCTTCCCATAATCTCCCATCTCAGGATGCATTTCTGCAGCAGCCACACTATTTGATTTTACATGATGCTATCTTCATCCTATTGAAGCTCCCCTGATGAATCTTTAATGAAGAAACACATCGGTAGATGGGAGATTATGGGAAGGACATCCACATATTGATAGACAGGGCTTGATATGAACAACTAACACCTTCTACAGCCTGGTGCACAGTGATGTAATACAGCCTTCTACACAGTACCCATAATACAGCCTGGTGCTCAGTGACCTAATACAGCCTGGTGCACAGTGACCTAATACAGTCTGGTGCAGAGTACCCGTAATACAGCCTGGTGCACAGTGACCTAATAGAGTCTAGTGTACTGTGATCTAATACAGCCTGCTGCAGAGTACCCGTAATACAGCCTGGTGCACAGTGACCTAATAGAGTCTAGTGTACTGTGATCTAATACAGCCTGCTGCAGAGTACCCGTAATACAGCCTGGTGCACAGTGACCTAATACAGCCTGGTGCAGAGTACCCGTAATACAGCCTGGTGCACAGTGACCTAATAGAACCTAGTGTACAGTGATCTAATACAGCCTGGTGCAGAGTACCTAAATACACTCTAATGCACAGTGACCTAATAGAGCCTGGTGCAGAGTACCCAAATACAGCCTGGTGCACAGTGACCTAATACAGAATGGTGCAGAGCGGCCAAAATAGAGCCTGGTGCACAGTGACTTACTACAGCTTGATTCAGAGTACTCAAAATACAGCATGGTGCAGAGTTCCCTCATACAGCAAAGTGTAGAGTATCCGTAATATAGCCTGGTGCACAGTGACCTAATACAGCCTGGTGCGGAGGACCTGTAATTGTGGCGCCACTGAGGGTTCAGTAGCCACAGAGGTATTGCACCTCATCCAGAGGTGTGATACTTCACTCTCAGGTAAGCAGGGAGCACCACCCAGGACTCTAACACCTGCACCCAACACAGACTATAGCGGCAGGGCACTATGGACGTACCCTGAGGGAGGATGGTCTCATCCCTGTCTGGCAAGGAAAGAATGCATGGGTGGGTGGAGCTAGTAAGAAGGATGGGAAGTGAAGCTTCAGAGAGCGGGAGAGTGAGTCAGACGTGAGGAGAATGTGAAAGGAAGCAGACCTGCTGACAGGCAGCTCCCTGTCAGGGGCAGCTGCAGAGAGAGTCTGGGAGGGGACGTGGAGCTGAGAGCAGCTGGCCCCAGATGGAGAAAGCAAGTTACAGAAGGAACAGAAGGGAAGCTTCTGGAAGGAGAGAAGGGGTCCTAGGGGCACGGATAGTGAGTGATCCATCCGTGGGGCCCGATCCGATTGCGGAGGGACCAGTTTGCAGAAGGGACTCTGCCCCTAGCTAGTGGAGAACTTTATGACTCAGCTAGCAAGCCGACTGCTGTGGCAACTTTAGGGGTCACAGACAACAACCACATTCATCTTCTCTGGATAGGCAGCTATATAGAATCAAGGAAACGCAGAGAGAAGACGCTATCCGACAGGATTCGCAGCAGCCGATCTGGGACACTGTGAAGGTGCTGGAAAGGTAGAAAGAGTGGAAATCATCACAGTGAGACGGCCAGTGAAAGGAACACATATAGAAAGGAGTCCTGGAAAGGTGTATCCCAATCTACCTGGGAGTTTGCTGAGCTCCTCACCTGGAGAACACTGTACCAAGCGGGCATCTGTGCTCACCTGAACTGTGAGTAAAGCCTTGGAAACTTCATCTGACTGTGTCCTCTCAAGTTCTTCCTGCGGCACACACTCCACTCTGCTACATCTCCCAGCACCTCTCTCTACAACATCACCCTGCCCTGAGACCACAAGCTTTACCTGTGGAAAGCTATTCCAGCTCTGCTGCATCACACCATCGTTATCAGAGGATCTGCACTGCAGCGCTGGTCATCTCTTACCAGAAACCACAGGTGGCGTCATGAACACTTCAATACAAACTCTTATCATCCCCTGTAAATATTCCCCTTTTATTGGATGCCCAGGGCCATGGAACGGGTCACTGCCGCTGTGACACATCCCTTAAAGACACCGGCCCGGTACCGAGTATCCCACTGCCCTGGCGGGCGATCCATAATACAGCATGGTGTACAGTGACCTAATACATACATCTCTTCCACAGTTCACAAGATGATAGCTTTTTTCCGTGCATTCATTGACAGTTTCTGTCTCTTTGTGCAATATTTTTAAAATGTAAAAGTCCCAATCTTTTTACAATTTAAAACTCACAATCTTTTAACAATTGTCAAATAATTTATTCTGAGGCCCTCCTCTTCATGTCTTCTACTCCTTCTTTATTTTGGCAGCCCTCGCACTTAGTGCATAGGCTTTATGATTTGAAATGAGCAAACCCAAACTGTAAAGTTCAGGGTTCATACTAGACACCTAGTGACCAGTGCGGAACTCCAAATACAGAGTTTTTCTGTAAGTTGGTTGTACTGTTCAGGTTTGGATGCAGAATAAGTTTGTTGAAGGGCTGCAGCATAGCCAATCAACAAACTTTTATGCTGCGTTCACTTTTGGAATCATTACAGCCATGCCAAGTATTGGCATGGATGTGATTTACCAGCGCACCACATTACTTGGTCTGTGTAACTGCCGAATTATGGGTAGTGCCGCCATTCTTCTCTGATCAGCATAGAGACAGAACCCAGCTCAAGTGAGACATAGTGTGTGTACTATTCACCCGCCTCAGTGGAAATACTCTGCAAAAAAGCTTCTGTGTGTATACTGTAAGGAAAGCACATTGTCTTTGTAGCGTGGGTTAAATAGGGAGGCCACACAGTAATCAGTACTGGAAACAATCCGGGCAACTTGCCAGTCGTTGTGCAGGTGCCGGAGCATGTATTTACTCATGTGTGCAAGACTGCCCACAGGAAACGACATGTTGTCCTCAGTGGGAGGTGTATTGCCTGTGTCCTCTGTATCCCCTCAGCCACATTCCAGTGATGCCTGTGAGCTTCTTTGAGTGCCATCCTGCTGTGAAAATGGCTCCTTCTCCTTCTTATCCTCCAAAACTGTCCCCTGGCAGAACAGTTTTGTACCTGGCTGCTGTTATACAGGAAACCACGCTTCGAGCCATGTGTGGCCAATTGGTCTTATAATGGTGTTAAAGGTCCCTGTTCCTCCTCCTTTTCCTCGTGTGCTGACACATCATACTTCATCGCATAAAGCTTTTTTTCAAGGAGGCATAGAAGTGAGAAAATAACACACAGTATCTGTAACACATATGCCATGCAAGGTGGAGTTCCATCTTGTTGGTACCTCACATAAGGCAGTGAGCGGAAAGGCAGAAGTGACTCTGCAGCGCAGACAGGAATGCAGCACGGTGACAATGCCGAAATCACGCTCAGGCACCTCGCAGTATCTGCAGCAGGTCTGACATCTCAAGGTAATTTTTCAGTAAGTTCTGCACCACCAAATTCAGCACATGTGCCAGGCAAGGGATGTGCATCAAACGGATAGGTCCAGAGCTGCTAGGAGATTTTGCCCATTATTGCACATCACCAGGCCGAACTTGAGGCTCAATGGCACCAACCATTCATCGGTCTGTTGTTTGATCCTAGTCCACAGCTCCTGCATGATGAAATACTCAAGAAGCAATAAGCAGTCAATAGGTCAATATACAAAAAAATACAAAAAACTTTATTGGATGACAAATAGAAAAATATAAAAGCACAGCGGATAAAAGTATATATGTGCCAGAAAAAACATATACCTAAACAAGGCAGGGGACAGTGTATGTGGACAAAAAATCATAGCAACTTCATATGCGATCTGCCGTGGATTCAGTATAATATGCACTGAATATATGGTAATTGAGCAATTAACATGGGTGCGTCCTAATGGATACAGGTGCCATTTCCGGTTTTATGTATATTTAAACATGGCTGATTCACTTGTACTCTTGCTCCCTGAAGAAGGAAGGAACCATCCGAAACGCGCGTTGGGGTGGCAGGGGCAGCTTGTGTGGTTAACACTTGTGATCTATTGGTATGTATTGTACATTTGCTTACCTCTGCTCTGTTCATGTGATGAAGTGTATACAATTGTTTTTGCTTATTGTTTGATATGATTATTCAAATACCATTGTCATCATGATGAGGTATTGCTGTGATTTTTTGTCCACATACGCTGTCCCCTGCCTTGTTTTAGGTATATGTTTTTTCTGGCACATATATACTTTTATCCGCTGTGCTTTTATATTTTTCTATTTGTCATCCGATAAAGTTTTTTCTATTTTTTCGCATATTGACCTATTGACTGCTTATTGCTTCTTGAGTGTTTCGTATTGAATACGCAGTTGGTTTGTAACAGTCCGTTAGTCTCTAGTTTACACTTTGTGTACATTGTCATTATATTCCCTATGATGAATGACATTTATATTGACAGACATGTTGATCTATCGCTGTATATGGTTAGCTCCTGCATGATGTGGGATTTTTCCCCCAAACAGATGAGTTTTAGGACAGCCTGCTGTTGTTTCCCCTGACAGTGCTGAAGTTGGTCCAGCAGGTATTACGCTGACACCGAGAAAACAGCATAGGTGGAGGAGCCAACACGGCCAGAGAAACATCCGGCAATCCTCATTGGTGGCAGGATATGCACCAAAATTCTTTCTGCCACAGGTCCACTGTACTACATGTATTCAGTGGGCAGTTAAGGAGAAATAATGTCCATGCCGGTGCTTACTGGTCCATATATCGGTGGTTATGTGGACCTGGACAATGATGGCATTGTGCAGTGCCCACCTGATTTTGTCTGGTGGGATGGCCCACCTGGAAAAGTAGTAGCTTCTGGGAACCATGTACTGTTGCTCCCATGATCCCAACTTATTGGTACTTTCTAAATAACTTGTCAGCAGGGGGAAGTGGTTGAGAATGCACCTGAAGAGGAAGCAGGAAGTGACTTGATCTTTCATGGTTTTTCAGGTGTATACTCCACTGCATCTCATGCTTTGTATTCAGATGCCTCGTCATGCAGGAGGTGCTCAGCTTAAGAACATTTATGCTTCGCTTCAGTGTCTGATGGCACAGTGGACAAACCACCCATGTCTTGTCAGAGAGCTCCTTTGAGCTGGATTTGGTGTGCTTAGTACATTAGCGAGGCGAGCATTAGAAGCCGACATACTGGCTCAGAGCCAGTTGCTGTGCTTTTGCACTTTTGCACCTTTCTCCCTTTTTTGTTGTGCATATGGGGCAGTGTGACATCACCTCTTCCTCCGAACTGTTCACGTCACTCAGATAGCCCTGACTCCATGTGGGTTCTAGGACCTCATCATCACCCATCACACCATCACATCGCTTAACTCTGCTGCCCGATTTTTTTTTTACATCAATCGCTGCTACTCCTCTCCTTCTCCCCTCTGTAAATCCCTTCATTGGCTCCCAATTCGAAAACGTATCCACTTCAAGCTACTAAGACTGACCTACAAAGCTGAACATAGCCTTTCTCCCCAATATATCTCTGAACTAATCTACTGATATCTCTCACCATGTAATCTCTGGTCCTCCCAAGACCTACAGTAATTCTCTCCTTCACAATCATGCGTTCCTCATCCAATCGCCTGCAAGAATTCTCCCAAGTATCTCACATCCTCAGGAATTCTGTGCACCAACACATCTGATTATTCCCTACATTCAGAACTTCCAAGTGGAACTTGAAAACCCAAGAACAGTTTACAGACTGTAAAGACCCTGCTGCCACCTCACTACTACCAGAGCTGCCGCCTCATCAACACCAGAGCTGCTGCAACCTAAGAACCTACTGACTTCTTCCCCATTATCCTGTAGAATGTAAGGCTACAAGGGCGGGGTCCTCTCCTCTCCAATCTGTACCTTTCTGTCACTACTAGTTTGTTCATTGTAATTTCTTTTTGCGTTTTGTGTGTAATCCCTCCTCATGTACAGCACCATGGAATCAATGGGGCGCTAAAAATAAATAATAATAATCTTCTTCATGATCTTCCACCCAATCCTCACCCAGCCCTCTTTGCCAGTCTGCACACTGCAGAAAGTCACAGCAGTTTGCAGCTGTGTTTTGTCATCATCATCATCTGGAATGTGCTATGGTGGTCCACTAACTGTTTGCACTACTCTTCTCAAGTACTCATCCTCAAACAGAACAAGTGGTTCTGCATCAGAGCACTCAATCTCTTCCACTTGTGTGGCATTGTAAGGGTGATGTCCTATAGAACCACAGCCAGCAGAGTCATCAAAAAGCAGAAGTGGCTGCTGCATGACTTGGGGCTCAGACTGCTTGTCTGATTTTCAAGATGGTGAGGTGGAAGACAGGTGTCCATGGGCTGCAGGTGCAAACTCTGCACTTTCAGCAGGGAACAGAGTGTAAGACAAAGCAAATGACCTAGAGGAACTCTCAGCCATCCAATCTAAAACCACCTCTACTTGTACTGGCCTCATCATTCATCCAGCGGTACTTGGGCCTTCGTAGTTACGCAGAACGTCCTGTCACCTGCGTACACAAGGTACATAGCAGGTACAGATCGACCACGTCCTGCAGCAGCTACACCACAACCAGCAGTAACACCAGGACCGGCGTCAGAACGCGGCACACCCAGGCAAGTGCCGGGGCCCTGAGCAGGCGAGGGGGGGCCCACTCACCTTCGGGGACAATTGGCATGTTATGAGGACCTGGTGCCTGTGCCAGTACCGGGGGCCGGTGCCTCAAGCAGAGCAGCGGCCAGTGAGGAGAGGTATTTCATTTTTTATTTATTTTTTTGTTTGGCGCAATATATGGAGGCCATCATATGGGGCCCATCATACACTGGAGTATCATTTATAGGGCCCATCATACACTGGAGCATCATATATGGAGAATTACATGGGGCCTATCATACACTGGAGCATCATATATGGGGCCCATTATATATGGAGCATTATATGGGGCCAATCATACACTGGTGCGTCATATATGGAGCCCATTATATATGGAGCATTATATGGGGCCCATAATATACTGGAGCATCATATATAGGTCTATTATATATGAAGCATTATATGGGGCTCATCATGCACTGAAGCATCATATATGGGGCCCATCATATACTGGAGCATCATATGGGGCCCATTATATATGGAACATCATATGGGGCTCATTATATATGGAACGTCATTTGGGGCCTATTTTATATGGAGCATCTTATAGGGTCCATTATACAGTATATGGAGCATTATATGGGGCCCATTATATATGGAGCATTATATGGGGCTCATTATTCTGTATGGAGCTCGATGTGGTGACCATAATACTGTATGGAGCAATATATAGGGCTCATTATTCTGTATGGAACACTATGTGGTGCCCATAATACTGTATGAAGCAATATATGGAGCTCATTATACTGTATGGAGCAATATATGGGGCTCATTATTCTGCAAGGAGCACTATGGGGTGCCCATAATACTGTATGGAGCAATATATGTAGCTCATTATTCTGTATGGAGCACTATGTGGTGCCCATAATACTGTATGGTTGACTATACTGTTTGTCTTTTGAGCTATTGTAGAATTTACAATAGATATCACTCATGTAATGTATGAAGTAAGTGAAATCTTTGGCATTGTACTATACCTATATTTCTCTGCTGTATCTGTGCATCATGAATTGTGGTATGTGTTAAAGGGGCCCACTGAGACTATTTCGCCCGGGGCCCATGAAAACCTGGAGCCGACCCTGAGTAACATGGCCATATCTCCTGTTTGATGCTCTCCTCATTCTTTGCACCCCAAAAAAGTGCAGAGTATTACATGGCCTGTATACAGAGAGAGAGCGGCCAGCAGATTATTACACTGCCTGTATGCAGAGTGCCCCCACAGAGCCTGTTTTCAGAGTACCCTAAAAAATATAAATAAAAAAGCAAATTAAACAAATTTGGCTACCCCCTACTCTACTTTTTCTATCTTCACCACCACATCCACCTCCTCATCAACCTCCGGCTCCACTTGGACATCCGCCTTCTGGTTCAAGATTATTATTTTTTTTATTCTATGTTATTTTAAGTCATTTTCCTATATGCATTTGTTAGCAGGGCAATTATCCTTTTGATGCCCCCATTTTGCTTCCTTTTGCAGCCCCATACAGTGCCAAAATCTGGGTCCATATTTGCTTCAATTGGGTTCAGGTTCGAGGCCAAGTTTGGGTCAAGTTCTGGTATCCGAACTTTGGACTACAGCTTGTCCGAACTCGACTATCCCAAATATCCATGCTTCCGCTCATCTCTATTCATGGTTCTACCATCAAGAGAGCACATAGCAACATTGAAACAAATCTCAAAATATTCGAATTCACGCGAAACTGCAAATTTCAGGCAATTCGACTCAAACTCGATCTTGTATAGATTAATCTACTCATCTCTAGTAATCAACAATTAAAGAGAATCTGTCACTAAGCTTTTGCTATGTAATCTGATAGCACCAAAATGTAGGAGCAGAAACGTAGATGTGTCACTTACTGGACTGTGTTTTTTTCTGTTTCAATAAAATAAATGTTTTATCAGGAACACCACCTCCGAGAACTAATTTCTCTCTGTCACTATACAATGTAGAGAAAAAAAAGGGGGGCGGAAAAGAGCACATAGGATGATTTTATGGAGTTGCTCACCTGAAAGGGTTGTGATTGTCACAGCTCCGAACATAGCCTATGAATATTACATCTGCTGCAGTCCTGTGGGCAAATCAAGGTAAACCCTCTCTTGCATTCCGATTGGTAGTAAAAGGATATTATATTTCAGAGAAGACCTGGCTGCTGTATAAAGAAAGCAGTTCCAGAGTGGAATAGTAATTTTGTTTTTGCTTTTTTTAAAGAGAGGTTGCTAACACTCTCTCTATCCCAAATACTTGGAGCAAACAAATCTTGCGATAGTGCTGTTGAATGTAATGCCTGGATGCATGAGAAATTGCACAGTTACTGTCAGAAGTATTGTAAATGTCAGTTAAGTGCTCAGAAATGCATTTTTTAAATTTTTGCGATGTACAGCCGACATACACTTTGCAGCATGAAGAACACTTAATAATATAAACCACATTTTCACTATTACAATTTATATAATGCTTAATATCAAACCACTGTGACCCATCTGTATTAAAGTAATTTTTTGTTACATATTTGGTATATAATGACACATCCTGCAACAATTGGTACCACATTTGAGAAAAGCAAATAGAAAAAGCAACATATCCAAAAAAATTGGGAACACCACAGCATATGAAAAAAGATTTATAAATTTTATTATTACTCAAAAAACACAAACAGATAGCGAAAAAGCAATAAAAAAAGAATAAAAACACACATTAAGACATAATCATATCATACAATAATGATATGAAAAAACTCCCACATCAAGAAACTAACCCACACAGCAACTAACCATACGGTAAGTATAAACCAAAAACACAGTGAACTCCACTAATGATGGAATACAATGATAAGAATACATATTTAAATACCGGGAGTCCTGTGCAGAGAATGAATGGCAATATTGAACAATGGCACCAAAACAGAAAAAAAACATGGGTATTAAGAGCTGTGTGTAGCACACAATAGAGTTTATGATAACCTGTGAGAACACAATAAGGACTATTCACAGCACCATGTAAGGATGTATGCTAATAAGACCCCAATACTCACAAAAAAATCATTAAAGTTGGTGTAAAGAGTATTGCACACACCATGTCTGGCGAGCCGTGGATGGAAGCCAGACAGGAGAAAAATGTAATGATCTGGACCTATAGGTCCATATGGTCAAAGAAGGTGCGACATGGACTGAAGGTGCCAATGATGGCTGTGGGCAGAAAAAAGAGTGTGGGGAGCAAGGCCTTTTTTGCCACAAATGTGCAAACCAGACAAAGGATTTTTGAAAAGATAGTGTCCTCATACAGTAAGGCTATGTGCACACCTTGCGTTTTTTAAGCGTTTTTGCATCGTTTTTTACTCAGCGTAATTGCTTAAACATGGTTACAAAACGCATCCCATGCAATCCTATGGGATTACGCATTGCTGTGCACATGCTATGTATTTTTGCGGAGCGTAATCGCTTTGCACAAAAATAAGCAGCATGTCCATTCTTTTGGCGTAATCACGGCGATTACGCCACCATAGGATTGCATTGAAACGCTCACTCTACGCATGTGGCTATGCCCACCATGTGTGAAGTGAGCGCTTCATGTGCGGTTGGTACCCAGGGTCTGGAGGAGAGGAGACTTTCCTCCAGGCCCTGGGTACCATATTCCTGTTAAAGATAGAATTAAAATAAAAATATTGGTATACTCACCCTCCGTCGGCCCCCGGAGTCTTCCCGTTCCTCAGCTAAGTTGTCGGCAGGGATGCATTGCAAGAATTACCCCAGATGACATAGCGGTCGAGTGACTGCGACGTCACAAAGGTCATTCTCCCAATGCATCCCTAGGAACGGAACTTGCCAGCAGCGTCGTTGAGGAGCGGCAGGACTCCGGGGGCTGACGGAGGGTGAGTATATAAATTTTTTTTTTTTTACATTACTCATTATTAAACAGTTGCTTGACAAGTGTGACCAACCTGTCAATCACTTTTCCAAGCGATGCTTCAAATCGCTTGGAAAAGCGCGAGCATTCTGCAAGCTAAAAACGCTTGCAAAATGATTGTGTTTTGCGGGAAAATGCATACTAACTACGTATGCATTTTACCCGCTGCGGGGAGTTGCGCAAATGATCCGCAAAATTGCGGAGCATTTGCGCAACTTGTGCACATAGCCTCAAGGTAAATATTTTTATACAATGTTCTTAATTTAATAACTAGTGTACTTAGGCGCTGGTGAGTATAGCCAGACAAACCGCTGCGAATAGAGAGGCAACACCACTCTTATAACCCCTTAATAAATAAATAAATATAAATATAAAAATTTGCGCTGAGTGTCTGGAGGAAATGTGATTAATTTCTTTCTCTGTCCTGATAAAACCCTCTATACTGTGGTCAGTGTGAAATGATAAGGCTAAAAAGTAGAAATGTAACTTTAAAACATAAATATATTGATGTACTTCAATTGCAGTATATGTTACTAACAGCAAAAGGATACCAGATGGGATCTTAATGCACTTATAAGTCCCAAATTAGGGTATAAAATTGCAAATTCCGTTCATATTAATAAATAAAACACTTGGTCCAACAGCGGTCGATGGGTAAGTGAATAATAAGGTGCTGTTCCTACATCACTGCCACAACATTGCTCTAATGTGTGTGACCAGTAGGTCCTCAAATATACCGGTGCTGGGTTTCTTCTGACTTCACTGTGTTCTCTGATAGTGCTGGGATTCCTCTGGGTTCGCTATGATCTTCTCGGGCACTGTTCCGGCCGGTAACAGATGCCCCTCTGCTGTACTGCTGTGAGTCCACGCTCTGTGAACGCTGAATGCTGGCAGTCAGAAGCAAGCCACTCTACGCATGTGGCTATGCCCACCATGTGTGAAGTGAGCGCTTCATGTGCGGTTGGTACCCAGGGTCTGGAGGAGAGGAGACTTTCCTCCAGTCCCTGGGTACCATATTCCTGTCAAAAATAGAATTAAAATAAAAAATATTGGTATACTCACCCTCCGTCGGCCCCCGGAGTCATCCCGCTACTCAGCTAAGTTGTCGCCAGGGATGCATTGTGAGAATTACCCCAGATGACATAGCGGTCGAGTGACTGCGACGTCACAAATGTCATTCTCGCAATGCATCCCTGGGAACGGAACTTGCCGGCAGCGTCGCTGAGGAGCGGGAGGACTCTGGGGGCTGACGGAGGGTGAGTATATCAATATTTTTTTTTTTACATTACTCATTATTAAACAGTTGTTCACACTTGTCAGCACTATGCTTGACAAGTGTGACCAACCTGTCAATCACTTTTCCAAGCGATGCTTCAAATCGCTTGGAAAAGCGCGAGCATTCTGCAAGCTAAAAACGCTTGCAAAATGATTGTGTTTTGCGGGAAAATGCATACTAACTACGTATGCGTTTTACCCGCTGCGGGGAGTTGCGCAAAAGATCCGCAAAATTGCGGAGCATTTGCGCAATGTGTGCACATAGCCTAAAGGTAAACATTTTAATACAATGTTCTTAATTTCACTAAGCTAAGGACTGACCTGGAAGGAAAGAACTGGTCTATTATCAAAAGAGCTATCATTCTGTACAATTTTTGTCATGACAATATTTCTAGCCCTATTAAAAGCTCAAGTTGGATATTCCCTCCTCCTTAATTTTCTATCGCAATCCAGCAGCTCACTCTAAAGTTTATTGGTGTAATTGCAATTGTGCTTGATGCAGGTAAACTCACCAACCAGAACCACTTTGACAATATGCCTCCGGTGGCCGCTGAATGCATGTTTGTATTGCCAGAAAAAGGTTTGGAGATGGTTGAAATCACAATATTGCAATCCATACCCTCCAATCTGAGATCTAAGAAAGAAATACATGACTGATGAAAATTAGACGTGAAACATAAACTGTATGGGTTGCTATTAATGTATACAAGAAATTAAAAGTATGGAGTATCACACCTCCAAATGATGAGGAGGTCGTCGATATATCTGCCATACCAAAAGAGATCTGCAAGGAATGGATTAGAGGAGACATACAACCAGAGAACGCTTCCTTTGTAAATACCATGCATTGAATTTAGCAACTAATTTTTCTAATAAATATTGAAATTTTAAGACTCAAATTTTTTTCTACAGAAGATATGACTCTGCCTACTCTGCCAAATATTTTTTCAGTGGGAATAAGAAATTTTGTTACAGGCCCCGTGATTTATATAAACGCTCTGGCCGTGCAATTTAGCAGGTGAAACAATAGCCTGTAAGATTAAGTGATTGTGCAGAGAAACAGTAAATAGACTGCAGCTGCACAAGGTTGTTGTGATTTAAAGCCAAGACATGACCGCTGCATGAGAAAACAGCCTAATTGCCCTGTGCTCCCTGCAGAAAGTGCTTAAACCCCAAACCTCTTTAGTTATTGCTGTACTTTTTATGAGTAATGGGTGGAAGTTTATTCAATTGGCATGTGACCAGTGCCAGTTTTAGTCAAATTGCGACCCTGTGAAAAATTCAAAATGGGGCTCCAGATTATGAAATATTGCAACACTATTCCAATAAATTCAGTACATTGAAGTGGGTTTTTGACTAGTAACAATCTGCAAGTGCCTAAGAAGCTCTAAAAAGCAGAAGAGACAAAATTGCTATTCAAGGATTAAAACATTAAAGCTATGTTCTTTGCAGGCTACAACTAATTATGTCACTAAAATCCCAGTACCTCAGGTGTTCTCATTCACAACCAGTTATGATCATGAACACAAATGGAATGTAGAATCTTTGCTTTATTGTTACAGAAAAAACAATTGTTATTGCCAAAACTGTGACCAGTGCTAAATAACAGCCATGTTATGCAACCCTTTAAGTGTGAAAAGGTTGTGGGATGCAGTGACAGGCAGGAGACAGAGCAAGGGTTATCTGGGTTTTAATCAACAGTTGGGATACTCCACACAGGGAGGTAAAGGATTAAACAGGGAATAAAACAGTTCAATGGTGAAATTGTGGGTAACGTTAAAGTACAGTGAAGACAGTAGGGACAGTTCTTGCGGGGGTTAACTTATCCTATCCACTGATCCTCAGGCCGTAGGTGTTGTGAAGCAATGATGGCGCCAACAACGGCTAACTCGATGCTGATCAGATGAAGTCCTATTAATAACAAGGATCCGTCTTCTGGTGGCAGCGGTTGGTTTCTGGTACCTTCCGCTGAGCTTTTAGTCCATTTACTGATGCAGCCAAGAGGGTATAGGTCTCGACACTCTCTGGGTTCAACGTAGACCTGGAGGCATATATGGGGGAATCAGGGCACAGCTTATGGTCCCACACTGAGTCTCTCTGAGGTGAAGTGTGCGTGGTACTCATGAGCCCGGAGCGTTTGGCACCTCACCTCAGAGTGACCAACGGGTATCCTGCATGTCTCTCCTGGCGAATGCTGCTAGTCGCTGTGGGGATCTGGGTGTGGGTCTGCTCTGTGACAGGGTTCGAGGGCCAGAGCACTCACTTCTAACTGCCACACGCTGTCTGTTGCCGCCACAACTAAGTACTTCCGCTTGCGCTGTGACTGCAGCCACTTAGCCACGCCCCCTACTCCCAGATGAGTAGGTTTGTCCGGTCTCATTAGCTTTCCCTCGAACAGCAGAGGAGACAGCCCCGACAGGACCAGACCCAGCACAGGACAGATACCCGTGGTCCGGTCCTTCTTCTTATTCTTCTTACATATTAACCAGGGAATTTTTTGTTTTTGCGCTTTTGTTTCTTCTTTGCTGTCTTGCAACAGCTATAACTAACTTTTTTCAGTAACACAGCCAAATGAGGGCTTGTTTTTTTGCATGACAAGTTGTAGTTTAGAATGACACCTTTATTTTCCTATATCCAAGGGTGGTGAAAATGATGAAAAATTAGCAGTTGTATTTTGTGATTTCTTTTATGGCAATCATTGCACAGTAAAATTTAACTTAAAATATGATTGTGCGGGTCAGTGATACCAAACTTCAGTTGATGTTTTTCTTTTTAAATTAAGTAATGAAAATAAATATTTTTTTATTTTAAAAAAGTTTTTTCTTTGTGTTGCCATTTTACAAGATCCTTAGCATTTTTATTTTTTGCTCTGCTCTACCGCTTCTTTTGACTGGGCGCTGGCTACGCTGCACTTAAAGGAGAACGAGTTTTTTTTAATTAAAAGTTCATTATTGGAAGCCACCCACATGCCTGTTTTTTATAATTCAGTGAGAACATGGTGGAGGAGCCTGTTTGGGATGGGGGCCCTGGGCCCAGTCTGCCCTCTTCATAATGCCATGCCTGCATGTGGCAGCAACAGTATGACAGATTAATGTAAAAGATGTGGCACACGGTATTATTTGTGTGAATGCCTGCTCACATTATCATATTAGGCTTGAGAGTGACTGACAAATAAGCCGAAACACCTGGCAAATGTTGCAAGTGATAGGGCTGTCATTTGTGACTGGAATACAATTTATTTAGACATTTCAAACCGAGCATAAGATGGGAACAAATATAATAAGGAAATTATCCTCATTTAATACAAAAGCGAAAGCATATTATCATTAAAACTAATTAAATTACAAATATAGTATAATAGAAGACATGTAAGTAGTATGTCTATAGGATCACAAACTAAGGTACTAAATTGGAACAAATAAATAAGCAGGCAGATAAATGATCTAGGAGAAACATCGCTCTACACAAGAGTAACAAGACATAAAACTTCACTAAAAAATAAATGGAAAATTTGTGCATGTCAGAAAAATTCTAAAATTTTTATGATTTTAAAAGTTACAAGGTCCCAAAAAACGTGAACACTTAAAAAGATTATTCACATCTCTGCCACTCATTGCTGAAATATGAATATCTGCCACCAGAGCAGGAGTTACAAAAACAGCCAAGAGAAACTGCAGCTGTTTATGTAAGCTCTTTGGTCCTGCCCATGTTGTAGAGGTTAGAGTTTGACTAATTAATTGAATCTGTGGACAGGAGTCTTTTATAAAGGTGCTATGTAAGACAGCTGTCTTTAATGCAGGTAATGAGTTGATTAGGAGCATCAAACTGGTCTGTAGGAGCCAGAACTCTTAATGGTTTGTAGGGGATCAAATACTTATTTCCCACTGCAAAATGCAGATACATTTATATAATTTATACAATGTGATTTTCTGGATTTTATTTTTGATATTCTATCTCTCAATGTTAAAATTAACCTACCCTTAAAATTATAGACTGTTCATGTCTTTGTCAGTGTGCAAAACTTACAAAATCAGCAAGGGATCAAATAATTATTTCCTTCACTGTATATATGTATTTTTTTATTTTTTCAAGGGTTGGCACCCTTGAAAATGTTCCAGAAAATGAAGTATTTCTCCAAGAAAATTATTGCAATTACACATAATATTAATAATAATAATTTTATTTCTATAGCGCCAACATATTCCGCAGCACTTTACATTATAGAGGGGACTTGTACAGACAATAGACATTACAGCATAACAATAAACACAGATCAAAATAGATACCAAGAGGAATGAGGGCCCTGTTCGCAAGCTTACAATTTTTTGAGGAAAAAGGGGAGACACGAAAGGTAAATGGTAACAATTGCTTTCATTGTTCGGACCAGTCATAGTGTAAGAATTGGGTGTTCATTTAGTTCTACATGAACTAGTTAACAGCCAAAGTATGTAACAGTACAGACACAGAGGACTATTAAATGCATAAAGTGGGTGAGACCATAATACGAGGTACCTGATTATAGTAAAAAAATTTAAAATGGGCCATGAGGGATAGTTAGGTTAATGCGTTGAGGCGGTAGGCCAGTCTGAACAAATGAGTTTTTACGGCATGCATAAAACTTTGGGGATTAATCGTATTAACCTGGGTAGTGCATTCCAAAGAATTGGCGCAGCACGTGAAATGTCTTGGAGACAAGAGTGGGAGGTTCTGATTATTGAGGATGCTAACCTCTGGTCATTAGCAGAACGTAGGGTGGTAGACTGAGATGAGGGAAGAGATGGAGGTTGGTGCTGACCCATGGAGTGCTTTGTGGGTGAGGGTAATAAGTTTGTACTGGATTCTGTAATGGATGGGTAACCAGTGTAATGATTGGCACAAGGTAGAGGCATAGGTATAACAATTGGTGAGGAATATGATCCTGGAGGCAGCATTCAAGACAGATTGGAGCGGGGAGAGTTTGGTAAGAGGGAGACCGATTAGTAGAGAGTTACAATAGTCCAGACGAGAACGAATAAGAGAAACAGTAAGGGTTTTTGCAGAGTCGAAAGTAAGAAAAGGTCGAATTCTAGAGATGTTTTTGAGGTGCAGATAACAAGAGCGAGCAAGTGATTGGATGTGGAGGGTGAATGAAAGCTTGGAATCTAGTATGACCCCAAGACAGCGGGCATGTTGCTGGGGAGTAATGGTGGAACCACACACGGAGATGGCGATGTCGGGCAAAGGTAGGTTAGTAGAGGGAGGAAACATGAGGAGTTCAGTTTTTGACGGGTTCAGTTTCAGATAGAGGGATGACATGATGTTGGAGACAGCGGTAAGACAATCACTGGTCTTTTCTAAAAAGGCAGGCATGATACCGGGAGAAGTGTATAATTGGGTGTCATCAGCATAGAGATGGTACTGGAGACCAATTCTACTAATTGTTTGTCTAATAGGGGCGGTATACAAAGAGTAGAGGAGGGGGCCTAGGACTGATCCTTGAGGAACCCCAACAGTAAGGGGAAGATGAGAGGAGGAGGAGGAACCAGCAAAAGATACATTGAAGGAACGGTCAGAGAGATACGAGGAGAACCAGGAGAGAACGGTGTCCTTGAGGCCGATGGAGCGGAGAATAGTGAGGAGGAGCTGATGGTCCACAGTGTCGAATGCTGCGGAGAGATCCAAGAGAATTAGCATGGAGTTGTGACCATTAGATTTAGCAGTTAGTAGATCGTTAGAGACTTTAGTGAGGGCAGTTTCAGTAGAGTGTAAAGAGCGGAAACCAGATTGAAGAGGGTCGAGAAGAGAGTTATCTGAGAGATAGCAAATAAGACGGGTGTGGACCAGGCATTCCAGGAATTTAGAGATGAAGGGAAGATTAGAGACTGGTCTATAGTTAGCGGCACAGTTTTGGTCGAGGGACGGTTTTTTAAGTAATGGATGTATAATGGTGTGTTTAAATGAGGAGGGAAAGATACCAGAAGAGAGAGAGAGAGATTGAAAATCTCTGAGAGGTGAAGCAGGGGAAAGGGACTGGAGGAGATGTGATGCAATGGGGTCACTGGCACAAGTAGTAGGGCGAGAAGATGCAAAATCAGAGAGTGAGCTAGATGCAGTGGGGGAGGGAGGACAGTGCATGGTATGAGGGGATTGGGAGATAATTTCCTTTCGGATGTGGTCAATTTTTTTTTGAAATAATTGGCCAGATCGTCAGCGCAGAAATCTGTGGTTGGGGCCTGCACTTTTGGGTTGAGTAGGGAGTGAAAAGTGTCAAAGAGACATTTAGGGTTATTGGATAGTGAGGTGATGAGGGTGTTGAAGTAGGTTTGTTTGGAGAGGTGAAGGGCAGAGTTGTATGTTTTCAGCATAAACTTGTAATGTATAAAATTTTCGGTTAGATTAAATTTTCTCCACAAACGTTCGTCGCAGCAGGAGCACCTCTGCAGGAAATGTGTTTGCAGCATGTGCCATGGTTGTCGGCATCTGTGTCGTATTGTTCTATGTATAGGAGGTGCAATTTCATCCAGGGCACTTTGCTGGGTTTCGTTGTAATGCTTCAGTGCAGAACCTGGACATGAGAGGGAGGAGATTGGGGCCAATGATGACTACAAGTTTTTCATAAGTTTCTGGGTATTAATGGCTTGTATGTTTCTCCAAGTGTGGAAAGTCGGGGTGACCTGAGCGGGATGGCAGTTCTTGATAGAGAATGAAAGAAGGTTGTGGTCAGAGAGCAGGAGAGGGGAGTTTGTGAAATCATCCACTGAGCAAAGCCGGGAGAATACCAAGTAAAGGGAGTTCCAGTCTTTGTGCGTGGGGGAGTTAGTATGCTGCAAGAGGCCGAAAGAGGAGGTTAGAGATAAAAGGTGAGAAGCAGATGGGGAGAGGGGAAGAGCAGTGGGGATGTTGAAATCACCCATGATGAGGGTGGGATGTCACAGGAAAGAAAATGTGGAAGCCAGGTGGCAAATTGGTCCAGGAACTGATGACAAGGGCTGGGAGGACGATACACCACCGCCACTAGCATGGAGAAGGGGATGTACAGTCTGACAGCATGGACCTCAAAAGAAGGGAAGACAAGTGAGGGTACTTGAGGGATAAAAAATAGCAAGTGGATCACTTTAACCCAAAGAGGAGTATTATTGCTGTAGCCGATGGGATATATTAAAATGTAACCTTTATTCTGATTAGTTAAAAAATATTTTAAAGTGCAATTGTGCCAGTGCAAATAAAGTGCAATAAAAATACACCACAGTATTCAAAATATAAAGGGTCCAATTACCCTAATACAAACGGGTCTAGTTTTTACCCTTTGTTTATATATTATTTGGTGTCAGCAGATTTTTATATTATGCTGTCAAGGAATCGCCCTCGGATATTTATACAGATCTATCTAAGGGTTTGATTAAGCACTTATGTGGCTCAAAAGATATATGGGGTACCAAGCTCTCACATCCCCAAAAATATCAACATTTCTGTCACTCATATCATAGGTCCGAGCCTTCTCCTCAAATTTCTCATTCGCTCAAGGGACCTCAGGATAGGACATATATATTGTATAACAGTGTCCTTAATCAGCTTAACCCCTTATTTTATCCAAACAAAGCTATGACATATCTTCTCATGTCATGCGCATATGTAATGTGGTGTACATTGTACTCGACAGTCGAAATCATATATCACTATACGTAAATTTAATCATATGACCCCTAGGGTCATTAATTAACATACATTGAGGTATGGCAGACCGTGGCTAATAGTACTCCTTTTTCTCTCTTAGTACTTTTTCTTAAGCCAAACACCTGCCTCTATTCCTCATGTGCATCATCATATAATATGGAAGTTTATACTCAGCTTAGGTATTTGACCCTCCTGTCATTTTTATTTTCCTGCTGAGTTGTCCAGGTTCATATCAGCGATTGTGCCCCATTAGTGTACGGCATCGTTCCCCAGACCCATCATATAGTTCTATCTTCCAACGCGTTTCCTCATGTGAGATTCATCAGGGAAGAAAGGAAATATTCAATGTCGCTGCTCTCTGGCAGCGGTTCACGCTGTCCTTTTATAGATTTAGATCTGTCAGAATAGATTTAGCGCTTCCGGTTTCTGGACCGCACGCTCCACGCTCGGCGTGGAGCACAAACGTCATTTCCGGCTGTTTGCACCTCGTTATTTCCGGTTTGTGCCGTCAAGCCTCCAGAACAATGACGCGGTGTCAAGACACTCCCATTTTATTTATATGTGAAATATCCCTCGATTTTCACTATTATTTGGAAGTGTCGATATAAAGTATCTATCCTATCATCAGGATCAGGGAAATACTTTTGTTTAATTAGACCAACAAAAAGAGGCATATTCATAAATGATGCTGTTGGTTATCCACAGAGAAAGTGCAGGATTCCAAAATCTACAATTTTTGCATTTTCAAATTACAATTTTCACAGTTAAGGGCACTGAATAAATATGTTTAGATGGGAGAATAAAAATATGAAAAATGATGAAATAACGAAAAAATGAAAAAATGGACCATTCTTACATTGAATCGATAGAAAAATAGAGAAAATTAGAGAAAAACAACAAATGTAGATGTGACACAACGGACCTCCCCATATGGAAAAGATAGACAAAAGAGGTGCACACTGCACTTTTCCTATTCAGTCCTAAAACTACATGTCCCTACCTCACGCGGAGGTTGGCACCCTAAACCTGCGCAGTGGCGCCCCCACTCAACGGCGGCTATCCCTTCCTGACAGGCCCTGTTAGACTCTGAACCTTAAAGGAAGGAAGAAAAGCTCATTTGGTCATTAAGACCATTGGGACTTAGAGTTTTAAGAAAGAAAATCCATTTGGTCTCTTTATTCAGGATTTTCTTGTCCCAGTCTCCTCTCTTGGGGAGGGGTAAATTCTGTCAATCCCCATGAAACTCATAACTTTAGGATCACCCAAATGTATATCGTTCACATGGTTGGCCAGGGGTGTGTCTCTCTTATTTATACAATCTCTACAGTGTTCCCCTATCCTCTTTCTAAACTCGCGCTTTGTTTTACCCACATATTCAATCCCACAAATACATGTGGCTTTGTAGATGACACCTTTGGTTTTGCAGTTTATGAAATGACGGATCTCATAAGTTTTCTCGGTTACATTACTTTTGAAGGTTTTTCCTTTCTTTACCACATGGCAGTATTTACAAGCCCCACATCTAAAGCAACCCTTTTCTTGTATTCCCAGCCAACCTGTATTGGCCTTGGATGCAGGAGTGACAAAATGGCTATGGACCAGTCTATCCTTAAGAGAGCGTCCTCTTCTGTATGTAATCTGTGGTGTTGCAGACACCTGGTCCGCAATATCCTTGTCCATTAGTAGGATTGACCAATGTCGTTGAATTATCTTTCTCAGTTCACCCGCCCCGTTGGAGAATTTCGTTATAAATCTCACTATTTGTGTTTCCTCCTTCTTGAGGTTCGGGACAAGCAAGTCCTTCCTATCTTTTGTCAATGAGTCTCTATACGCTTCCTTCAAAACACCCTCTGGATAGCCCCGTTCCAGAAATCTATCTTTGAGGTCATCAGCTTGTTTCTTATATGTTCTTAAATCTGAGCAATTTCTCCTAACACGAAGATACTGTCCCTTTGGGATCCCTCTCTTCAGGGGTATTGGGTGACTTGACTCCCATCTTAGGAGTGCATTGGTGGCTGTTGGCTTCCTATATGTACTGGTCATGATTTCTCCACCTTCCCCTCTTTCAATACACACATCCAAGAAGGCTAGTTTAATGGTATTTGTTTCATACGTGAAATGCAGACCAAGATTGTTAACATTCAAGCCTTTCACAAACATACCAAAATCATCCTCGTTTCCCCTCCATATGACAAAGACGTCGTCTATATATCGGAGCCATAAGACGATCTTCTCCTCAAAAAACGACATCGTTTCTCCAAAAATGTGTGTTTCCTCCCACCAGCCCAGGAGCAGATTAGCATATGAGGGGGCACACGGGCTCCCCATTGCTGTGCCCCTGAGCTGGTGGTAGAATTTATTGTCATACAGAAAAAAGTTTCTAGTCAAACAAAATTTCAAGGCCTCAATTACAAATTTATTATGATCAAACATGTGGCGCCCTCTAGTTCTCAGATAGTGGTCCACAGCCATTAGTCCTTTGTCATCCATTACCACTATGTTTCCTCCTTTATCAGAAGGTTTAAACACTCTGGTGTGATCTTTTTCTAGGGCACATAGGCTATTCATTTCCATTTTTTTTAAAAATGATCTTTTTGTTGAGGGCTTCTACTACCTACTCGAGGGAATAGAGGAGGTAGTAGAAGCCCTCAACAAAAAGATCATTTTTTAGATATCAGTTACCCCTTGAGAAACCAGTTCAACTCCAGAAATCCCATTTAGAAACCCAAGTGATCAATCTATCAAGTAAATCTTTGACAAGTGAACAGATGGGAGTCCTCAGTAAGGGGATGGGCTTTGTGCCCTCAAGTGATTTTGACTGTTTTGAAGCCGTAAAAGATCTAAATTTATTCATTTGAAAATTGAAATAGAAAAAATACTTTGCCAAGGAAGACAAAAACAGCTGCACTGAACTGGGTATTGATGAGGAGTTATTGAATGATGTGAGATTCCTCAATCATCTAGGTGACACAAACCCAAATGAGGAGGGAAAAGGACCATTCACGGATTTGAAAAACACAAGCAAAAAAATGCCACCATGCACAAATGATATCAGTTCTCTAGATGTTTTTTACAATCTGGTGTATAATGATATGATACAACTGGCTGATCAAAAAATAAAATCACAATATAATTTGACAAAAATGGAAATGAATAGCCTATGTGCCCTAGAAAAAGATCACACCAGAGTGTTTAAACCTTCTGATAAAGGAGGAAACATAGTGGTAATGGATATTGAACAATATAAAAAGTTATGTGGTTCTCTCTTACAAGGGAACAATAACTATGAGAGATTGCAATCCAACCCTATAAATTAATATCTGAATGAGTTGAAAAGACTCATTAATACAGCCTTTGATAAAAAACTCATTGACGAGAAAGAAAAAGATTTTTTGATACCAATGCACCCGGTTGTAGCAACATTCTATTGCTTACCCAAAATTCACAAGGGGACCAACCCCTTGAAAGGAAGACCAATCGTGTCAGGAATTAATAGTCTTACACAAAATCTTGGCATTTATATTGAAAAAATTCTAAGACCCTTTGTTACATCCCTGAACTCGTATGTACGTGACACAACGGATCTCCTACTTAAACTGGACAATATAATCTTGGATCAGGATATGATTATGTGTTCTATTGACGTGGAAGCACTATATTCGTCAATACCACATGACAAAGGACTAATGGCTGTGGACCACTATCTGAGAACTAGAGGGCGCCACATGTTTGATCATAATAAATTTGTAATTGAGGCCTTGAAATTTTGTTTGACTAGAAACTTTTTTCTGTATGACAATAAATTCTACCACCAACTCAGGGGCACAGCAATGGGGAGCCCGTGTGCCCCCTCATATGCTAATCTGCTCCTGGGCTGGTGGGAGGAAACACACATTTTTGGAGAAACGATGTCGTTTTTTGAGGAGAAGATCGTCTTATGGCTCCGATATATAGACGACGTCTTTGTCATATGGAGGGGAAACGAGGATGATTTTGGTATGTTTGTGAAAGGCTTGAATGTTAACAATCTTGGTCTGCATTTCACGTATGAAACAAATACCATTAAACTAGCCTTCTTGGATGTGTGTATTGAAAGAGGGGAAGGTGGAGAAATCATGGCCAGTATATATAGGAAGCCAACAGCCACCAATGCACTCCTAAGATGGGAGTCAAGTCACCCAATACCCCTGAAGAGAGGGATCCCAAAGGGACAGTATCTTCGTGTTAGGAGAAATTGTTCAGATTTAAGAACATATAAGAAACAAGCTGATGACCTCAAAGATAGATTTCTGGAACGGGGCTATCCAGAGGGTGTTTTGAAGGAAGCGTATAGAGACTCATTGACAAAAGATAGGAAGGACTTGCTTGTCCCGAACCTCAAGAAGGAGGAAACACAAATAGTGAGATTTATAACGAAATTCTCCAACGGGGCGGGTGAACTGAGAAAGATAATGCAACGACATTGGTCAATCCTACTAATGGACAAGGATATTGCGGACCAGGTGTCTGCAACACCACAGATTACATACAGAAGAGGACGCTCTCTTAAGGATAGACTGGTCCATAGCCATTTTGTCACTCCTGCATCCAAGGCCAATACAGGTTGGCTGGGAATACAAGAAAAGGGTTGCTTTAGATGTGGGGCTTGTAAATACTGCCATGTGGTAAAGAAAGGAAAAACCTTCAAAAGTAATGTAACCGAGAAAACTTATGAGATCCGTCATTTCATAAACTGCAAAACCAGAGGTGTCATCTACAAAGCCACATGTATTTGTGGGATTGAATATGTGGGTAAAACAAAGCGCGAGTTTAGAAAGAGGATAGGGGAACACTGTAGAGATTGTATAAATAAGAGAGACACACCCCTGACCAACCATGTGAACGATATACATTTGGGTGATCCTAAAGTTATGAGTTTCATGGGGATTGACAGAATTTACCCCTCCCCAAGAGGAGGAGACTGGGACAAGAAAATCCTGAATAAAGAGACCAAATGGATTTTCTTTCTTAAAACTCTAAGTCCCAATGGTCTTAATGACCAAATGAGCTTTTTTTCCTTCCTTTAAGGTTCAGGGTCTAACAGGGCCTGTCAGGAAGGGATAGCCGCCGTTGAGTGGGGGCGCCACTGCGCAGGTTTAGGGTGCCAACCTCCGCGTGAGGTAGGGACATGTAGTTTTAGGACTGAATAGGAAAAGTGCAGTGTGCACCTCTTTTGTCTATCTTTTCCATATGGGGAGGTCCGTTGTGTCACATCTACATTTGTTGTTTTTCTCTAATTTTCTCTATTTTTCTATCGATTCAATGTAAGAATGGTCCATTTTTTCATTTTTTCGTTATTTCATCATTTTTCATATTTTTATTCTCCCATCTAAACATATTTATTCAGTGCCCTTAACTGTGAAAATTGTAATTTGAAAATGCAAAAATTGTAGATTTTGGAATCCTGCACTTTCTCTGTGGATAACCAACAGCATCATTTATGAATATGCCTCTTTTTGTTGGTCTAATTAAACAAAAGTATTTCCCTGATCCTGATGATAGGATAGATACTTTATATCGACACTTCCAAATAATAGTGAAAATCGAGGGATATTTCACATATAAATAAAATGGGAGTGTCTTGACACCGCGTCATTGTTCTGGAGGCTTGACGGCACAAACCGGAAATGACGAGGTGCAAACAGCCGGAAATGACGTTTGCGCTCCACGCCGAGCGTGGAGCGTGCGGTCCAGAAACCGGAAGCGCTAAATCTATTCTGACAGATCTAAATCTATAAAAGGACAGCGTGAACCGCTGCCAGAGAGCAGCGACATTGAATATTTCCTTTCTTCCCTGATGAATCTCACATGAGGAAACGCGTTGGAAGATTGAACTATATGATGGGTCTGGGGAACGATGCCGTACACTAATGGGGCACAATCGCTGATATGAACCTGGACAACTCAGCAGGAAAAGAAAAATGACAGGAGGGTCAAATACCTAAGCTGAGTATAAACTTCCGTATTATATGATGATGCACATGAGGAATAGAGGCAGGTGTTTGGCTTAAGAAAAAGTACTAAGAGAGAAAAAGGAGTACTATTAGCCACGGTCTGCCATACCTCAATGTATGTTAATTAATGACCCTAGGGGTCATATGATTAAATTTACGTATAGTGATTTATGATTTCGACTGTCGAGTACAATGTACACCACATTACATATGCGCATGACATGAGAAGATATGTCATAGCTTTGTTTGGATAAAATAAGGGGTTAAGCTGATTAAGGACACTGTTATACAATATATATGTGCTATCCTGAGGTCCCTTGAGCGAATGAGAAATTTGAGGAGAAGGCTCGGACCTATGATATGAGTGACAGAAATGTTGATATTTTTGGGGATGTGAGAGCTTGGTACCCCATATATCTTTTGAGCCACATAAGTGCTTAATCAAACCCTTAGATAGATCTGTATAAATATCCGAGGGCGATTCCTTGACAGCATAATATAAAAATCTGCTGACACCAAATAATATATAAACAAAGGGTAAAAACTAGACCCGTTTGTATTAGGGTAATTGGACCCTTTCTATTTTGAATACTGTGGTGTATTTTTATTGCACTTTATTTGCACTGGCACAATTGCACTTTAAAATATTTTTTAACTAATCAGAATAAATGTTACATTTTAATATATCCTATCGGCTACAGCAATACTTGAGGGATAACCAGGAAAGTACATTTGGGTGATAAGAGCAGACCAACGCCTTCACCGGCTCTGTTGTCCGATCTTGGGGTATGAGAAAAGTGTAGTCCACCATATGAGAGAGCAGCAGCAGCAGCGGTGGTGTCTAACTGTTGGATCCAGGTTTCAGTAAGAGCCAGAAGGTTAAGAGAATTTGAAAGGAAGAAGTCATGGATGAAGGGGAGTTTATTACACACTGAGCGAGAATTCCAAAGGGCACAATAGTAGTATAGGTACACCAGTATTCGTCAAACTCAAATCTGACAGGTCGACACGCCCCCTATCATTTAATCCGTCTCCCTGTCAGGTTGATCCAGGTCGTCACGTCCCCTGGCTGAACTTTGCTCAGGCTGTGAAATCTGGTCTGCTGGATTTGTGAATTTCAATCAAAGTGATTTATTCGTCTCTATTGATATTTTATTCAGTGACTTTGATTAGTCTGTGGAGTATTAGTGTATTAAAGAGGAGAGAAACTTTTAAGGACCCAGTAAATGTATAAGGAGTTCTAGTTAAATACAGACTTCTGTATATAACTAGTATATAAGGATTTTATTGAAGTATCATCTTATAACACATTTGGAATTACGACGCTCATCTTATAGTTTTATTCAGTAATATATTTTTAGCTTGGCAGTGTATCTACACTTATATCAGTACTGGGAAAGAGTTTTAGTGAAATACAGACTTTTGTTACAGATTGGTAAGCTATTAGGAGCTGTGTTGAGAGGAGCATATTTTTCTATTTACTAACTAACATGGTACATAGATATACATCTTTACTGGCACTTCAATCCGTAGATGTAAAGCTATTTTCTAGCAGAGAGTGCCCTGACATGAAGTGTAAAGGATTTGTATTAGAAGCACCCAGTAAATGTCTGTATTAGAATCCATCAGTAAATGTATGTAAAGCTCATTTCTAGCAGGTTTGTATAAATGTCCCCCAGTAAATGTGTAAAAGTTTGGAGCTGATATGTCTTTATGTAAAGGTGATTTCTAGCACTCTCTGTTAGAGATGGCTAACTTGTTACCAATGGCTATGTACAAGGCTTGGGTTGTATTGAGAGGAGCATATTTTTCTATTTACTAACTAACATGGTACATAGATATACATCTTTACGTTATAGTTTTTATTCAGTGTTTATATATATATTTTTAGCCTGCCATTGTATCTACACTTATATCAGGACTGGGAAGAATGTAATGACATGGGGTTAGGAATCTCCAACCTAGTTTCTGGTTTGCTACAGATAGCTAATTTATTACCATTGAGAGAATGAGTGAAGGTCGATGCTATTGTGACATGTTAGAAACCACATATACTAAATAGCCCTGTATTGTGTCATGACCTGTAAGTACAATGAGAGAAGGTCGCATGCATTCATGAATTCATATGGGGTTAGGAATCTCCAACCTAGTTTCTGGTTTGCTACAGATAGCTAATTTATTACCATTGAGAGAATGAGTGAAGGTCGATGCTATTGTGACATGTTAGAAACCACATATACTAAATAGCCCTGTATTGTGTCATGACCTGTAAGTACAATGAGAGAAGGTCGCATGCATTCATGAATTCATTTGTCTCTATTTACCTGTAAATGTGTGTAAAGTTGTTTTATCTGTGTGTCTGATACTGAGCTCTTTTAAGTCAACCTGTAAATGTATCCTATGACCACTCTATTGTGTGGGGAAAGTCATGGCGAGATTGAAATAAATTGAAAAAGGAAGCTTTTGCAGTATAAAATACAAATTTTATTAAGGTCTAAAATACATTATCATGGATAAAAATCCAAAAGAGTGGGATATACAGCATGCAGAAAAATAGCCAAAGTGTTGACATGAAGTTACAGCTCAAAGACATATACATTATCATGAATAAAAATCCAAAAGCGTGGGATATACAGCATGCAGAAAAATAGCCAAATGCAGACAGGTATGAACTACATTCAAATCAATATATAATAGTGCCCATCTCCATATCTTATATGTTATAACGATAATAGACTAATCCGGGCTAAACAATAATAACCTACATGTATTTGTCCATATATATGCAGTCTTTGTAACTCACAATATCCCCCAATAGGCAGACATATATGCACTATATATAGGATTATAAGTATCTCAATGAAGCATGTATATCAATAAAGTAACTTCCCCATCACAGATGCTAATATAATGATGTTAGCATGCAAGTGCAGGTCTCACAATACATACTGTGCGTGCATATGAAGTCAATTAGCACATCCATATGAGGAGCTATATTAAAAAAAAGCAGTTGTGTATAGTTGGCCAATCAAATATTAGTTATGCGTTCGCTACCACTGTCAACCATAGCAGCTATCATGATGCTAGCTAATCACAGGTGCTAATATAATGATGTTAGCATGCAAGTGCAGGGCTCACAATACATACTGTGCGTGCATATGAAGTCAATTAGCACATCCATATGAGGAGCTATATTAAAAAAGCATTTGTGTATAGTTGGCCAATCAAATATTAGTTATGCGTTCGCTACCACTGTCAACCATAGCAGCTCTCATGATGCTAGCTATTCTGATCAGCTTATCATATCAACCATGAAGCCTCTTTTAACCCCTTCACAATAATGTACAGAGGAGTTTTTATGTTTTAATACTGATAGACATATCGTGAACTGACATATAGGGTCCATGTGAGACACCATATTTTTCAAATATTAGTTAAGCGTATATTTCAACATTTTTGCTCCTTCACAGATTTATTTTACATTATTTTTTTATTTGCTTAAGGATCGTGTACAGAAGAGTTTTTATGTTTTAATACTGATAGACATATCGTGAACTGACATATAGGGTCCATGTGAGACACCATATTTTTCAAATATTAGTTAAGCGTATATTTCAACATTTTGCTCCTTCACAGATTTATTTTACATTATTTTTTTTATTTTGCTTAAGGATCGTGTACAGAGGAGTTTTTATGTTTTAATACTGATAGACATATCGTGAACTGACATATAGGGTCCATGTGAGACACCATATTTTTCAAATATTAATTAAGCGTATATTTCAACATTTTGCTCCTTCACAGATTTATTTTACATTATTTTTTTATTTTGCTTAAGGATCGTGTACAGAGGAGTTTTTATGTTTTAATACTGATAGACATATTGTGAACGGACATATAGGGTCCATGTGAGACATGCCTGGACAAGTCCGGGCATGTCTGGGCATGCCTGGACAAGTCCTGGTCACGGGACAGCCGTGGAAAAAACAATACTGAAATTCAAAAACTATGTGCTGGCCGTTAACACGCGCACAGTCATCTAGAAAATATTGAGCGAGTTGCTTCACAAACCCTCTCAAGGCATGTTGAATGTTAACGTTCCCGCTATGAGCTACACACATGACCAACTGTATAGCTGGGATGCGTAGCGTTCTTGCAGCGCAGGCCTATTTTTAAAGACGCTAAGCCCATCAGATATAAAAGACAGGCATGTTGAGACGTGTCCGGCCTATTTTGGCACAGAACCACAACTATGCAACGATTTTGACCAGCATTCAACAAAAAATTGGGTACAAATTTTTAACATACCGTGTTTCGGACCCTCAGACCATGCCAGAAGCACTCTGTGCCATGTACTCTAACTCATAATATTCGATTTTGATCAGGCATTTACCAAAAAAAATATTTGACTAAGTTCTTTGCATACCTTTTTGCTAACGAAAGAGGACAAAGCGCTTCAGACTATAGTCTTTCATCAGATAGACAAAGTCAAACTATGCCTGATGAAGAACCTAGTGTCTCGAAAGCTTGCAATTTGTACCCTTTTCAGTTGTTAAAAGTTCACCACTAGGACTCCAAGCAAATATTTTCGATTTTGATCAGCATTCAACAAAAAATTGGGTGCTAACTTTTTAGCATACCTGTGTTTCTATAGCGAATACACGGACCCCTACAGCGCATCCCTATAGTGTAGTTTAATGTAGGGGCAAACAGATTATCGCTGGTGCTTGGAAAATACACATTTCATAGATGGTGCTGATCCGCTGAATCATTTTAAACATTTCACGCCACTCATGCACCCATGCACACTTATGCTGTACCAGCACCGCTGCAGCTAGTGCTTTTTAGCTAAAAAAGACCCTTATTTGCATCATTTTCATTATAGTACGACTGGTACATACCCACTCCTATGCAGCGATATTGAGTACCGTTCAACAAAAATCAGGTACAAACTTTTAACATACCTGTGTTTCGGGCGCTCATGCCATACCAGAAGCACTCTGTGCCATGTACCATAGCCCATAATAATCGATCTTGATCAGTATTCAACAAAAAATTGGGTGCAAACTTTTTTAGCATAGCTGTGTTTCTGACTCCCATGTCGTACCAGAAAGACCTATTTTGGCACAGGCCTACACCTATGCAACGGTTTTGACCACTACTCAACAAAAATGGCTACAAACTTTTTAACATATCTGTGTTTCGGACTATCATGTCATAGCAGAAGCACCCTGTGCCATGTACTCTAGACCATAATATTGTTTTTGATCACCATTCAACAAAAAATTGAGGCATGTTGAGACGTGTCCCGGCCTATTTTGGCACATGACAAATGTTTCTGACTCTCATGTCATACCAGAAGCACCCTGTGCCATGTACTCTAGACCATAATATTTCACATCGGGTATGGGAACTACATAGCTTTGTTTTCTCAGGTATTTAAAAAAGTGTGAAAACTGAAAATCCCGCGCCTGTGGTAATTTAGTGAGAACCATATAGACAAATCGGGTATCGTCACACACGAGACCACGCACCTCGGGCTATCACATTTACCACTAGTTTTCAAAATCAGCTCCTTAACATAAGTAAGAATCGTGTGTCTGGATATCATGTCTAGAGAAATGTGCATGTCTCTGAAAATATTCCGTTCTAATGATACATTCAAAAAATGGGCGTTAGACGTGTCCCGGCCTATTTTGGCACATGACAAATGTTTCTGACTCTCATGTCATACCAGAAGCACCCTGTGCCATGTACTCTAGACCATAATATTTCACATCGGGTATGGGAACTACATAGCTTTGTTTTCTCAGGTATTTAAAAAAGTGTGGAAAACTGAAATCCCGCGGCCTGTGGTAATTTAGTGAGAACCATATAGACAAATCGGGTATCGTCACACACGAGACCACGACACCTCGGGCTATCACATTTACCACTAGTTTTCAAAAATCAGCTCCTTAACAATAAAGTAAGAATCGTAGCGTCCTGCATTGTGGTCTATAAATGTATAGTTTGAAAATTTACCGTTGCTAAAGAACAGTAAAAAGTCGTGCGTACAACTATCAGCCCCAAAACTCTCACCACTATCACAAACACTATTACCTACAGAGGCGCCCCGCGAGAATTTCTGTATGTGTGTATCAAGATGCTCCCTGCTATGACCGAATGTTTGCTCGTGGATGCTGGCATTTCCAGTGACATCATAGTTGTGTAAATGCGCTGGGGCACGTGTATCGATCCCCTAGGTTGTAATGCGTGATCATTTTAATTATTTTTCAATTCATAACCATACGTTCTCAGGCAGACAGGTTTATTTCACAGAAGTTGACTGTACAGTTGCATAATCTTTGTTTAAAATCATACATTTGCATAATTTTGTTTAAAATCGCACAGTTCTGCAATAATGTCGGGTGTTGGACACGCACTTATCAGTCTTTCATACGTGTCGCAGAAAGATTTTAGTCTGTTCTGCGAGAGTTTATTATGCACGTACTGTGCAGACATGTCAAGAAACATTTTGGTGTGTTCACCAGTCCATACGGGTGTTGGTGTGTAAGGCGATCGCATCATCCTTCTGCTTCTTACTTACACGCCGGCGCGATACCGCGCGTTTCTTTGACGGTAATGCATCGGCTGAATTGGCAGCTGCTGCTTCCGCGTTGCTATTTGCAGATTCTGTAGCTTGACACAGACGTATATTCTTAAGCCGACTACTCTCAGCATTCCCGGGGTGCTCGGTTGGCGCGTCGTTTTCTTCACGATCTGCACACACCCGTGTGAAAGAGGCTCCGTTCTCACTTCCGTTCTGTTCTCAAATCCATAATTGCGCTGCTGCAAAACTCGCGAATGACGATCCTCCGTAACTAAAGAAAAGATACGTGGTGTAGTTAACCGCTAAGTGGGGGAGATATAGGAAGAGCTACATGAGCCACTTGGCTCTGATTCAACGCGATATTTGTAAAGCTACTAGCACCGATTATCTGTGAAACCGATGCATGATTGTTTGTATAATACACTATAGAGCGGCCTAGACATATATACTTACAAGTATGCCCCGGGTGCTGATCTACAGAGAATGCTGAATTAACAGACATCTCGCTGCTCGAACGCCGCCGTATGGGGCTGTTTTCTCCCTCAAACTGCAACCTCACGGGCGATACTTTAGCAGCTGTAAATAAAATATAACATACATGAATGCGCACAACACATTCACAAAGCTAACTTGACACAGGTAAATAAAACTAGTTACCGCAGAAATTTTTATCTGCGTGTATAACTACACTATAGAACTGCGTAGACATATATGCTTACAAGTATGAGACGTGTAGTGTAGTTCAGAGATTGGTGAATTAAACGGTGTGGAGGTGCTCGGGCGTTTTCGTATGGGTGTGTTTCTTTTTCAAGCTGCAGCCTCCTGCTCGTTAGTTTAACATCTGTAAATAAAATATAACTATTACTCGCCACAGAAATGATATCTACGCGGGCCACACGCACAAAGCTAAATTCGCAAAGCTATCGTAACGCGCGTAAATAAAATATATCCACTAGTTATTGGTGGCGTCACGGGTACAGAGGGTACAACTATCACCCGTTTCATGGACCCGCTACCTTTTCTATTCCAGAGCCGTGTGCTTAGCGAATCACCCCATCTTTTAGGAGCGTTGGGAGGATTATAGTCCGGTTCTACGAACTCGACATCTGAATCCTGGGGATCCTCCACGATCTCAACATCGGAATCGCGATGCTCGAGCGGCTCAGTCGCCACAGGGTTTCCAACCGTCCAGTCCGCTACAGCTGTATCTGTATGAGAAAATGTTTATATTATTAAAACATGTCTAGCTAACGACCCAGTCAGCTAAAATAAAATTAACTGTATGGATTTTAGCGGCAGTCTATATTAATTATTAATATTAATAGTAGACGTTATAAATTTACAGCTACCACGTTTACCCGTCTAGATACATAGGTTTAAAACATATGATATAGCTATAGGTTTCTTGCCTGTGACAGACTGGTGAGAGCTTGAGGCTCGTCGCCCGCTAGCAGAGTTGCCTTCCTCTAACAGGTTCTGCGTAATGAACCGGTTCTCGTAGGAGTAGTCTGAATGGACTCCCTCTTCTTAAATAAGAATGAAATATATCGTTTATATATACAAAGCGCAGACTCAGACAGCCCGACACAATACGACGTACACTATATACGGTGTAAAATTTACCCGATTGTTCTGGTGAAAGCAAAGCAGAATATTGAACGCGGAAATATCTGGACTCCATCTTGAATAAAAAGGGTCCGCTATTAAATTAAAGCAAATAAAGATCAAGTATGAAAACACGACTAAGCTGTTCATGCAAATACTACACAAACTTAAATATAATTGAAACAAACGTGGATATTCACGAGACATAAAAATACGCACTTTAGCTCTAAAGATCAACTATGAAAACACGCTTAACCTATTCATGCAAATACTACACAAACTTAAATATAATTGAAACAAAAGACATAAAAATACAGCACTTTAGCTCTAAAGATCAACTATGAAAACACTGGTAACCTATTCATGCAAACACTACACAAACTTAAATATAGCTGAAACAAAAGACATAAAAATACGCACTTTAGCTCTAAAGACCAACTATAAAACAAGGGTAACCTATTCATGCAAATAAACACTTAAACTATACTAACTTAATATAATTGAAACGAAATCCGTAAAAATACTCACTATAGTCCTGTTCAGATCGGCGTTGTGGTCTGTGAGGTTTGAAGCCTTACAGGTGAGCTGTGTATCGCTTGGGAGCTGGTTGTATTTATTGGGGGCTAACAGAGAGAACACGCCCTCTGTCAATGAGGGGTAGAAAAAATCTATTAATGTTTTACAGGGCCATCATGCCGGTTAAGCACCTTGAAACAATATTTCACACCCGAAGCGTCACCATCATTACCCTCTAGCTGTAAATTTATAACGTCTACTATTAATATTAATAATTAATATAGACTGCCGCTAAAATCCATACAGTTAATTTTATTTTAGCTGACTGGGTCGTTAGCTAGACATGTTTTAATAATATAAACATTTTCTCATACAGATACAGCTGTAGCGGACTGGACGGTTGGAAACCCTGTGGCGACTGAGCCGCTCGAGCATCGCGATTCGATGTTGAGATCGTGGAGGATCCCCAGGATTCAGATGTCGAGTTCGTAGAACCGGACTATAATCCTCCCAACGCTCCTAAAAGATGGGGTGATTCGCTAAGCACACGGCTCTGGAATAGAAAAGGTAGCGGGTCCATGAAACCAGGGTGATATGTGTTTGTACCCTCTGTACCCTGTGACGCCACCAATAACTAGTGGATATATTTTATTTACGCGCGTTACGATAGCTTTGCGAATTTAGCTTTGTGCGTGTGGCCCGCGTAGATATATTTCTGTGGCGAGTAATAGTTATATTTTATTTACAGATGTTAAACTAACGAGCAGGAGGCTGCAGCTTGAAAAAGAAAACACACCCATACGAAAACGCCCGAGCACCTCCACACCGTTTAATTCACCAATCTCTGAACTACACTACACGTCTCATACTTGTAAGCATATATGTCTACGCAGTTCTATAGTGTAGTTATACACGCAGATAAAAATTTCTGCGGTAACTAGTTTTATTTACCTGTGTCAAGTTAGCTTTGTGAATGTGTTGTGCGCATTCATGTATGTTATATTTTATTTACAGCTGCTAAAGTATCGCCCGTGAGGTTGCAGTTTGAGGGAGAAAACAGCCCCATACGGCGGCGTTCGAGCAGCGAGATGTCTGTTAATTCAGCATTCTCTGTAGATCAGCACCCGGGGCATACTTGTAAGTATATATGTCTAGGCCGCTCTATAGTGTAGTTATACAAACAATCATGCATCGGTTTCACAGATAATCGGTGCTAGTAGCTTTACAAATATCGCGTTGAATCAGAGCCAAGTGGCTCATGTAGCTCTTCCTATATCTCCCCCACTTAGCGGTTAACTACACCACGTATCTTTTCTTTAGTTACGGAGGATCGTCATTCGCGAGTTTTGCAGCAGCGCAATTATGGATTTGAGAACAGAACGGAAGTGAGAACGGAGCCTCTTTCACACGGGTGTGTCGCAGATCGTGAAGAAAACGACGCGCCAACCGAGCACCCCGGGAATACTGAGAGTAGTCGGCTTAAGAATATACGTCTGTGTCACGCTACAGAATCTGCAAATAGCAACGCGGAAGCAGCAGCTGCCAATTCAGCCGATGCATTACCGTCAAAGAAACACGCGGTATCGCGCCGGCGTGTAAGTAAGAAGCAGAAGGTCGATCGCCTTACACACCAACACCCGTATGGACTGGTGAACACACCAAAATGTTTCTTGACATGTCTGCACAGTACGTGCATAATAAACTCTCGCAGAACAGACTAAAATCTTTCTGCGACACGTATGAAAGACTGATAAGTGCGTGTCCAACACCCGACATTATTGCAGAACTGTGCGATTTTAAACAAAATTATGCAAATGTATGATTTTAAACAAAGATTATGCAACTGTACAGTCAACTTCTGTGAAATAAACCTGTCTGCCTGAGAACGTATGGTTATGAATTGAAAAATAATTAAAATGATCACGCATTACAACTTAGGGGATCGATACACGTGCCCCAGCGCATTTACACAACTATGATGTCACTGGAAATGCCAGCATCCACGAGCAAACATTCGGTCATAGCAGGGAGCATCTTGATACACACATACAGAAATTCTCGCAGGGGCGCCTCTGTAGGCAATAGTGTTTGTGATAGTGGTGAGAGTTTTGGGGCTGATAGTTGTACGCACGACTTTTTACTGTTCTTTAGCAACGGTAAATTTTCAAACTATACATTTATAGACCACAATGCAGGACGCTACGTTCTTACTTTATTGTTAAGGAGCTGATTTTTGAAAACTAGTGGTAAATGTGATAGCCCGAGGTGCCGTGGTCTCGTGTGTGACGATACCCGATTTGTCTATATGGTTCTCACTAAATTACCACAGGCCGCGGGATTTTCAGTTTTCCACACTTTTTTAAATACCTGAGAAAACAAAGCTATGTAGTTCCCATACCCGATGTGAAATATTATGGTCTAGAGTACATGGCACAGGGTGCTTCTGGTATGACATGAGAGTCAGAAACATTTGTCATGTGCCAAAATAGGCCGGGACACGTCTCAACATGCCTCAATTTTTTGTTGAATGGTGATCAAAAACGAATATTATGGTCTAGAGTACATGGCACAGGGTGCTTCTGCTATGACATGATAGTCCGAAACACAGATATGTTAAAAAGTTTGTAGCCATTTTTGTTGAGTAGTGGTCAAAACCGTTGCATAGGTGTAGGCCTGTGCCAAAATAGGTCTTTCTGGTACGACATGGGAGTCAGAAACACAGCTATGCTAAAAAAGTTTGCACCCAATTTTTTGTTGAATACTGATCAAGATCGATTATTATGGGCTATGGTACATGGCACAGAGTGCTTCTGGTATGGCATGAGCGCCCGAAACACAGGTATGTTAAAAAGTTTGTACCTGATTTTTGTTGAACGGTACTCAATATCGCTGCATAGGAGTGGGTATGTACCAGTCGTACTATAATAAAAATGATGCAAATAAGGGTCTTTTTTTAGCTAAAAAGCACTAGCTGCAGCGGTGCTGGTACAGCATAAGTGTGCTGTGGGTGCATGAGTGGCGTGAAATGTTTAAAAATGATTCAGCGGATCAGCACCATCTATGAAATGTGGTATTTTCCAAGCACCAGCGATAATCTGTTTGCCCCCTACATTAAACTACACTATAGGGATGCGCTGTAGGGGTCCGTGTATTCGCTATAGAAACACAGGTATGCTAAAAAGTTAGCACCCAATTTTTTGTTGAATGCTGATCAAAATCGAATATTATGAGTTAGAGTACATGGCACAGAGTGCTTCTGGCATGGTCTGAGGGTCCGAAACACGGTTATGTTAAAAAATTTGTACCCGATTTTTTGTTGAATTCTGGTCAAAATCGTTGCATAGTTGTGGTTCTGTGCCAAAATAGGCCGGGACACGTCTCAACATGCCTGTCTTTTATATCTGATGGGGCTTAGCGTCTTTAAAAGTAGGCCTGCGCTGCAAGAACGCTACGCATCCCAGGCTATACAGTTGGTCATGTGTGTAGCTCATAGCGGGAACGTTAACATTCAACATGCCTTGAGAGGGTTTGTGAAGCAACTCGCTCAATATTTTCTAGATGACTGTGCGCGTGTTAACGGCCAGCACATAGTTTTTGAATTTCAGTATTGTTTTTTCCACGGCTGTCCCGTGACCAGGACTTGTCCAGGCATGCCCAGACATGCCCGGACTTGTCCAGGCATGTCTCACATGGACCCTATATGTCCGTTCACAATATGTCTATCAGTATTAAAACATAAAAACTCCTCTGTACACGATCCTTAAGCAAAATAAAAAAATAATGTAAAATAAATCTGTGAAAGAGCAAAATGTTGAAATATACGCTTAACTAATATTTGAAAAATATGGTGTCTCACATGGACCCTATATGTCAGTTCACGATATGTCTATCAGTATTAAAACATAAAAACTCCTCTGTACACGATCCTTAAGCAAAATAAAAAAAATAATGTAAAATAAATCTGTGAAGGAGCAAAATGTTGAAATATACGCTTAACTAATATTTGAAAAATATGGTGTCTCACATGGACCCTATATGTCAGTTCACGATATGTCTATCAGTATTAAAACATAAAAACTCTTCTGTACACGATCCTTAAGCAAAATAAAAAAATAATGTAAAATAAATCTGTGAAGGAGCAAAAATGTTGAAATATACGCTTAACTAATATTTGAAAAATATGGTGTCTCACATGGACCCTATATGTCAGTTCACGATATGTCTATCAGTATTAAAACATAAAAACTCCTCTGTACATTATTGTGAAGGGGTTAAAAGAGGCTTCATGGTTGATATGATAAGCTGATCAGAATAGCTAGCATCATGAGAGCTGCTATGGTTGACAGTGGTAGCGAACGCATAACTAATATTTGATTGGCCAACTATACACAAATGCTTTTTTAATATAGCTCCTCATATGGATGTGCTAATTGACTTCATATGCACGCACAGTATGTATTGTGAGCCCTGCACTTGCATGCTAACATCATTATATTAGCACCTGTGATTAGCTAGCATCATGATAGCTGCTGTGGTTGACAGTGGTAGCGAACGCATAACTAATATTTGATTGGCCAACTATACACAACTGCTTTTTTTAATATAGCTCCTCATATGGATGTGCTAATTGACTTCATATGCACGCACAGTATGTATTGTGAGCCCTGCACTTGCATGCTAACATCATTATATTAGCATCTGTGATGGGGAAGTTACTTTATTGATATACATGCTTCATTGAGATACTTATAATCCTATATATAGTGCATATATGTCTGCCTATTGGGGGATATTGTGAGTTACATAGACTGCATATATATGGACAAATATATGTAGGTTATTATTGTTTAGCCCCGGATTAGTCTATTATCGTTATAACATATAAGATATGGAGATGGGCACTATTATATATTGATTTGAATGTAGTTCATACCTGTCTGCATTTGGCTATTTTTCTGCATGCTGTATATCCCACGCTTTTGGATTTTTATTCATGATAATGTATATGTCTTTGAGCTGTAACTTCATGTCAACACTTTGGCTATTTTTCTGCATGCTGTATATCCCACTCTTTTGGATTTTTATCCATGATAATGTATTTTAGACCTTAATAAAATTTGTATTTTATACTGCAAAAGCTTCCTTTTTCAATTTATTTCAATCTCGCCATGACTTTCCCCACACAATAGAGTGGTCATAGGATACATTTACAGGTTGGCTTAAAAGAGCTCAGTATCAGACACACAGATAAAACAACTTTACACACATTTACAGGTAAATAGAGACAAATGAATTCATGAATGCATGCGACCTTCTCTCATTGTACTTACAGGTCATGACACAATACAGGGCTATTTAGTATATGTGGTTTCTAACATGTCACAATAGCATCGACCTTCACTCATTCTCTCAATGGTAATAAATTAGCTATCTGTAGCAAACCAGAAACTAGGTTGGAGATTCCTAACCCCATGTCATTACATTCTTCCCAGTCCTGATATAAGTGTAGATACAATGGCAGGCTAAAAATATATATATAAACACTGAATAAAAACTACAACGTAAAGATGTATATCTATGTACCATGTTAGTTAGTAAATAGAAAAATATGCTCCTCTCAATACAACCCAAGCCTTGTACATAGCCATTGGTAACAAGTTAGCCATCTCTAACAGAGAGTGCTAGAAATCACCTTTACATACAGACATATCAGCTCCAAACTTTTACACATTTACTGGGGGACATTTATACAAACCTGCTAGAAATGAGCTTTACATACATTTACTGATGGATTCTAATACAGACATTTACTGGGTGCTTCTAATACAAATCCTTTACACTTCATGTCAGGGCACTCTCTGCTAGAAAATAGCTTTACATCTACGGATTGAAGTGCCAGTAAAGATGTATATCTATGTACCATGTTAGTTAGTAAATAGAAAAATATGCTCCTCTCAACACAGCTCCTAATAGCTTACCAATCTGTAACAAAAGTCTGTATTTCACTAAAACTCTTTCCCAGTACTGATATAAGTGTAGATACACTGCCAAGCTAAAAATATATATACTGAATAAAACTATAAGATGAGCGTCGTAATTCCAAATGTGTTATAAGATGATACTTCAATAAAATCCTTATATACTAGTTATATACAGAAGTCTGTATTTAACTAGAACTCCTTATACATTTACTGGGTCCTTAAAAGTTTCTCTCCTCTTTAATACACTAATACTCCACAGACTAATCAAAGTCACTGAATAAAATATCAATAGAGACGAATAATTCACTTTGATTGAAATTCACAAATCCAGCAGACCAGATTTCACAGCCTGAGCAAAGTTCAGCCAGGGGACGTGACGACCTGGATCAACCTGACAGGGAGACGGATTAAATGATAGGGGGCGTGTCGACCTGTCAGATTTGAGTTTGACGAATAATGGTGTACCTATACTACTACTCACAATTGAAAGAGACAGAAAGCATGCAGGAAATATTAATAAGATTAGAGGGGTTTCTGAGTGTAGCAGTTGGAAGGTTTGACTTGCTATAACATGGGGGGGGCCGGGGTTTGGAGCGATATCTCCTGCGACTAAAAGAAGGAGGATAGAAAGAGTGAGCAGATGGTGAAGTGATTTGTGAGAGCGTCTGGTGTGTTGGATGGTGAGACTGAGTGGATTTGTGCTGTTTAGCAATGTAAAAAGAGTGTGAGTGCTATACATAGGTGAGGAAAGGATAGAGGGGGTAATATGGATGGAGTGTAAAGGGTTAATGCAAGGGCGGTGGATGTGAGTGAATGCAGCAGCCAGGATATAAATTAAACAAATGCATATGGTGAATATGTGTTGTGATGCAAATGTAGAGGGAATAGATTTATTAATTTGTCTTATCTGTCTCCTTACCTGTCTAACTGCCATGTTTAACTGTCTCATACTTTGATACATGTACTTCGATTAAATGAACATAAATGCTTCCCCAGACTATGTCTCAATATATAGGAGCCTAGTTCTAAGATCTCTTCCTTTTTTTTTTCTCTCATTAGCAATCAAGCTAAGTTGACACAGCAGGACACAATAAATGTAGTGGGCAGATAACCAAATGTCTAAAGCCCCCGTCTCACATAGCGATATCGCTAGCGAGATAGGTGCTGAGTCACTAGTTTTGTGACGCAGCAGCGATCTCCCCAGCGATATCGCTGTGTGTGACATTCAGGGACGATCAGCCCCCCTGCCGGGTATCGCTGATCGTCGCTGAAATGTCAGGACATTTTTTTGATCGCTGGTCTCCCGCTGACAGGCACGTATCGCTGCGTGTGACAGGCGGGAGACCAGCTATCCGCTGGTAACCAAGGTACACAGCGGGTTTCCAGGCGCGGGGCTGTGCCTAGAAACCCGCTGTGTACCTTGGATACCAGCTCCCTGATGCAGGGAGCTGGTAACCAAGGTACACAGCGGGTTTCCAGGCACCGCGCAGCGCCTGGAAACCCGCTGTGTACCTTGGTTACCAGCTCCCTGCATCAGGGCGCTGGTATCCAAGGTACACTGCAGGTAACTAAGCGATGTTTACCCGCAGTGTCGCTTGTACTGATCGCTGCCTGAGCTGCCTGTTTGGCAGCTCAGCAGCGATAATGTAGCGATACACCAGCGATCCTGATCGTTGTCGGGATCGCTGGTGTATCGCTATGTGAGACCCAGCCTTAAGCCAACATGGGTCATAAACCACTTTGAAAAAGTTATTTGACCTTTATTATTACTATTATTATTACTATTACACTCAATTGAATTAGAATTTCTTAAATTAGTGACTAAAAGATACTGGTTCAAAGGCTTCGCTGGTGTAATATTGCATTTAGCAGGGTACAATTCCATGTAAGGTACTCAAGATAATATATAAGATAATTAAATTGTTACATTATTCCCAACTGTCCAATGTATACAACTAATTTTGATATTAACCCCTTAACCCCCGGAGCTTTTTTCGGTTTTGCATTTTCGTTTTTCGTTCCCCTTCTTTCCAGAGCCATAACTTTTTTACTTTTCCATCAATATGGCCATCTGAGGGCTTATTTTTTGCACGACAAGTTGTACTTTTGAACGACATCATTGGTTTTACCATGTAGTGTACTCAAAAATAAGAAAAAAAATCCAAGTGCGGTGAAATTGCAAAAAAGTGAAATCCCACACTTGTTTTTTGTTTGGCTTTGTTTGGCTTTTTTCCTAGGTTCACTAATTGCTAAAACTGACATTCAATTATGATTCTCCAGGTCATTATGAGGTCATAGACACCAAACATGTCTAAATTCTTTTTTATCTAAGTGGTGAAAAAAATTCCAAATTTTGCTAAAAAAAAAAAAAATTGCGCCATTTTCTGAGACCCGTAGCGTCTCCATTTTTTGTGATCTCAGGTCGAGTGAGTGCTTATTTTTTGCATGTTGAGCTGACGTTTTTAATGATACCACTTTTGTCCAGATAAGTTCTTTTGATCGCCCATTATTGCATTTTAATGCAATGTTACGGCGACCAAAAAAACGTAATTCTGGCATTTTGATTTTTTTCTCGCTACGCCTTTTAGCGATCAGGTTAATCCTTTTTTAATTGATATATTGGGCGATTCTGAATGTGGCGATACCAAATATGTGTAGGTTTGATTTTTTTATTGTTTTATTTTGATTGGGGGGTGATTTAATCTTTTATGTTAATTTTTTTTAATTTTTTTAATTTTTAAATACTTTTTTTTACTTTTGGCATGCTTCAATAGCCTCTATAGTAGGCTAGAAGCTGCCATAGCATGATCGCTTCTGCTACATAGAGGTGATGCATAGATCACGTCTATGTAGTAGAATTACAGCATTGGCAAGAGCGCTGACCACAGGGTGGCGCTCATAACAATCTGCCATCAACAGCCATAGAGGACTCGAGGAGACCTCAGGTTGTTGTGGCAACGCATCGCTGACCCCCGATCACGTGACAGAGGTCAGCAATGCGCTTATTTCCGGCCATGCGCCAGAAGCTCTAGTTAAATTCCACTGTCAGCATTTGACAGCGTGATTTAACTAGTTAATAGGTGCGAGCAGATTGCGATTCTGCTCGCTCCTATTGCGGGTACATGTAAGCTGTTTTTAACAGCTGACATGTCGTGGCTTTGAGGTGGGCTCACTGCCGGAGCCCACCTCAAAGCGGGGCGATACTGCCAGCTGACGTACTATTCCGTCAGCTGGCAGTAAGGGGTTAATACTATTACAACTTTTTGAGATTTGACAATTATGCTAACCTGTTTATCAGAAACAGAACTCTAGTTCTCTTTTTTTAAAAAATAATTTTTGAAAATTATTGTGGTACAGATTTTGGGAAAATTTCATTCATTATGTACCCATGAAAGTTCCCAAATTTAGAAAACCTAGTTATTGATGGATGGTTGTTAATAGTTGCACCTATCTCCCACATTTATCCCTCATTCAGATATTTGTTTTTGCATTATACAAAAAAAGGCAACACTTTCCGTGAGTGTTTGGTCAGTGTCACTTTTATCACCAGTTTTTCATGTGGATAACATAGAACTAAATTTCAAAAAACATCACAGAAAAAGATACAGCTTTACTTATTTTGGACAAAATATAGACCAATACCTCATATAACGTATTTATCTTATGCATTTTTCATCTTTTTTATTGCACTTTTTATGCAGGGTACAGTCAGGCCCTTTATTGTACTTACATAGTACTGGTGAGCCGGCCTGATCTAAGCATATGGTTGTTATCAATAGGCTGTAAGCTAAACATTAAGCATCACATGCATCTGTGTGACTGGGGTCCTATGCAAGCTCCACCTGGGTGCATGCTGAATAGTATACAGCCACCCCCTCCATGAATTGGGAGGTCTGTGAGTGCCTGTTTGCATCAGTATTTTGTACCTGTGCTGCACCTGCCTTTATCATGGCAGTCTGCTGTATCCTGCTAGTGCATTGGTAATCTCACGTGGCGTTGGTAAGGCTGTATCTTTTTATGTGATGTTTTTTGAAATTTTGTTCTATGTAAGCCATTTTTAATTTTAGTGTTACGACTCAAAAGTGTGAGGACTGTATCTTTTTCTGTGACAGTTTTTCATGTGTCCAAATATGATGACGGTTTTTTAAGCATCCCTTTGCAAAAGTGCAAAGCGGATAGCACTAGAATGCAACTAGGACGGTATCAGTATGTTGAGTTTATAGTGGGCTCAAAGACTTCATTGTGCAATTTTGATCAGTGACTTGAATAAAAATTCCAGATGTCTTCATTATTTTTTTTTTTCAGGTAGAACACAGAACACGGACCTCAGAATTAGCCTAAAGATTAATTTTATTTAAATATATTCTTAGCCTTTGGAGGATTGATTTCTTCACTTTTTCCTATTTTTCCTTTTATGATGACTGATCACCATACACATAAAAAAATCAATAGGTATGAATTATGGCAGATCCTTATTGATTGAAGTAACATTTATGTTCAATATATGAATAAACTAAAACAAAGATATTAAACTTTCAATAAACTTTTTTTAACTGTAATTTAAAATAATAAAAAGATAAGAGAAAAAAACATTGGATATAAAGCTACTCATGAATTGCTCATTTCTTTGGCTAAATTGATGAAACATTTTACTATTATATTATAGCTGTATTAGCACTTCTATTTAAGTATGTGAGTATTTATTTAAAAGAAAGATATGCAATGGTATCAAAATGTATCTGTTACTCACCTGTCATAATTGCTATCCTGTGACTTGGCCATTGCATATGTACCACAAACCTCAGTATGCAACTGACGAAGGTCTTTTGTATGGACCGAAATGTTTTGTAATGCTATTGTTTGGGATTGAATAAAATCACCTACAATCTTTACACTAAGTTAAGTGCCGGGTTCTATTTAATATTAATTACGGTTTGGGAACCTACCTGAGCACCATCAGTCAGCTGTGCACACGTTTTCTATGTACTATATCGCCAGTACTTGGCCTTGTTTACTTCTCTTATAGCCAGTTTTCTTTGTACTAGTCCGTCGTAGGTTACTCTAGTAACCTGGCAAACATCTCTGACATTACTCAAGGCCTTCTAATGCAGGCTTAAGCACTCATGTGCTGTCTGAGTAATGAGAAAGCTTTTCTCTCAGCTACCATGTGTTTGTTAAGAGTTGCATCATGTTCAGCTTAAGTCTGCTCCAGGTAGCTGTCAAATTATCTTCTGCTATTGACTTCCATTGAACTTCCAATATTTATTTCCTAACACAATCCAGTTTATCAAGGTGTAGTGCACACCTATTATTATGCGATCAACATTCCGTAATGTTTTGTCTCACATGCTTTCTCAGCAATAAAGATGAGCAAACTTGCTCGGAAAACGTTCGCCAATCTCACATTCAGTACAAATGTAACACATTCGGATTCGTGCTCAGTTTCACAAGCATTTTTCTTTAAAGTCAGCAAAATTCGGTCAAAGATCGGTAAATGATCGCGTTTCCACTAATGCTTTTGTTTTTACTTTGTCTAGGATAGTGGTGGATGATGAGCGGGGGGATGAGTTTTATGAAGTAAGCGGAGTGTTTTTTCTTTTTAATAACTTAATGTGTGTACATTCTGGCAGCCAATCAGGGCACAGAAACAATCCACAACAAAGCTGTATCTATATACATAGCAGACATCTTGCTTTACTGGCACAATTTTCTCAGTGTAACAGCGCAGAGGCTGCTTCTGCAAGTGAACTTGTCATTTAGATCCTGTCTTGTGTGAAATCGATCTTCAAGCCGGTAAGTATGCTAAAACTGTGTTGCTAAAACTGTGTTTCAGTCAGAAGGCCCCATTTGCTAATCCAAATCGTTTGGACTAAAACTGTGTTGCAGTCAGGAATCAGGAGGCCCCATTTGCTAATCAAATTCACTAGGCCTAATATTGGGTTCAGCTAGGAGGCCCTATTTGCTAATCCAAATCATTTGGGCTAAAACTGTTGCAGTCAGGAGGCCCCATTTACTAATCCAAATCGCTTGGGCTAAAACTGTGTTGTAGTCAAGAATCAGGAGGCCCCATTTGCTAACTAGAATTGTTAGGCCTTAAATTGTGGTTCAGCAAGGAGGCCCCATTTGCTAATCCAAATAATTTGGAGTAAAACGGTGTTGAAGTCAGGAGTCCCCATTTGCTAATCCAAATCGTTTGGGCTAAAATTGTACTGCAGTCAGGAATCAGGAGTCCGCATTTGCTAGCCAAAATTATTAGGCCTAATATTGGGGTTCGGCAAGGAGGACCCATTTGCTTATCCAAATCGTTTGGGCTAAATCTGTGTTGCAGTCAGTAATTAGGAGACACCATTTGCTAATCAAAATTGTTTGGCCTAATATTGAGGTTAAACCTGGAGGCCCCATTTGCCAATCAAAATAATTTGAGCTTAAACTGTGTTGCAGTCAGGAATCAGGAGGTTCCATTTGCTAATCAAAATCGTTAGGTCTAATATTGAGGTTCAGACAGGAGTCTCCAATTGCTAATCAACATCGTTTGGGCTAATAGTGTTGTTCAGGTACACTGTGTAAGAAAATAAATAGTGATTCTTCATTTAGTGACAGGTGACTGACAGGTCTGGGCCTAAGGTTGTGAAATAGCTGGATAGAAGAGGGGAAGGGTACATACAGCATGAGTGGGAAAAATCGAGATTGTGGTGGAAGGGGAAGGCTTGGTGTTCGACATGTATGGCATGTATGACATGTATGTGGGTTAGGTGTTGATATTACTGAAAGCTCAACTGAACAAACACCATCTCGTCCTATTCAAAGACAACTTACAACATCTGTTATGGGACTGAATACTCAACTCTCTTTCTTTGGCAGCCACAGAGCGGTGCACCTTGAAGATGAGACTTAGAAAGAGCATGTGCTCCAGTGGATGGCAAGTGCTGAATCAAGTTCCCTTGTCTCCTCTTCCTCCACCTTAACATCACACACAGTACAATCCTCAGGGGTGGCACCCCAATCACCCTTGTTTCCCCCTGTGTCACAACTTTCCAACCACCTAACTGACTGTGGGAAACCACAGATCGGCCAGTCTGCTGAGCTGTTCACATATTCTATTCCATTGGGCATCAAAGATCTACTCCAAAGAGTAACATAATCCAGATAAGGAAAGCATATGCTTTGATGCCCAAATTGTTTTTGTGTTGGATGCGAGGCAGGACTAAGTAGGGTCCAAACAGAATCCAGACCCTCATCACCAGACGTTAACCACCAAGGGTGGAGGTGATCGTGATGAGACTCAGATACCAGAGGAATATGCGGACTGTACTGTGCTGTCAGGATAGGAAGAGGAGAAGGGTGACTTTAAGGGCAGTGAGTGGGAAAACAGAGAGGATGACAATGAGGCTGTAGACCCCACTTGGTGTGAACACAGAAGCAAATAGCTGAGTAGCATGAGGAGGTCACATTATGGATTGCCACATAGACATGGGGTGATGCAACCATGACAAGCACTGTATCCTCAGTCACAACTGTGGCTATGGCGAGCACTGGTGGTAAGCCTACAGTTTGCAGGAGCGGCAACGATTGCCTAGCATGGGTCTTTTCTGAGACCGCAAAGGATAATCCAACTCACATTATCTGCAAAATTTGCAAAAAAGACTTAGTAGAAACAAAATTGCAATAATTTGACTACTACATGCATGAACCGACACATGCACGCTCAACATGCCTTAGTCTAAAAAGCAGACTAGCGGACCTCGGCAACCACCAGCCATCACATCAACCGCATCTGCTGGTTCATCGTTCTCTGTCACCATGCCAAGTGTTCTCAGACAGGCCTCCATCCACAGAACCTCCACTTGTTTATCCCCTACAGTAAGGGTGCGTGAGAGCCAATCAGTTGTTACAGAAGTGAAGATACCTGCTGTTTTTGTTTCACCGAGCACACCACATCTTTCTCAATCCACCATAACATCTCCGCCTGCACCTCACTCATAGGCTAGCAGTTTGTCAAGTTCACCCTACTCCACCCTCTCTCAGCACAGCAGCCAGCCCTCGGTCTCGCACTTGTGGTTATGCAAAAAATGTTTCCTCATACACAAGCCAAAGCTAAGAGCTTAAACTCCACCATTTCCAATCTGTTGGCCACAGAAATGCTGTCTTTCCACCAGGTGGATACAGATGGTTTCCAAAAGTTGATGGCCATCGCAGTCCCCTAGTACCAGTTGCCCAGTCACCATTACTTCTCTAAGAAAGTTATGCCTGCGCCACACCTGCATGTTGACAACAGCATCACTCGTTCCCTGAAAAAAATCTATGTCTACCAGGGTCCATTTCACCCCTGACACATGGACGAGCAAACATGGGAAGGGGCGTTACATTTCACTGACTGGGCACTGGGTGACTCTAGTGGTTGTGGAGGCAGAAGGGCAAGGGGCTGCTGCACAAGTCTTGGAATACCCAAGGCTTACAGGACAAACCTCTATATCTTAACAGTTCCTCCATTGCTTCTGCCTCCTCCACCTCCTCTAGGGCCTCCACCTGCACCTTCAATTTCTCCCTTAATGAGACATACATTACAACAATGCAGAAAGAATTTCCCCACCTCCATACTGCACAGACAGAGTCACTGAACCTGGAGCCAGGGGAGGCCATGTGTGATAATGGTGCAAACATGGTGGCGGCCCAATGACGGAACAACCTCACAGACGTGCCTTGCATGGCTCACATCCTCAACCTGGTGGTACAATAATGTCTTCATCACTATCCCAGCCTGAATGCGCTGCTGCAGAAATTATAGTCGCTGTGTGCTCACTTCTGCCAATCACACCTCACAGGTCATCGACTTTTATCGCTAAAAAGGTCTTTTGGACTACTGATTAACCATGTGATGTGCCGACATGGTGGAATTACACTCTGCATATGTTGCAGCGACTGTGGCAGCAGCAGTGAGCCCTGGTGCACTATATCCTTCTGCATAGCCTGAGTCGAAGCAAGACAGACGTTGCACAAATCATGCTTGCAGACTGGGCACAGATGAAGGACCTCTGCACCCTTCTGCACAGTTTCAAAATGACTAGTAAGATGGTTAGCGCTGATGATGCCATCATCAGCATTACTACTCCAGTCATCTACATGCTGGAGCACATTTTGAATAGTCTGCGGGAGGTGGTGGTCCAAGAGGAAGAGGAGGAAGCAGAGGATAATGAGGATGTGATAATATCTCTAAATTCCGAACTGTCATTGCACAGGCTGGTGCCATGGGAGAGTGTATTACAGTGATCGAAGGGGCTTATGGTATCAGACAAACTGTTAGTGAAGGTGCAGGGACCGAGGAACAAATAGAGGAGGACGAGGAAGAAGAGGTGTTTGTCACGCAACAGTCAGGAAATGAAGAGGAGTATGATCTCTGCTCTGTTGTCCATGGTTGGCTGGAGGGAACGGAGGAAGCAACCTTGAGTGTTACACCGCCACCAACACTTAATGGACTTGGAACTCATGAAAGTGCCCTATACATGAGTGCCATCTTGCTGCACTTCAACCTGATGCCCATATTCTTAGGGTTAGAAATAGTGCTGACTACTGGGTTACATTCATAGTACAAAAGTAAATTTTGTCAGATGCTTCTCACCCTGGAAAGAGACACATGCATGCTGGAGTATCAAAACAAGCTTGCAGACAAACTTAAGAATGGTTTTCCCCAAGACAGTAGTGCGGCACACAGTGTGCATTACAGTTCTAGACTTCTAACCCTGGGAAGGCAAGGCATCATTGTAAAAACATTAGCAGAAACAGCAATGTAAGTGGCATAAGCAATTTCAATGAGTCATTTCACATGTTTTTTAGACCAATCTGTGCACCAGCAGAACAGAGTACAAGTCTGACACATTGTGAATGACTTGAGAGGACGCTGCAGGAGTTTCTTGAGCTCAATAGCAATGCCATCTAGGGGAATTTGGACCCTTTGCATTTTGAGCTTCATAAATGGAAGATGGGCCTCAGAGCTCTAGAGCTGACAGAGCACTGGATGGTATAAAATTGCTCTTCGGTCTTTTCATTGTCATTGAACTGGTAGATTGACCACCACAATTCCTCTCTGCTTTGACCGCACTGGTGCTGCTGTAAGGAGGTAGCAGGTACCCTTGGTTTCTCCCTCTCTCCTTTCCTGTATGTGGTCCCCCCATGCATGCGGTGCCCCGACTGTGGATAAGGAGTAATGCGTTCCTTGCTATGTTTGATTTGCTTTACTGTTCCAATGTTATGCATTAATATACATTTATGTGGTGTGTTTGCAATGTTTCCTATAGGTATTAATGTTGTGTTCTGTGTATGTAGAGTAGGTATAGCAAAGAGTTAACTGAGGGGCTGAACCAGCAGCCTCCAAGCAGACAGGAAGTCCCAGTCTGCAGGAGTGCCTGAGGCAGGGTGTGTGTCCTCATCTGGGACAGAAAGAACCCCCTTCTGGGGCCTAGATGTGTCCACTCTTGGGAAAGAAGGAGCCCCCGTCTGGGGCATATGTGTGTCCGGGTCTGGGACAGAATCAGTCGCCCAGACAAGTTTGCCCTGGGCAGGTGCTCAGGACTGTGAGGAGTAAAAGGCTCCCCAGGAGGGGAGAGGAGTGCTGCCCTGGACCCATGGGCAGTGAAGAGGGTGACAGGACTTTGTTAGCGATTCGCCAAAGGGACTATAAGCATCCAGATACCGGACACTGGAGCAACTTCACTTCTGCTGCTGCTGACACTGCAGTGACTAGCAATAGGGACAGAGCCGGAACTTTTATTGGATTTACTGCAACTTCTTTTTCCAACCCTTTTCTATCTCGTTTGTTCACAAATAAATAATTTCCCTGTTGGATCATAACTTTGCTTCTGGATCCTGATTGCCTGGGCTACAGTGACCGAGGAGAAGAGGTATATCCCCTGGGGTTGTATCTGTCCTGTTTATTTCATGTGCAAGGGGCCGGGGTGTTTGTGGTCTGTAGTTTTAAAGGAACTCAGTCGGGACTACCACCTCGGTCGCCCTTGTTTCACTTGGCGTAATCGGCAGGATGTCCCTCGCAACCCTACAACCCTGAGAGTAATGGAAAAAGTGCCTGAGACTTGTGATTTTGAACTTGGGACTTGTTATGAAGAACTGCCTGAGACTTGTGATTTTGAACTTGGGACTTGTGTTTTGTTGCCCGCCATGAAGGAATTAAAGATGGCAGCTGACAGTGACTTTAAGCCTAAGATTTGTGATTTGTTGCCTGCCATGAAGGAATTAAAGGTGGGGCTGAGAGACTTTGAGCCCAAGATTTGTCACTTGTTGCCCACCATGAAGGAATTAAAGATGGCGGCTCACAGAGATTGCAAGATGGCACGGACCTCTACCCAGGAGATGATGGCCGTTGGTGCAAAAATGAGAAACGTTGCCACCTTTCGCGGGCCAAAAGATTTGGCGCCAAAAGGCAGGGGGTTGCGTCCACTTGTGAAGAAGGCCCGCCCTAAATGGGTGTGGGCGAAGAAGAAGTTCCCACCCGTACAGCAGAACCCAAGGAAACAGGTGTGGTCACGCCCATGAATGTGTGGAACCAGAAGAGACCAGACAGCATGCCTGCAAGAGAGACGCCATTACCCAGTGAGATACCTGTCCGAATGCAGCGGAGGATTGCCAGGAGCTGGAGCACCGTGGGTGTGGAGAAGCAGGAGTAAGAAGGAGTAGTAGAGAAGGCAGAAGCAGTGGAAAGAGGGACCAACGCAGCCGTGATCCTGAGTTTGCGCAGCCGCAGTGGAGGACCGTCGCATTCAGATGCAGCCACAGTGAGTGCAACGTTTACCCTCACCACCCCAGTTTCTGCACCTACTCCAGCTCCGGGGACCATGTGCAGTGGCAGTAAAATTGCTCTCCAGCATCGAGGAGACATAGGCGCGGGAAGCACGGTGTTATGTGCGGCCGCTGCAATGGTCGCTACCCACGCAGTAAGCCGGAGGGAAAAGGCAACCTCAAAGAAATTGGTGGCCACAGTCAGGTCATGGGTGCAGGAGGCTCCAAGTTTGCAGAGCCGGCCACTGCTGGAGGAAAGAACCCGGAAGCTCCAGAGACCCTGGACTCACTGCTGAGGAGTGTGAGAAGCACAAGGAATAGTGGGGGATCCTCGTCCCACACATATATTGTAGTGCAGGGTCTGCATGCGGCCCATTACAGTAACCAGCGGCCATGCATTGACTGACATGTCCCACTTTTAGCTAATGTGCGTGGTGCCAGTTGCACCTGTGAAAAGTAATAAGGACTGTTTCGTGTTCCTGAGAGGGCAGTGAGCCCTGCATGGTGCCAAAGGACTGAGGCATCAATAGTGGCTGCCATGGTCACAGTTGAAGGACTGTGTGTTGTTCTCCCCCTCCTCCAAGTTTGTTGGCACCCGTTGGCGCATCTCTTGCAGGATCACAGGGCTGAAACCCACGGGGGTTGGTTACGGTGGACTATGTGGGTGGCGGCTGCAAAACTGGACTGTGTTACCTCTGGACTGGCCCCTTGTTATATGCAGCCCACCATCGTCAAAAGCCCATGGCCCACTCAAAGGAGGGAGGGGGAGAGAGCCATCAGAAGGACCCGAAGGCCGAGCCGGGTCAAGAGTGTATGTTGAGTTGGCCATCGAGCCGGGACACTGATTTTAACAGTCCCAGGAGAAAGGGGACCAGGGTCAGGCAGACCCGCTTTGAGAGAGATTGCTGTATTGTTGCTAACGTTTTTATATTGCGGTTTTATTCCTGCAGGTGCCATCAATGACTATGTTTTAGGAGGGAGGGGTGTAAGGACATGGCAGATACTCTCAGTTGCTCCCTCTCTCCTTGCTTGACTAGAGGTGCCTAAACTTTTACAAGCTACTGTATATATATATACTGTATATATACCAGAAATAACATGGCCTCAAAGGAGAACTGGAGAAGATGTGGAAGGTGAAGGCAACAGTGATTCCAGTGGTGATAGGAGCACTTGGAGCTGTGACCCCTAAGTTGGAAGAATGGCTACAACAGATCCCAGGAGCAACATCTGAGCTCTCTGTCCAGAAAAGCGCAATGCTGGGAACAGCTAAGATCCTGCGCAGAACCCTCAAACTCCCAGGTTTCTGGTAGAGGACCCGAGAATGAGAAAGGACAACATTTTAATTTTGCCTTTCTGTTGTGGAGATGTTAGTAATCAAAGTATTTGGCATTTAAATAGTTAATAATTTTAAAGTCCAAATGGGCTTTATCAAAGAGGTTTCATTGGTCTGCGTCTTCCTCTATCTGACGCTGACCAATCATAAGCAGGTAGCAACACACTGGGAAAAATGACCTTAACCATAAATTCAGATGCGCTGTGAACGATCTGTGATAGACCTGTGGACATAGGCTGTCATTGTTCCAACAGTGCAAGTCCTTTTTATATAGGATTTTGTGCTGCTGAGAACAATGATCTCTGTGACTGGTGGCCTCTTTACACTGTATGATTATAGTGATACAAGTGATCCTAGGAACGCTCGTTCAAGATAATTATGCCCTGTAAATGTACCTGAACTCAGCTCTGAATAAGCTGCCCCAACTGGCTGCAGCAGTCACTGCACAAATTTCACAGCCACATAGACATATATGAGACGGTTTAGCTTGGGTTAGGAGAAGCACGGTCAGTCCATGCATCGCAGTCTGTTTTTTAACAGTGATACATTGACGTTTGAATTCAGCTTAAGGCTTAGTTTCTAATTTTTTTAACCCCTTTAATAAATAATTGCCATTTCCTTAAGAAAATTATGCCATAAAACTGTTCTAGTAGCACTGATACATTTTCTGATATTTATTTACAGAATAACATTGTGTACTGTATACACATATATTCCAATCTTACACATGCCCCCATGTACAGTAAATAGAACATATTGTATCTTTTTGTACTCAATGATCATAAACAAAACATAAAAATTATAAAACACCTATAAGAATACATTACACCGCATGCACAAGCCATATGAAAAGACCCAAACTTTATACCCATCATACACTAATCTCTCTCTATGTAAATTGTGACACTCAGAGACCAGCCTCCCCTGTCTGAAATTGCACACAGGTTCTGTCATTCCTGGCAGTGGTGCTTGAAACGTTTCTCTGAGAAGTTGACTGGCGCACTGGTGGGCTGCCAGGAGTGTGTCACGCACTCCTGGGAGATCTGAGGTTAGAAGATCACTACATATTGTGATTCACAGATCTTCAATTTAACCTGTGTGTTTGTGTCCTATATTAAATGGATTTGTTTTCCTTTGGTGCTGCAGAGGTTAATGACCCTTTCTATGCTGTTTTCCCTGTGGCAGTTGTAGGGCTTGCAATTTACATAATATCATCTGAGCTAAAACCTTTCATGATGTTGAGGGTACTCGTCAATATGACATCATGCACTATATTTCATGTACAACCTCATATGTTGTATATTTGGCACAATGTCCATGTCCCAAAACATATATTGGGTTAACGACAAGGGAATTGCGTGTCAGAGTGAGGGAACACGTTAGGAGCATTGCTGCGGCGGGAGAGGTGGAGGATCCTTCGCAACTGAGAACACTTCCTAAGCACTTTCTTTTGTGTCATAATTCAGACCCTTGTGGTCTCAAAATCTATGGAATTGATAGAATAAGGGGCGGTGTAAGAGGAGGTGATATGAAGGCCCTTTTGGCACAAACAGAAACTAAATGGATCGTGGAACTGGGCACTATGGCCCCCATGGGACTAAATGAGAAACTGAGCTTCGCTCCTTTCTTATAGTTGCATCTTTATTTTTTAAAAATAGTTTGTTATGTGTTTTTTGTGTTTCCTTTGTGCGTGTTTTTATTAATTTTTACTAATTTTTGTATTGTTCATCCCATCTTAGTTTATCCAATAGGTTCTTGTTATCGGACTCACTGTGTGACCCCTATCCAGACGGGACCATTCATGACTTCATATGAATGAATCAGAGTAACTTTCTGGACATCTACGAATTTTTCCTCCTGCACTACTACTCGGATATTTATAATGTCTTATGACATCTTATGTATATGTGATGTTTGTCGTTATATATTTTTGATGTCTGCGATTGGTATATCTTTTGTTAATATGCTGTCAACATGTCCGTATTCTTAGATTAATCTTTTTTGGACATCTATGAATTCTTTTGTTTGCATTATTATCTATGTATCCATAATGTCTTATGACATCTTATTTGTATAGGGTTTTCTGTTGCTATATATTATTGATATATGTGATCAAATTGTTTGATGTATATATATCTATACTCTTTTATGGATCATGTATGCAAACATATTTCTACACTTAGTCGGACATGGGTATAATATATTTTACTTGAGGTATATTATGGATTCTTCTTTCCTTGTATCAATGGCACACTCATATTGGTGGTTTTGTTTGACTAATGGGCTCCAGTAAAATGGCGACGCGCATGTGCGCCATGCCCGGCTCGCACGCTCGCTGCCTAAGGCCTCTAGTGGTCTCGATATGCGGAAATGACGTCACGGAGGATTTCCTCCCCGCACGCCGAGACCTGAGTGCCGGAGGCGGCGGCGCGGTGTGACCTGGGGATGATGGCGCCGTGCGCGTCAGGAACGCCAGCAGATTATACCCTGCCTTACCACACCTGCGAAATCAGGGGGGATGCGCCATTGTAGACGCCATGATTGGTCCAGGTTTGGATGTGGGGGTTTATAACTGGACACTGGGTGGAATAGGACATGCACATTCCCTTGAGAAAGCTGCAAAACGCGAAACGCGCGTCGGGGCTGCAGTGACTGTGTGGAACCGGTTATTCAATATGGGTATGTTCTCTTGGTATTTGTTTTTCAGCCGCATATGATTTGCTTAGGTACATTGGTTACTAGATGGGCTGTATAAACTACTATTGATACATCACATATGCCATATACCAATTTATTTCAAAAGCTCCCCAGTCACTTTCTGTGCATAACTTTTGGGTTATCCTATCCCTTGTATGTTTGTTCTTCTATATATTTCTGTAATTGTAATATGAATAAATTTGATACTTTTATATACATATATCTTGTCAGTGGTGTGCTTTTGGATACTTTGTATCCATGTTGTTAGTAATTGCATAATTACACACCCCCTACATGCACCCTCTGGATTTTCCTTTTTGGTGAAGGTCTCCCGTGGTATGTGCATAATATGTTGTTGGACATTTTTTTGATTATAATTGCTTCTGTGTTTTTCACAGCTCTTGATCCAAAGCATATGGACTTTCGAGCACGCGATCAAGCGTGGCTCAATAAATTAAGTGAGGTATTTAAGGATGACCCAAGTATTGTTTTTAATGGTAAAGATGCAACAGACCAAATCAATCGACTTAAGGAATTGTTCCATAAACGAACAAAGGCATGTGGATCGTGCCTTTTTGGAGCGTTATATCACCAAAAATTTGGTCCCATGTGGCCTACGTGTCCAGATTTTCCCTTCATTCACAGTGAGTGATGAAAAACTTAAGGATAAGTGGGAATCCGTAGCTAATGTATGTTCAAAAGGTTTTATGGAAATTCTTATGCAGATTGACGATAATAAGATCAAAGAAATTGAAATGGAAATCGAGATATTACAGAAAGATCTGAAAAAGGAACTATCTGTAACTGCATTAGAGGAGCTTGACAAAGATCTTGAAACTTGTTTTCAGAAATGGGAAAAAGATATAGTAAGTTTCAAAACACGTAAATTTCAGCGGGATAGCTCTGATTTTCAGAACAAGACCATGTATAAATGGCGAAGGATGTACAAAACTGGAACTTCTAATAGATCTAGATCAGGTTCCATGTCATCATTTACATCTACGGATGAGGCACGACCTACCACAAGTGATTCCCTGGCAGAAGGTTCATTCACCGCCTCTAACATTAAAGATCCTAGAAGGAATTATAGATCCAATAAAAGGAAAATTACTCCTCCACAGCAACATATCAAGAAAACTCGCAGTTATCATAATAATATGGAGGTAATTAACCTCTCTACACACAATTTGACCAAAACACAAAAAGATTTGTTAAGCTTAGGGCTCTCATTTTCGCCTACTAATAAATTTCAATTTTTTACAGCGGTGAAGGACCTCCACCTCTTCTGCCGTAAGCTTGTTTTGAGAAGGTTGCATCATCGGCCCAACGAGGATATCGGCGTCCGCGATGTGACTGAGCAAGAGACTTTGGAGGTATTAGAGGACCTATTAAATGAACAAGAATCAGAGGAAGTGATTAATTTTCCCAAAAATGTCATGCCCAGATCAACAACTTTTCCCCCCTTGTCAATATGTCCACAGGTTGACATTTTTGCGAGGCTAGTCACTGATGACTTCAAAAAAGTATCAACAAAAATTAAGAGAGATAATCTCAATTCAACTGAAAGAAGGGCCCTAAAGGAATTAAAGGCAATTAAGGACATAGTTATTAAACCTGCTGACAAGGGGGAAATATTGTGATCTGGCCTATTGACAAATATGAGAGGGAGGCTTTCAAACAGCTAAAGAATAAAGAATATTATTCTATTCTCCCACAGAATCCTCTGACCTCATTTTCTAACCAACTAAGTGTAATTCTTACACAAGCTTGGGAAAAGGGGATCATCCCCAAAAAAATCTTGGATGGATTATTGATTAAATTTCCTAAGGTCCCTACTTTTTACCTCCTCCCCAAAGTCCATAAGGACCTCATTGACCCACCGGGGCGTCCGATAGTCTCTGGCATGGGGGGATTGTGCGACCCAGTATGTAAATTCATTGATCATTACCTTAAACCTCTGGTGGAGACGCTTCCCTCCTATGTCAGGGACTCTACGGACGTCCTGGTGAGAGTCGATGGGTTGTCCCTGGACTCTGATATGCTCTTTATTACCGCGGACGTCGAGTCCTTATATACATGTATTGATCACAAACATGGGCTTCGGGCTGCACGATTCTTTTTGGAGATGAGCAGTGTGGACAGATCCCTGGTTGACCTGATAATGGAACTTCTGGAATTTGTCTTGTATCATAATTTTTTCACTTTCAGGGATCGGTTTTATCTGCAGAGGCGTGGCACTGCCATGGGGGCGGCGTGTGCGCCCGCCTACGCAAACCTCTTCCTCGGCCTTTGGGAGAGGGAGGTGTTTCGTGGGGAGGGGGCATGTGCCGCCGACCGTGTGCAGTGCTGGCTCCGTTATATCGACGACCTTTTGATTATATGGCAGGGACCGATCCCTGAGTTGGATAGATTTATGTCTGATTTAAATGACAATGTCTATAATATCAGACTTATCTATAGATGGCATAGACATAGGATTGATTTCCTGGACATTTCCTTGCTGGTTGATGACATGGGATCTGTCCACACTGATATTCATCGTAAGGAGACCTCTGTTAATTCCTTCCTTCACTCTTCCTCTGGACATGCGTATTCAACAATTAAAGCAATTCCCATTGGCCAATTTCTCAGGGCAAAACGTATCTGCTCTACTGCAGATCAGTTTGAACACCAGGCTGGAGACCTGAGAGAGCGTTTTTTGGCTAGAGGATATAGTCACAGAAGTATAAGGCATGGATATCATAGAGCAAAATATACTCCTCGACAGGCATTATTACATAAACCTTTGGGTGCCAAAGAGAAAGGAAGCTCACATACACGATTTATCACCACATACAACTGCCAGTGGGATAACATCCGCCAGATTTTAACTAAACATTGGTCAGTTCTTAAAACTGACCCAATTCTCTCTAAAGAGATTTCTGAGAAACCCTTGATTACAGCTAGAAGGAGTAAAAACTTGAGAGATCATCTGGTCCATAGCCACTACACTGTTGAACAAAAGAACTTTTTTGGATCTAGTGGCCAGAGGTGGGGTTGTTTTCCCTGTGGCAGTTGTAGGGCTTGCAATTTACATAATATCATCTGAGCTAAAACCTTTCATGATGTTGAGGGTACTCGTCAATATGACATCATGCACTATATTTCATGTACAACCTCATATGTTGTATATTTGGCACAATGTCCATGTCCCAAAACATATATTGGGTTAACGACAAGGGAATTGCGTGTCAGAGTGAGGGAACACGTTAGGAGCATTGCTGCGGCGGGAGAGGTGGAGGATCCTTCGCAACTGAGAACACTTCCTAAGCACTTTCTTTTGTGTCATAATTCAGACCCTTGTGGTCTCAAAATCTATGGAATTGATAGAATAAGGGGCGGTGTAAGAGGAGGTGATATGAAGGCCCTTTTGGCACAAACAGAAACTAAATGGATCGTGGAACTGGGCACTATGGCCCCCATGGGACTAAATGAGAAACTGAGCTTCGCTCCTTTCTTATAGTTGCATCTTTATTTTTTAAAAATAGTTTGTTATGTGTTTTTTGTGTTTCCTTTGTGCGTGTTTTTATTAATTTTTACTAATTTTTGTATTGTTCATCCCATCTTAGTTTATCCAATATGTTCTTGTTATCGGACTCACTGTGTGACCCCTATCCAGACGGGACCATTCATGACTTCATATGAATGAATCAGAGTAACTTTCTGGACATCTACGAATTTTTCCTCCTGCACTACTACTCGGATATTTATAATGTCTTATGACATCTTATGTATATGTGATGTTTGTCGTTATATATTTTTGATGTCTGCGATTGGTATATCTTTTGTTAATATGCTGTCAACATGTCCGTATTCTTAGATTAATCTTTTTTGGACATCTATGAATTCTTTTGTTTGCATTATTATCTATGTATCCATAATGTCTTATGACATCTTATTTGTATAGGGTTTTCTGTTGCTATATATTATTGATATATGTGATCAAATTGTTTGATGTATATATATATCTATACTCTTTTATGGATCATGTATGCAAACATATTTCTACACTTAGTCGGACATGGGTCAGAAACTTGCAGCTCCATTTCAGCTGCTTATGATCTGGTCATTACCTCTCTGTATAAAACCTGGCCAGACTTTATCTGCCTCGCCAGTGAAAGCTTTGCTTCCTAGCTCCTTGGAAATTCTGTGCTGAATTGGAGATTGTTAGTGCTGCTGGAGATTGTTCATGCTGTTTTTGGGTGTATTCTTTTCTCATTGTCCTATTCCCATTTGGTTGGTACATTCCTATCCTTCCCTATTTTACCTCTCTTCCTTTGATGAGTGCTTGTACTTTTGTTGCTTTCTGTTATCCATGCTATGTCTTTGTGTCTTGTTGACCTTACATTTCGGTCCCATGCATCATGGGGTGAAAGAAGGGATAGATCAGGGTTTAACAGGAGCATAATAAGGTTGTAGACTCGGGTCTCTCTACCTTCAAGAGTACCCCTGAGACAGGCATAGTTAGAGTCCCAGGGACAAAACAGGGACAGCTGAAAGCAACAAACACTCACAAAAGGTAGAAGGATAGGAATGTACCAACCAAACAGGAATAAGACAACAAGGAAAGAATACACCCAAAATCAGCATGCAACAATCTCCAATTCATCACAGCATCTCCAAGGAGCTAGGAAGCAAAGCTTTATGTTTTAGGTTGAACATTGCAGAAGCTTCGCTTGTTTTTTTGGACATATAAAATTTTATTCATATCTCCCTAGATACAAACAACCACTTTTTGCAATGTTATTTATATAACAGATGTCTGTTTCCTAACGTCAAGAATAATATTGCAGAGGCTTCTTTTATAGAATACATAAAATCAAAATCATTTTGTTTTGTGCAATGTAAGACTAAAATCTAAATTTACTTCAAAATAATACATGCAGTTTTTGTTGATTTGCCATAACAAGCAGACGTGTTGTTCAATGAAATGGTTCTATTAAAGAAGCAATCCCCTCAGTTTTTATCCTCTTAATATATTATATTTAATATCATCATATTATATCGCACTCTGTACTTACAATTGCTCATTTTGTTAATTATTCTCTTTGCTATGCTCTATTAAGAAACTGGAAATTTCTTGTCCCTACATTTATCATTCTCGTCGTCAACTCCTGACCTGGCTTCTGCCTCTCACCCCCCACTCCCGTCATTCACTTTTGCAGTGACTTATGACTCATACAGGGAAAATGTATCTCCTATTTCTTCATAGAGCTCAGAATAATTCAGCTAGTCAGTTTTTAATCGCATGATGTCATAGGCCTCAAAAAAAGAAAGGCAAAATGAGGAATTGTAAGGGGAGAAAGGCAAAATGAGGAATTGTAAGTATGCAGTGCTATATAATATGATGACTTCAATATGTTAAGAGAATAAAAATTTTGATGGAATTGATTCATTAAATATTGCCTTGAACTACTGATGTATAGTAGAGAAATGGTTTTAGTCCACTTAAAGAGGACCTGAACCAGGTGAAAAGTAGTCAGGTTTTACTCTAATTGTATTCTCACTGCTCCCCTGAGTGGTTCTTATTTTGATTTTTTGTAAATGCGTTTAGTGCCAATTTTTTCGGTCTGTACCAAGGCAGGGCTGCGCACAGAATAATACAGAGCAGCCGAAGGACGTCTCCAAAAATCAGTAATAGAATATGTTTCATTTATTCTACTTTAGTTGATATAGTTTGAAAAAAATATATTGATATAAAAACATCCTTTGAATTGACACATCTGTAGGTTTCTCTCAGTGCATCAGCTTTCATCTTATAGGCAGACAAGGTGTCAATATTTTGCAATGTAGAAGACTTGTGACAGCTGCAGCAAATGTGTTTGTAATGAGACAAGCTTCAGCTCTATTGTATTGTGTTAGTTACTTGTCTCACAGTGGTATCTCCCCCTTTTATTTAAAATAATCTCTGGAGACAGATTCTGAGAGAGATCGGTGATTGGTCCATAGATCTTAATAGCTAATTTACATATAAGAAAAACATAGATTTCTCGGGAATAAGACATCTGATCACAGATATCAATACATCATTGTATTCAGCTTTCTTTGACCGACATGCATATATAGACGACTTAGAAGGTTTAATCCTACTGACAGATTCCTTTAATCCCAACATGGCTATTTTCAATTTTTGTGTTTTTGTTTTTTCCTTTTCTTCCAAACGTCAGAACGTTTGTATTTTTCTGGTGAAATAGCCATATGAGGGTGGCGTGGCCTGGCTCTTGGTATGTGAAAACACAGGAACTTGGAGCTCCTCACAGAGAATACCCAGAAGCGACATACAAGCGAATTTAGAGAACTGATTATGGACCCAGATAAACAGATTTTATATCAAGGAACAGATTGAGACCAAGACTGGACTTCTACTATAAAAATAACTGAAGTTATAGGTCTTTGTATCTGACAGCGTCTCTCTGGCCTGTCTCTGACTGGCATGCCTGATCCGCCATCACAGACTGCCGTGGACAGCGCACAGCACCTACTGAGATAAATAAGCGGCAGTCACAGCGTGCTGTAGAAAAGGACCAGCAGCTGAGGACTACGGGATGCGGTAACCAGAATAGAATCAGTGAGTTTTACTCCCCGGTGCCATATACGTCAACTTCCTCCACCCCCTGCTCTTGAGCGGGAAATGCTGCAAAGACAAGAAGACGGTGGCCATTACATAGCATCCCAAAGCAGAGGAGTCTCATCACCAGCTCCCCTAGCGACGAGCACATACGGCGGATAGGAAAGCAACTCAGCAAACCCACACCGCGGCCACCACACCAGAGCTGGGTATACGAAAGGCACAACAACCACTGACAGGAAGTGGTCGCATGGAGGCATCAGAAGTACCTTACAAGTAATCAGCAGCACCGGAGAGTTTGTTTCTGAAGAGAATAACTATCTCTTGGTGGGGCTGCACCGGTACCTAAGCTCATATAGAGATCCCCGGAACAACATCAGTGCTCACTGCTGATATCATAGCCACAGGAACACAGGCTAAAACAGTAAGTCAACCTGGTAGCATTAACCTGTTAATATAATTAACTCATTGCTACCAGAAGAAACCACAACATGACTGTGTCTATCTGAGAGTGCAAACCCAAGTGCCACATAAACAAAATACTATATAAACAGTTGGGACACTGGGGAAGGCCCTCAATATAATAAAACTTTTATATAACTTTGGAAATCTCTGTTACACTTCTTTAAATATTTAAAGGGATCATCGTTAAACCAGTCAAACTCAGAATTTCACTCTTTAATACAGAGTTGAACTGTCTATGATTTATTGTTAATTCTCGTAACAGAAGCTTGAGAGGCTTAACATGGTACCAAGCATATTCTCAGAGCTCTTATCATAAGCACCAGAGAACTTATCTTTCTCATCTATTACTTAAACTGTCTAAACTACTGAATAATCAGTCTGAACACAATTTGATACCCACCATTATTATCCTTCAAAATCAAAATTTAAAGGGATCATTGATAAACCTGTCAAACCTGCTGCAACACTTAAACAAAGGAACCAGAAGACTTCTCCTTTACTTTAAAACTGGTTGCTGCCCTCCTTTAAAAAATTAAAGAAGTGACTGTCAAGCTACACTAACAGGCAACACAATCTATATACTACAATTTGATCTCTATGTAGATATTCTCTGACTTCTTTACTATCATTCCCTGAAATCTGAATTCAAGGGTTTAGGGATCAACCATCCAATTTCACAGGAGTAAGAAATCAATTCAGTCTGTAAATCTCCTTTATAGGGGTCCAATTACTCACTATTAAAACAGAGGCACATAACCTTACCTCCAGCAAAATGGAACAAAGAGAAGAAAATAAAAATAAATCTCAGAAAAGTAAACATTCCTCATATCAACTCTTTTCTAAACCATCTGAAGACGCTACTAACCTACTGAGTCCGGCTAAATCAAGATCGCATCTCAGTAGTGTGCGAGTAGCTGACGCTAATAAGCTCAACAAACTTATCAAGAAGGCAAGTGCAGCTGTTGTCCTCCATCTTGACTCTTTTGAGGAGGTATTGGAGGATAGAATTCAGAAGAAGTGTAGGGCTATAATGAACAATAATACACACCCCCTATACGAGCTGTTCTTGAAGCAGAAGAGCACATTCAGCAGCCGTCTAATCCTACTAAGGTGCAAGAAGGAGAAATTCAGGAAATCTTTGTACCTACTGCTATGGGGATGTATAATAATTTCCTAAGGGTGGTAGAAAATAATGACTGATGGCTGGTGTACTAATGTCAATTAACATTGTCTTATATACACCTGAACTACACACTTTTATTATTTATTTATTATGTAATGTTGGTATACCTGTGCAAGATTTGTGTCCTAATATTTTATGTACTGCTGTTTGTATTGCTGCTGTAATACTGTAATTTCCCCCCGGGATCAATAAAGTGTATCGTATTGTAAAAGAGATGATCCCCTATCCAGCAAAACTAAATTCCAGATTTCAATCTCTCATAGTAATGCCACTAAGTCTAATTCACAGAAGAGATTGCTACCTCTATTAATTAAAATACAATAAACTCCTCAAAGAGTGATCAAGGAGACAAAATACTACCCTCTACTACAGCAAACAGCATTTTACAGAGAATATGGACACCTCAGCATCAGCAAAAAGAAGGAGACCAGACACCCACTCAGCAGACAACTCGGACTCGGATTCCTTCTCGGAGGACACATCCCCCAATGGAAGCCCAATCTTACACCAGAAGAAAAGAGACCATCCCATAACTCAACAACTGAAAGAAGAAACAAGCCATGAAAAAGAATTCTTACTCAAAATCTCTAACCTACTAGATGAAAGACTGAAAACTGGATTTGAGAGATACCAAAATTCGTTTGATATGGTTTGTCAAGGTATTATTGAAAAACTAGGAAAAAGCGAAAAGAGAATTGAAGAAGTGGAGAATAAAACTGAAAACCTCACAAAGCAGAATACTGAAATGAAAATGGAAATTACCAATCTGAAATCAAAACTTGCCGACCTCGAGGATAGAAATAGGATTAACAATTTAAAGATACGCGGCAACCCTGAAGACTTACAACAATCTGACTTATCTGACTTTGTTAAAACATTATTCATTATATATAAAAATCGGGTGCTGGGAGCGGGCCCATAAATTAACATTGGTCTGAGTGCAATGCGATTTTTTATCGCATTGCACTCATCCGTATTTCTCGCTAGTGTGACTCCGGCCTAATACTGATTCCCAAATCCAAAACCGAATCTGAAAATGTGCAGATCTACAGACTCATCTCACTCATCAACAGCGACTTAAAAATCTACTCAAAAATTATAGCAGATAGACTTAAAAGCATACTCCCTATACTGATTAACTATGATCAGTTGGGCTTTATAGAAGGTAGACCGACTTCGGATGGGACTAGAAGGCTGCTAAACATTATTAATATGATTAATCAAACCAAATTCCCCTCGATCATATTAACGTTAGATGCCGAAAAGGCATTCGATAGGGTTAACTGGGATTACCTTAGATTGGTCCTGAAGCAATATGGCTTTGACAATAGATTACTAACATCCATCTTTGCATTATACTCGCACCCCAACTCAAATCATCTCTCCGGATCCTTTCCCATAAGTAAAGAAACAAGACAGGGTTACCCTTTATCTCCCTTTCTCTTTGCCATGGCCATCGAGCAGCTAGCAGAAGGTATCAGGAGAAATTATTCAATCTCAGGCATCGAAACAGTACAAAATCAGTCTGTTCGCAGATGACCTACTATTAACCTTATTAGATCCTATAAAATCCACCACCTCTTTACCGACGATTCTTGATTAATTTTCTAAAATTTCATACTTCAAAATAAACAGAAAGAAGTCAAAATTACTACACTTTAACGTAAGCGGCCGTACCAACTATACCCTGAAAAATCTAACTGACTTCACCTGGGAGGAGGAAAAAATATCTTATTTAGGAGTCTTCTTCACTAAAAACATTCTCTCGACTATCAAAACCAACTGCAACAATATCATAGATACAATCTCTAAAGACTTTCTAAGTTGGAAGAACTCAGGAGTAACATGGATGTGGAAAATCTTGGCTGTTAAGTCGTTTGTTCTACCAAAGATTCTATACATCTTCAGAGCACCTCAACAATATCCAAATATGGTTACCTCTTTCATCTGGAACGGAAAAAAGCTAGAGTGGCCAAAGATATTCTTTATAAAAGGAAATTAAATGGAGGTTTAGGGCTACCAAACCTTCAAGTTTACTTCTTAGCTAATTTAATAAAACAAAGCATCTACTAGTTCAAAGAAGCCTCACCACCGCATGGCTAGAGCTAGAAATCAGGCAAAATAATAACCGCCCACTAAGGGACTATCTACTCAACCATCTATTCGAAAACATCACCTGTAAGTCTTCCCACCCTATCTTCTCGGCAGTTATTTACGCATGGGACAAACCAAACCACATAGGAGAGATAATAGAACAGATCTAATAGGTAACTTTACATTATCATTGATTGCCTCTAAACACAAGCTTCAGATCCCAGAAAGTTGGACCCAAGCAGGTATTAAAAAAATCAAAGACATCTATGACAACATTAATCCTATAAACTTTGAGGATATTAAAAAAAAGTTCCACTTACAGTAAACAGACTTTATGTTCTACTTTTTAAAAGAGCATATCCGAAATTTTCTCCCCAAAACTTCGCCATAGGCAGAGATAGCATGTCTACTTATCAACAACATTGACCACAAGATATTCTGGAGTACAAAATACCTGTACAATCATTTTAACAATGACACTAATTTCCACAAGAACTCTTATATGACCCGATGGGAAACTGACTTAAAGATCTCACTAAGAGATGATCAATGGGAGGGGGCAATCCAAAACTCATATACCTCAAACATTTCTTTATCTCTCCACGAATCATACTTCAAGCTAGTAGTTAGATGGTACTATACCCAAGCACGACTTTTACACATTTGCGGATTCACAGGAAACATGCTCCACATATTCTGGAGTTGCCCAAGGGTCAAGCCACTGTGGAATCAAGTTTCCCTTTAAATAAACAGATTCCTTAATAAAAACTTCACACTTACACCTCCAAAAGCTTTACTTTCCATAGACCTAGAAGACATTCATCCCTCACTAAGATATGTTGTAATACATACTTTCCTGGTAGTGAAAAATCGAATCGCTTTTTATTGGAAGAAGCAAGACATTCCTAGCTTTTCTGACGTTGTTGACAGGCTCCACTTACATAACTGTTTAGGTTTGCCATAGTTAGTGATTTCCCACCCAACCTCACCTTTTCCCCCTCCCTCTATCCCCCTCATACCTTCCCACAACTTTCTTAAGTTACATTAAATGGAAGCTACACAGCTTCATACAGGTTAACTTGTTATATGGTTAAAATGTCAATAAACACATTGGAAAAGAAATAGCCATATGAGGGCTTGTTTATTGCCGGACTAGTTGTACTTTTGAGAGACACAATCAATTTTATCATGTGACATAATAGAAAGCAGGAAATAAATTTCCAGGTGAGGCAAAATTGTGAAAAAAAATCAAAAAGTAATTTCACAATATTTTTTTTAATTTACCATGTTCACTTTACAGTAAAATGACCTGACAATGTTATTCTCCAGGTTGCTACAGTAATAGAGAAACCAAATATGTATTTTTTTTAAGTGGCGATATAGAAAATGTGGAAATTTGTAATAAAAAAAATGTTGCTTGTGTTGCCATTTTCCGAGATGCTTAGCGTTTTCAATTTTTGTTTGATAGAGCTGCATGAGTGTTTATCTTTTGGACCCTGAACTGACATTTTTATTCATACCATTTTGGGGGAGATGTGAGGTTTTGATTGCCTCTTATTGTAATTTTTTTGCAGTTTGTGACATTCAAAAAAAGGGATTCTGACATTTAAATTTTTTTGTGATTATGTTTACCAATCACTTTAATTTAATATTTTTATAGATTGGACTTATATGGAAGTAGCGATACCAAACATGGTTATTTTTTTTGCAGTTTGTGACATTCAAAAAAAGGGATTCTGACATTTAAATTTTTTTGTGATTATGTTTACCAATCACTTTAATTTAATATTTTTATAGATTGGACTTATATGGAAGTAGCGATACCAAACATGGTTATTTTTTGTTTCAAACAAAAAATAACCATGTTTGGTAGCGATACCAAACATGGTTTATTTTTTGTTTGAAAAACAGGGAAAGGGAGGGTGATTTGAAAATTTATATATTTTTAATTTTTTTATATTTTTAAAAACGTTTTTATTTTTAACTTTCTATTGTATTTGTTAATCTTTTTGAACATCTGATCACTTGTGCTCTATATAGCAATTTTAACGTATTCCTGTTTCTAGCAAAAATAATGGTCCCCACGGGCTGGCTTTCACAAGGGAACTGTCAGCAGTCATAAAATGATGCGCCCCCTCTGCTGGTGCCAGTAACTGCCTCTATGAGAGATTGACAGTGGCATCTAACAGTTTAACTCCTCTGATCCACTATAGGCTGTTAGAAGCAGATGATTGATTATCATAGCCATCATCTGCCGGAAAGATGCAGGATCGGCTTGTAAGCATGCAACCAGGTCAGGGAGCCAACATATGATGTAATTGTAAGTCACTTGTTGGTAACAGGTTAAAGTAAGACTTTATGGACATCATGTATTTTTATGTCTATTTACATGTATGTATCAACTACGCAAGTAAACAGATATTGACTCCGTTTCCCATACATAAAAAAACATTTTTTTGTGGATTTTTTCCTGCTGAAAGTTCCTTCTCTCTGTGCTTTCTGCTTGTAAGATTGCATTTTAGTCAGAAAAGATTATTCTTTTAAGCAGTACTTTTCCAGCAAGATTTGTAAAAAAAAATGAAAGGAAACTTCATTATAATTACTGCAAGCCTTTCAGAAAGAAAGAATAAGTAGTGCAAATTATTCTGAACTATAGAGGTCTCGGTAGCAGAAATGCTGTGATCGAAAGGTACTTTAAGTAGCACAATGGGCATGATTTGGGAGGTAATATAAAAGCTCTGTTGTAGTATTTTTGCATTTAGGATTGCAGAGATGGAAATAAAATGTGATTAGAACCCTCAGGCTGAAAAATTGCAATTTATTATTAGCTCTGTTCTAGGTAACTTAAAATTAGACACTCTGATAACCTATGCTGTGAATTTTCACATTTGAGGACATGAAACAATTTAGCTCCCAATTTTCTATTAAAATTGCTAAAGAGAATGAATATTTACAGTGTTACCTTGTAAAGAATTGAATGGTCAGAAAACAATTTCTTGTTAGCTTGTGAAATATTAATTACCCTTGCTGACCTTATTCTTGACTGCAGACAAGTCATTTTTTCAATCCAAAAGAATGCACAGGAAACTGCTGTTGTTACTATTAGGTTTCATGTCAAGATATAGTACAGTCATGGCCAAAAGTTTTGAGAATGACACAAATATTAAGTTTTACAAAGTCTACTGCTTCACTTTTTCTAATGGCAATTTGCATATACTCCAGAATGTTATAAAGAGTGATCAGCTTAACAGCAATTACTTGCAAAGTCAATATTTGGCTAGAAAATGAACTTTATCCCCAAAACACATTTCAACATCATTACAGCCCTGCCTTAAAAGGACCAGCTAACCTCTTTTCAGTGATTGCTCCATTAACACAGGTGTGGGTGTTGATGAGGACATGGCTGGAGATCAATCTGTCATGATTAAGTAAGAATGACACCACTGGACACTTTAAAAGGAGGCTGGTGCTTGGCATCATTGTTTCTCTTCTGTTAACCATGGTTATCTCTAAAGAAACACGTGCAGTCATCATTGCAATGCACAAAAATGGCCTAACAGGGAAGAGTATCGCAGCTAGAAAGATTGCACCTCAGTCAACAATCTATCGCATCATCAAGAACTTTAAGGAGAGAGGTTCCATTGTTGCCAAAAAGGTTTCAGGGCGCCCAAGAAAGACCAGCAAGCGCCAGGTCCGTCTCTTAAAAGTGTTTCAGCTGCGGGATCGGGCTACCAGCAGTGCAGAGCTTGCTCAGGAATGGCAGCAGGCAGGTGTGAGTGTATCTGCACGCACTGTGAGGCGGAGACTCTTGGAGCAAGGCCTGGTCTTAAGGAGGGCAGCAAAGAAGCCACTTCTCTCCAGAAAAAACATCATGGACAGACTGATATTCTCCAAAAGGTACAGGCAGTGGACTGCTGAGGACTGGGGTAAAGTTATTTTCTCTGATTAATCCCCTTTTCGATTGTTTGGGACATCAGGAAAACGCCTCATTCGGAGAAGACAAGGTGTGCGCTACCACCAGTCTTGTCTAATGCCAACTGTTAAGCTTCCTGAAACCATTCATGTGTGGGGTTGCTTCTCAGCCAAGGGAATCGGCTCTCTCACAGTCTTGTCTAAAAACACAGCCATGAATAAAGAATGGTACCAGAATGTCCTCCAAGAGCAACTTCTCCCAACCCTCCAAGAGCAGTTTGACGATCAACAATGCCTTTTTCCAGCATGATGGAGCACCTTGCCATAAAGCAAAGGTGATAACTAAATGGCTCAGGGAACAAAACATAGAGATTTTGGGTCCATGGCCTGGAAACTCCCCAGATCTTAATCCCATTGAGAACTTGTGGTCAATCATCAAGAGACAGGTGGACAAACAAAAACCTAAAAATTCTGACAAAATGAAAGCATTGATTGTGCAAGAATGGACTGCTATCAGTCAGGATTTGGTCCAGAAGTTGATTGAGAGCATGCCAGGGAGAATTGCAGAGGTCCTGAAGAAGAAGGGTCAACACTGCAAATATTGACTTGCTGCATTAACTTATTCTAACTGTCAATATAAGCTTTTGTTACTCATATGTTTGCAATTATTATATTTCTGTCTGTGATAAAAACATCTGTCAAACACACATAAAAACCAGAGGGCAGCAGATAATGTGAAAATATAATATTTGTGTCATTCTCAAAACATTTGGCCATGACTGTATGTGCAAACATATTATTTTTCTTTAGGTATTTCTTATGAAGAAAATAAACTAAAATGCACAATAATATGGATTGCGATGGAAGCACTGGCAAAAATTCTTTTATTACTCAGCTTTTTTACTACATAGACGTTCCCAGTCAACTCTGTGCATATGCTCATAAGAAACCCTTAGTACACTCTCTTTGCATCTGGAGATCTTGTCTTTCTATTAGTCAACTTGAACATCCACATTATATTTCCTCCTCTAACTATGACCTTCTAAACATCTTCATTATTCAATTGTCAGCATATTTTGGCACTATAACTATTAAATGTAGTTAAAGAATACCTGTCACCAAGTTAAAAGTAGCCACTTCTGTTATGTTTCGGTAGCTGAGGAGTGCAGGTAAAAAAAGGCAATACACCAGAGCAGTTGGAATCTATGGGATTGCAGTACCCTGACTAACCACCACAACTAGAGGCAGCCGTGGAGCGTTCCTACGTTGGTCCTAGACGCCTCGTCACAGCCTGAGAAACTAACTACACCTAAAGATAGAAATAGGAAAGCTATCTGCCCCGGAGCAGAACCCCAAAGATAATAGAAAGCCCCCAAACATGTAATGGCGGTTAGACAAGAGGAAATACTGACACAGAAAGAAAATAGAATGAGCAAACGCTGGGGCCCAAACTATCTAAATAGAAAAGGACAGGAAGGGTACTTACTGCAATCCCAGAAAAACCCTGAAAAACACCAAATCTACTAATTTCAAAATCACCTGAGATCACACGACCTCTACCACCTAAATTAGCTCTCTGGTGTAACAAAATCAAAACAGCAGCCACTGAAAAAACTGGAAAAAGCAAAAGAACAAAACTCAGTGGCTGAACTAAACTGAGAAGGCAGAAGCCCCCGGAGGGGATCCAGAAGGCCCCCAAAGAAGTGCAGGACAAAATGCAAAAATATAGCAACAACACAAAAGAAGAAAAATTCTTATCTGGTAGGAGGAGATGCAGACACGACACAGCAGGCTACAAGGGAAACTGGAATGAAGGATTCAGACCAGAACAATTGATCACCGGCAACCCTGATGGGAAAATGACTCCCTTATATAAGACCAGTCAGTAACACCTGATTCCCAGTCCTCACAATCTTCACTAGTACCGCTTGTAACCACCAGAGGGAGCCTCTGCTCAGAACTCATCTCAAACCCATTCACAACAGTACCCCCCCCTTGAGGAGGGGTCACCGAACCCTCATTTGAGCAACCAGGTCGGTCAGGATGAGTTCTATGATACGCACGGATAAGTCTCCTAGCATGGATGTCCGAAGCAAACACCCAAGAATTGTCTTCCTGACCATAACCTCTCCATTTAACCAAATACTGGAGTCTTCGTCTAGAAAAACGAGAATCCAATATTTTCTCAACCACATACTCCAGATTGCCCTCAACCAAAACAGGGTCAGGAGGCACAGTAGCAGGAACCACTGGCTCAACAAACCTCTTCAACAAGGACTTGTGGAACACGTTATGGATCTTAAATGTCCCTGGAAGAAGCAAACAGGATTAATAATCTCCATGATCTTATAAGGTCCAATGAACCTAGGCTTAAATTTAGGAGATGCTACTCTCATAGGAATATTCTTTGAGGACAACCAGACCAAGTCCCCCACTTTAAACCGAGGACCATCAGTCCTATGCCGGTTAGCAAACCGCTGGGCCTTCTCCTGAGAGAGGGACAACCTCTCCACTACCTGGTCCCAAATCTGTTGCATACGCTCCACAACAGAGTCAACACCTGGACAGACAGAAGCTTCCATCTGTCCTGAAGAAAATCGAGGGTGAAAACCAGAATTACAGAAAAACGGAGACATCAAAGTGGCAGAGCTAGCCCTATTATTAAGAGCAAACTCAGCCAAAGGCAAAAATGAGACCCAGTCATCCTGATCAGCAGACACAAAGCATCTTAGATAAGTCTCTAATGTCTGGTTTGTTCTCTCAGTTTGACCATTGGTCTGAGGATGAAATGCCGAGGAGAAAGACAATTGAACACCCAGTTTAGAACAAAAAGTCCTCCAAAATCTGGAAACAAACTGGACTCCTCTGTCAGACACAATGTTCTCAGGAATGCCGTGTAAACGAACCACGTGCTGAAGAAACAACGGCACCAATTCAGAGGAGGAAGGCAACTTAGGTAATGGCACAAGATGTATCATTTTGGAAAACCTATCACAAATTACCCAGATGGTGGTCATTCTCTGAGAAACAGGAAGATCGGAAATGAAATCCATAGAGATATGGGTCCATGGTCTCTTGGGCACAGGCAATGGCATCAACGAACCACTAGAGCGAGAGCAAGGCTTGGAGCGAGAGCAAGTCCCGCAGGACTGCACAAATTCCCTGACATCGCGAGACAAGGTAGGCCACCAAAAGGACCGACTAACCAAGTCTCTGGTACCAAAAATTCCGGAATGCCCAGCCAATGCGGAACAATGAATCTCAGACATCACACTCTTTTTCCATTGGTCCGGGACAAACAATTTTCCAACAGGGCAGCGCTCGGGCCTATCCTCCTGACACCCCTCCAGAGCAAGTCTCAAATTGGGCGAGATGGCGGAAAGAACTACACCCTCTTTCAAAATAACAGAAGGATCAGATAACTCAGGAGAGTCCGCAAGGAAACTCCTCGAGAGGGCATCCGCCTTAACATTCTTAGTGCCAGGAAGAAAGGAAACCACAAAATTAAAACGTGTGAAAAACAAGGCCCACCTGGCCTGTCTAGGATTGAGTCGCTTGGCAGTTTCCAGATAGACCAGATTCTTATGGTCCATAAGGACCACCACCTGATGTTTGGCTCCCTCCAGCCAATGTCTCCACTCTTCAAAAGCCCACTTCATGGCCAATAACTCCCGATTACCCACGTCATAATTACGTTCAGTAGGAGAAAATTTTCGAGAGAAAAAGGCACAAGGGTTACTTTTAGAGGTCTCTGGATCTTTTTGGGACAAAACGGCACCTGCCCCAATTTCAGAGGCATCAACCTCCACCTGAAATGGCAGAGAAACATCAGGCTGCCGTAGAACAGGAGCAGAAGTGAATCTCTGCTTAAGTTCCTGAAATGCAGAGACTGCCTCAGGAGGCCAATTCACCACATCAGAACCCTTTCTGGTCAAATCAGTTAATGGTTTAACAATAACCGAGAAATTACCAATAAATTTACGATAAAAATTGGCAAAACCAAAAATCTCTGAAGAGCCTTTAATGAAGTAGGTTGGACCCAATCACAGATGGCCTGAACCTTGACCGGGTCCATTTCAATAACAGATGGGGACAAAATGAATCCCAGAAATGAGATCTTCTGTACGCCAAAAAGACACTTTGATCCCTTCACATACAGAGCATTATCCCTCAAAATCTGGAACACAGTCCGAACATGTTTCACATGAGAGTCCCAGTCATTAGAAAAAATCAAGATATCATCCAAATAAACAATCAGAAATTTGTCCACAAAATCCCTGAAAATGTCATTCATGAAGGACTGGAAGACGGAAGGGGCATTAGTGAGCCCAAAGGGCATCACTAGGTACTCAAAATGCCCTTCAGGGGTATTGAATGCCGTCTTCCATTCATCCCCGTGCTTAATGCGAATAAGGTTATACGCCCCCCTGAGGTCAAGCTTGGTAAACCAAGTAGCGTTTTTCACCCTGGAAAACAGGTCAGAAATCAAGGGTAACGGGTATTGATATTTCACAGTAATATTGTTCAAGAGACGATAATCAATACACGGCCTTAATGAACCATCTTTTTTGGCCACAAAGAAAAAACCGGCACCTAAGGGTGAAGAGGATGGTCTGATATGACCCTTCTCCAATGATTCCTTGATATAAGACCGCATAGCGTCATGTTCAGGTACAGACAAGTTAAAAAGGCGACCTTTAGGGAATTTACTACCCGGCACTAATTCAATAGCGCAGTCATAGCTCCTATGGGGAGGTAAGGATGCAGATTTACTTTCGCTAAACACATCAGAATAATCAAACAAAAAGTCAGGAACATCCTGAGCTTGGGGGGAGGCAGAAAAAACAGGAGTGTTGGTATTAACACATTGGCAGCCCCAACTGGTTACAGACACAGATTTCCAATCCAAAACAGGATTATGAGACTGTAACCAAGGGAAACCCAGCACGATAATGTCATGCAGATTATATAGAACCAAAAATTTGCAGCACTCCTGGTGATCAGGTTCAACCCTCATTATCACCTGAGTAGAAAACTGGGGTTTATTCTCAGCCAAAGGGGTAGAATCGATCCCCAGTAGGGGAATAGACTTCTGTAGGGGTATCAAGGGAAACCCACAACGTTTAGCAAAATCATAATCCATCAGGTTAATAGCTGCTCCAGAATCAACGAAAGCCTGAGCAGAAAATGAGGACAGAGAGCATATCAGAGTGACAGTTAATAAAAACTTAGTCTGAACACTACCCAAGACAACTGAGCGTGCAAAACGTCTTCCCCGCTTAGGGCAGACTGAAATAGCATGAGAGGCATCACCACAGTAGAAACATAACCTATTGCGCTTTCGAAACTCATGACGCTGTGCCCCAGACACCACTCCATAACACTGCATGGGCTCAGAAGCTGGCTCACAATGCAACACCACTCCACACATACTTCTCCGCTCACGCAAACGTCTGTCAATTTGAATCGCTAATGACATAGAATCATTGAGACCAGAGGGGACAGGGAATCCCACCATAACATCCTTTACATTATCCGACAGACCCTTCCGGAAAAGGGCCTCCAAAGCGTCGTCATTCCATTTGGTCAGGACTGCCCACCTACGGAATCTCTGACAGTATAACTCAGCGTCATCAAGCCCCTGATTTAATGCCAACAAGGCTTTTTCAGCTTGATCAGTGACATTAGGCTCATCATACAATAACCCCAAAGCCTGAAAAAACGCATCAACATCACTCAAAACAGGATCCCCAGGTATCAGGGAAAAAGCCCAATCCTGAGGATCGCCGCGCAGGAGAGAGATGATAATTTGAACCTGCTGTGCTGCGTTTCCTGAGGACTTAGATTTCAAGGCAAAAACAATTTACAATTATTTTTGAAATTCTGAAACTTAGCTCGATCCCCTAAAAACAAATCTGGCATGGGGATCCTAGGTTCCACAACAGGCAACCCAGCAAGATAGATAGCAATACTCCGAACCTCAGTGGCAAGCTGATCCACACGGCCAGACAATTGTGCAAACTCCATTGGGAGAAAAGATCCTCCCCAGCACCCAGAGATACAGAGGGAAAAAAAAAAAAAAATGCAACAAACAGAAAAATATCTCTGACAACTCTGACAACCTTTTTTCTATCACAATATTTTTTCCCTTCTGTGAGTACCATACAATTTTCAATTTTTAGGCCGGTGATACTGTTATGTTTCGGTAGCTGAGGAGTGCAGGTAAAAAAAGGCAATACACCAGAGCAGTTGGAATCTATGGGATTGCAGTACCCTGACTAACCACCACAACTAGAGGCAGCCGTGGAGCGTTCCTACATTGGTCCTAGACGCCTCGTCACAGCCTGAGAAACTAACTACACCTAAAGATAGAAATAGGAAAGCTATCTGCCCCGGAGCAGAACCCCAAAGATAATAGAAAGCCCCCAAACATGTAATGGCGATTAGACAAGAGGAAATACTGACACAGAAAGAAAATAGAATGACCAAACGCTGGGGCCCAAACTATCTAAATAGAAAAGGACAGGAAGGGTACTTACTGCAATCCCAGAAAACCCTGAAAAACACCAACTCTACTAATTTCAAAATCACCTGAGATCACACAACCTCTACCACCTAAATTAGCTCTCTGGTGTAACAAAATCAAAACAGCAGCCACTGAAAAAACTGGAAAAAGCAAAAGAACAAAACTCAGTGGCTGAACTAAACTGAGAAGGCAGAAGCCCCCGGAGGGGATCCAGAAGGCCCCCAAAGAAGTGCAGGACAAAATGCAAAAATATAGCAACAACACAAAAGAAGAAAAATTCTTATCTGGTAGCAGGAGATGCAGACACGACACAGCAGGCTACAAGGGAAACTGGAATGAAGGATTCAGACCAGAACAATTGATCACCGGCAACCCTGATGGGAAAATGACTCCCTTATATAAGACCAGTCAGTAACACCTGATTCCCAGTCCTCACAATCTTCACTAGTACCGCTTGTAACCACCAGAGGGAGCCTCTGCTCAGAACTCATCTCAAACCCATTCACAACACACTTCTTGCTTTTATTTTATTCCCGATGCTACATTGAGTAATCCTGTTTATCCTGTGGATAAATACTTAAAATTGAAATTGCACTTTTACAATTTTGACCTTGTAAGGTTTCACTCACTCGGCTGCTTCTGAGGTAAATCAGGAGACACTTTTCTTATGCAAAAAGTCCTTAGGTTTATTGCTTCATAAACCACATAGTAACAGGCAATACAAATCTTCAATGTTTCAGCTCCTGCCTGGAGCCTCACTCCTCAGTCACAGAGTCCTCTCTGTAATGTCCTGCCTTGGACACATGGAAGCCTGTCCACACTGGCAGACTCCCACACACTCTCTAGGTGCCAAACAAACTCCATTACATAGGCGTAACCCCGCCCATAGGTGAGGTCAGGATCACATGGTTAGGTCACCTGATCATGACCTCATCACAGGTCCTTCAGACACACAAACCATGCTTCCATGCATATCTCGAGGAGCATACACAGTGCCCCCTAGCTGCATCAGGGGTCACTACACCACATACCTCCCCCTCTGTTCAAACTTGTGGGGTTGAACACTTGTTACCCGACCAGAGATCCTTCTCGGTCGTCTCTGCCAGTCAAACCGTCTGGCTAAGTCGGGCCCTCTGTCAGACCACCCGACTCCCAGCGGTCAGTACGGCGTCGCAATTCCCCTGCACCCATACGTCCTGTCTGGTCTGAGTCCTTTTCAGCTCGTTCACCACAGGTTCTCCTGCTTAGGTCACTCATCACTGAGCTAACTGAGGCATCACTATTTCTACCTCTTCCATCAGGCGCTCTTCGCCTCTCAACACTACGGTTTGAAGGTGGCAGCCATCTTCTTTCCATTTCCTGCAACTCTCTGTTGACCTGCTCCCTCTCCAGTCGTAGCTGCTCTACATCTCTCAAGTATGACACACGATACTCCAGGAGCATCCGGATATTCCCAAGGCTCTCCCTGGATCCGACAAGGAATGGAACCATCCCATCTTCACCCCTGACCTGGACTTCGTCACCAGCCAGAATCCTGACTCTCGTCACACCGGACTTATTCACCATCTCCTGCATCACTTTCCCAAGTCTTCCAATGACTTTCTTCACCAGACCTCTGGGCACTTGAATGATGTCTTCCACCAATCCAAGCTGATTTTGAGCCTTTCTTGCTTGCTCCAAACGTCAAGCGGCTTCTTTATTCCTCCACATGATCATCTGTTTAGTTCGGAGGCATTGTAGATGCATGTCTCTCAGGACAGCCACTCGCTTCAGTGTGACTTCCTTAGTCGACAGCATGACTAACTGTTTCATCTCTGGCACCCAGTTCACACTGCATGCTTCTACCGCCTTTATAAAGGCCTCATGCACCTCGTCACTGGCACACACTTCTCGCAGGTCTTCGGGTATCTCTATTACACACTTGAAACCCGACCCGTCATCTTCTTGGACAGACTGTTGGACCTCCTCGTCCTGAGCATTAGTACAGTTTTCCAAGACATCGCTCTCCCTTGTGTGCCCATCTGCATGGCACTTCCCTTGCTGGATTTCTTCTCCCATAGATTTCTGGAGCTGGGCACCAGTCTCCTCCTCCATCTTGAGCTCTCGGAGAACTTCATCTCGCTCTTCTGCCAAGCAGCGACACTCCTGCTGATGTTTCTCTTGGGCCTCTCTGAGCACCTCAGTCTCTCTCCATAGAGCCTTGTTCATACTCTTACACGCTGACAGATGATCTCTGAGCTTAGAGACTTCCTTCTCCAGCTCCTCCACTCTGTGCTCAATCATTCTTCTCAGGACCCTTTCTCGCTCGACTGTCTCTTTCACTGTTTCTTTAAACAGCTCTCTCTCATGGTCCTGCTCTTTTTTAGCCAGCACATGTCGCACCATCACCTCTTTAATTACATTTTCAGTTGGGCACTCTTGCCTACACACACTCTGCCTGTCCAGAGTTCCGCCCGTTCCTGCATCCGCAGTTTCCACTGTCTCACTACTCTCGGTAACTTCAGAGAGCTCCAGCTTACTGCACTCACTTTCCCTTACGGTCGAGTCACAGTCTGCATAGGAGTCACTCCCCCTCCCTCTGTCATCCTGGAACAGCACGTCCCCACTTAGACAGGTCTCTGCCCCCTTTCCTGAAGCTATACCGTTTCTCACGGTCACACGTCTTGTCACGTCCAAGTCCCCGAGTTGGTCTGACCCACACTTTCTTCTGGTCGCCTGGAACTCTGGACTATCGCTATTAGGTGTTACCTTCTTTTCACACATCACACGACAAGGAACCACTACAGCCACCTGCTGTGATGGGGCTCCCTCCTCTGAACAACAACACACTTTATCAATTTCCCATGCCTTTTCAAATAACTTGAAGTCCCGCTTCCTCTCATAGGGGTACACTAAGTTCGGTGGTATACCAGCATAACACCCTTTTGGAATCTCCACCCACTTTTGGGCCACCATCCCTTTTTGGGTTGCCACCCCCTTTTGGGACTCCGCCCTCTTTCGGGCCACCATCCCAATTTGGGTTACCGCCCCCTTTGGGACTCCGCCCCCTTTTGGGCCACCATCCCAATTTGGGTTACCGCCCCTTTTGGGACTCCGCCCCCTTTTGGGCCACCATCCCAATTTGGGTTACCGCCCCCTTTTGGGCCACCATCCTAATTTGTGTTACCGCCCCATTTTGGGACTCCGCCCCCTTTTCGGCAACTTTACTGATTTTTGGGCTACCACCCCCTTTTGAGACTCCACCCCCTTTTGGGTAACCATCCCTGTTTTGGGTTGCCGCCCCCCTTTTGGGACTCCTCCCCTTTTGGGGACACCACCCATCACTGGGGTACACACCACGGCTCTTACAGGCCCCAGTCCACACAGTACCCTTAGACAGTGTCTTTTACTTAGGGCGTGTACTAAGTCCTCTCTGTAATGTCCTGCCTTGGACACATGGAAGCCTGTCCACACTGGCAGACTCCCACACACTCTCTAGGTGCCAAACAAACTCCATTACATAGGCGTAACCCCGCCCATAGGTGAGGTCAGGATCACATGGTTAGGTCACCTGATCATGACCTCATCACAGGTCCTTCGGACACACAAACCATGCTTCCATGCATATCTCGAGGAGCATACACAGTGCCCCCTAGCTGCATAAGGGGTCACTACACCACAACCTTTAAATCAACACAAAATTGTTATAAGCTGAGAATATACATTATTACACTAAACACAGCTGGGAATTTTAACCATTAATAACTAGTAGAAGAAAAGAAAAATTAAAACTTCATTTTTATTTAGTAGGGATCAGCAAATCTTTTGAAATTCAGATTCATCAGCTTTGTCAAATTTTTCCAAACCATTTAGATTCACAGCAATTTGGTTTGCTGCAAATCACAGTACCTCAAAGCTTTCAATTGCCTTGGAAACTATGATTGCTTCTAGCACTGTATTGAGCCTCTTTCAAACGCTTCAAAGAGGTTGTCCAATTCTTTATCATTGATGATCTATCCTTTAAAGAGATTGAAAGAGGCTCAATACAGTCCTAAGAGCAGTCATATCTTTCCTTAGGATAAGTCATCAATGTCTGATCGGTCAGGGTCCGACACTCGGCACCCCCACCATTCAGATGTCCTTGGTATCGATGGAGGCGCCGCCTGCCGAATCTGCTCTATTGCGGTGCTGCTCCATCTTCTGATAGTGGTTGTGGCTGGGTACTGCACATCCGCCTCCTATTGATTTGAATAGAAGGCGAATATCCTAAAGAAAAGTAATCAATGATAAAGTGGTGGAGAACCTCTTTAATGCAAATACAACTTTAATAGTGTGCAAGTGCGCTCAACATATATGACAATGGGTAAATAGATGGTAATTGGTGGTAACCAACACTCAGTTTAATAACACATTGTTAGGGACCTGCGGAACGCACCTAATAGATATTAAGGAGAGGTGAGTTCACAGCCTGGGGTCCACCGTGCAGGCAGAGCCTGCTGCTAGTAAGATGGCGTAAATAGGCAGTATGAGCGAACTCTGTTATCCCGCAGAGTCGCAGATGTAAACGCAGTAGCACTATATGGCGATATAAGCGGACTCTGTTAATTCACAGAGCCGCTGTAACAAAGACTGTGTTGTTGTGAATGTGCTAGAAATGAATTCTGAGCAGAAGCTCCCTCTGGTGGTTACAAACAGTACTGAACTATTCAATGAAGATTGTGAAGATTGGCGATCAGGTGTTACTGACTGGTCTTATATAAGGGAGGTTCCCTCCCATCAGGGTTGCCGGTGATCAATTGTTCTGGTCTCAACTTTTGTTCCTGGTTCACTTTGAAGCTTGCTGTTTCGTGCCTGCATCTTCTGCTAACAGATAAGACATTTTCTTCTTTTTATTTTTTTTGCTTGCTTTTTGCATTTTTTCCTGCACTTCTGTGGAGGTCAGCCAGGTCCCCTCCGGGGCTTGTGCTCCTCTCAGTTTAGTTCAGCCAGTTGTTTGTTCATTTGCCTTTTCCAGTTTTTTCTGTGGCTGCGGCTTAGTTTTGTTACACCAGAGAACTAATTTAGGTGGTAGAGGTCGTGTGATCTCAGGTGTTTTTGCAATTAGTGTGTTGGTATTTTTTAGGGTTTTTTGGATTGCAGTAAGTGACCTTCCTATCCTTTTCTTTCTAGGAAGATTGGGCCCCAACGTTTGCTCATACTATTTTCTGTCTGTGTCTGTATTTCCTCTTGTCTAACCGCCATTACATGTTTGGGGGCTTCCTATGTTCTTTGGGGATCTGCTCCGGGGCAGATAGTTTTCCTCTTTCTATCTTTAGGTGAAGTTAGCTTCTCAGGCTGTGACGAGGCGTCTAGGACCAACGTAGGTACGCTCCACGGCTGCCTTTAGTTGTGGTGGTTAGTCAGGGCACTGCAATCCAATAGATTCCAATCTCTCTGGTGTATTGCCTTTTTTGCCTGCTCTCCTCAGCTACCAAATGATAACAGTATCACCGGCCTAAAACTGATAATTATATGGTACTCACAGAAGGGAAAAATAGTGTGAAAGAAAGAAGATTGTCAGAGTTGTCAGAGATTTTTTATTTTTTTTTTTTTTTCCCTCTGTATCTCTGGGTGCTGAGGAGGATTTTTTTTTCTCTCAATGGAGTTTGCACAGTTGTCTGGCCGTGTGGATCAGCTTGCCACTGAAGTTCGGAGTATTGCTACCTATCTTGCAGGGTTGCCTGTTGTGGAACCTAGGATTCCCATGCCAGATTTGTTTTTGGGGGATCGAGCTAAATTTCTGAATTTCAAAAATAACTGTAAGTTGTTTTTTGCCTTAAAATCTAAGTCCTCAGGTAACGCAGCACAGCAGGTTCAAATTGTCATCTCTCTCCTGCGCGGCGATCCTCAGGATTGGGCTTTTTCCCTGACACCTGGGGACCCTGTTTTGAGTAATGTTGATGCATTTTTTCAGGCTCTGGAGTTATTGTACGATGAGCCTAATGTCACTGTTCAAGCTGAAAAAGCCTTGTTGGCATTAAATCAGGGGCTTGAGGACGCTGAGTTATACTGTCAGAGATTCTGAAGGTGGGCAGTCCTGACCAAATGGAATGACGATGCTTTGGCAGCCCTTTTTCGGAAGGGTCTGTCAGAGAATGTAAAGGATGTTATGGTGGGATTCCCTGTCCCCTCTGGTCTCAGTGATTCTATGTCATTAGCGATTCAAATTGACAGACGTTTGCGTGAGCGTAGAGGTATGCGTGGAATAGTGTTGCCTTGTGAACCAGCTTCTGAACCCATGCAGTGTGATAGATGCTTCTGGGGCACAGCGTCATGAGTTTCGAAAACGCAATGGGTTATGTTTCTACTGTGGTGATGCCTCTCATGCTATTTCAGTCTGCCCTAAGCGAGGAAGACGTTTTGCACGTTCAGTTGTCTTGGGTAGTGTTCAGACTAAATTTTTATTGACTGTT